>JACBOW010000063.1:0-303403 GCA_014706105.1 Phytophthora quercina | reverse complement strand
CTGCCGGGTCACCCGAAGTGTCGAAAGGTCGTACCGTTGGTGGGGTACGGATCGAAACGCTCCTGGAGGTCTGTACTGCGGGAAAGGCTGCCGGGTCACCCGAAGTGTCGGAAAGGTCGTACCGTTGGTGGGTACAGGTGGGGACTGGTAAAACGCCTCCTGGAGGTCTGTAATGCTGCGGGAAAGGCTGCCGGGTCACCTGAAGTGTCGGAAAGGTCGTACCGTTGGTGGGTACGGGTCGAAACGCCTCCTGAGGTCTGTAATGCTGCGGGAAAGGCTGCCGGGTCACCCGAAGTGTCGGAAAGGTCGTACCGTTGGTGGGGGTACGTCGAAACGCCCTGGAGGTCTGTAATGCTGCGGGAAAGGCTGCCGGGTCACTGAAGTGTCGGAAAGGTCGTACCGTTGGTGAGGTACAGGTGGGGTACGGTCGAAACGCCTCCTGGAGGTCTGTAATGCTGCGGGAAAGGCTGCCGGGTCACCTGAAGTGTCGGAAAGGTCGTACTGGTGGGTACGGTCGAAACGCCTCCTGGAGGTCTGTAATGCTGCGGGAAAGGCTGCCGGGTCACCTGAAGTGTCGGAAAGGTCGTACCGTTGGTGGGGTACGGGTCGAAACGCCTCCTGGAGGTCTGTAATGCTGCGGAAAGGCTGCCGGGTCACCTGAAGTGTCGGAAAGGTCGTACCGTTGGTGGGTACGGGTCGAAACGCCCTGGAGGTCTGTAATGCTGCGGGAAAGGCTGCGGGTCACCCGAAGTGTCGGAAAGGTCAATCGTGCGGTGAGGTACAGGTGGGTACGGGTCGAAACGCCTCCTGGAGGTCTGTAATGCTGCGGGAAAGGCTGCCGGGTCACCTGAAGTGTCGGAAAGGTCGTACCGTTGGTGGGTACGGGTACGGGTCGAAACGCCTCCTGGAGGTCTGTAATGCTGCGGGAAAGGCTGCCGGGTCACCCGAAGTGTCGGAAAGGTCGTACCGCTGGTGAGGTACAGGTGGGGTACGGGTCGAAACGCCCCTGGAGGTCCTGTAATGCTGCGGGAAAGGCTGCCGGGTCACCCGAAGTGTCGGAAAGGTCGTACCGTTGGTGAGGTAGGGGTAATGGTCGAAACGCCTGGAGGTCTGTACGCTGCGGAAAGGCTGCCGGGTCACCCGAAGTGTCGGAAAGGTCAAAACTGTTGGTGAGGCCAGGTGGGATGGGTCGAAACGCCCCTGGAGGTCTGTAATGCTGCGGAAAGGCTGCCGGGTCACCCGAAGTGTCGGAAAGGTCGTACCGTTGGTGGGTACGGGTCGAAACGCCCTGGAGGTCTGTAATGCTGCGGGAAAGGCTGCCGGGTCACCTGAAGTGTCGGAAAGGTCGTACCGTTGGTGGGTAGGTGGACGAAACGCCCCTGGAGGTCTGTAATGCTGCGGGAAAGGCTGCCGGGTCACCCGAAGTGTCGGAAAGGTCGTACCGTTGGTGGGGGTGGGTCGAAACGCCCTGGAGGTCTGTAATGCTGCGGGAAAGGCTGCCGGGTCACCCGAAGTGTCGGAAAGGTCGTACCGTTGGTGGGTACGGGTCGAAACGCCTCCTGGAGGTCTGTAATGCTGCGGGAAAGGCTGCCGGGTCACCCGAAGTGTCGGAAAGGTCGTACCGCTGGTGGGTGCAGGGGTACGGTCGAAACGCCTCCTGGAGGTCTGTAATGCTGCGGGAAAGGCTGCCGGGTCACCTGAAGTGTCGGAAAGGTCGTACCGTTGGTGGGGTACGGGTCGAAACGCCTGGAGGTCTGTAATGCTGCGGGAAAGGCTGCCGGGTCACCTGAAGTGTCGGAAAGGTCGTACCGTTGGTGGGGTACAGGTGGGGACTGGAAACGCCTCCCGGAGGTCTGTAATGCTGCGGGAAAGGCTGCCGGGTCACCTGAAGTGTCGGAAAGGTCGTACCGTTGGTGGGGTACGGATCGAAACGCCTCCTGGAGGTCTGTAATGCTGCGGAAAGGCTGCCGGGTCACCCGAAGTGTCGGAAAGGTCGTACCGTTGGTGAGGTACGGGTGGGGTACGGGTCGAAACGCCTCCCGGAGGTCTGTAATGCTGCGGGAAAGGCTGCCGGGTCACCCGAAGTGTCGGAAAGGTCAAACCGTTGCGGTATGGTGGGTACGGGTCGAAACGCCCTGGAGGTCTGTAATGCTGCGGGAAAGGCTGCCGGGTCACCTGAAGTGTCGGAAAGGTCGTACCGTTGGTGAGGTACGGTGGGTATGGTCGAAACGCCTCCTGGAGGTCTGTAATGCTGCGGGAAAGGCTGCCGGGTCACCTGAAGTGTCGGAAAGGTCGTACCGTTGGTGGGTACGGGTCGAAACGCCTCCCTGAGGTCTGTAATGCTGCGGGAAAGGCTGCCGGGTCACCCGAAGTGTCGGAAAGGTCGTACCGTTGGTGGGGTACGGGTGGGGACGGTAAAAACGCCCTGGAGGTCTGTAATGCTGCGGGAAAGGCTGCCGGGTCACCCGAAGTGTCGGAAAGGTCGTACCGTTGGTGGGGTACGGGTCGAAACGCCCCTGGAGTCCTGTAATGCTGCGGGAAAGGCTGCCGGGTCACCCGAAGTGTCGGAAAGGTCGTACCGTTGGTGAGGTACAGGTGGGGTACGGGTCGAAACGCCTCCTGAGGTCCGTAATGCTGCGGGAAAGGCTGCCGGGTCACCCGAAGTGTCGGAAAGGTCGTACTGGTGGGTACGGATCGAAACGCCTCCCTGAGGTCTGTAATGCTGCGGGAAAGGCTGCCGGGTCACCCTGAAGTGTCGGAAAGGTCGTACCGTTGGTGAGGTACAGGTGGTACGGTCGAAACGCCTCCCGGAGGTCTGTAATGCTGCGGGAAAGGCTGCCGGGTCACCCGAAGTGTCGGAAAGGTCAAACCGTTGGTGAGGTACAGGTGGGTACGGGTCGAAACGCCCCGGAGGTCTGTACGGAAAGGCTGCCGGGTCACCTGAAGTGTCGGAAAGGTCGTACCGTTGGTGGTACAGGGGGTACGGGTCGAAACGCTCTGGAGGTCTGTAACGCTGCGGGAAAGGCTGCCGGGTCACCTGAAGTGTCGGAAAGGTCGTACCGTTGGTGAGGTACAGGTGGGGTACGGTCGAAACGCCTCCTGAGGTCTGTAATGCTGCGGAAAGGCTGCCGGGTCACCTGAAGTGTCGGAAAGGTCGTACCGTTGGTGGGGTACGGGTCGAAACGCCTCCTGGAGGTCTGTAATGCTGCGGGAAAGGCTGCCGGGTCACCCGAAGTGTCGGAAAGGTCGTACCGTTGGTGGGTACGGGTCGAAACGCTCCGGAGGTCTGTAATGCTGCGGAAAGGCTGCCGGGTCACCTGAAGTGTCGGAAAGGTCGTACCGTTGGTGGGGTACGGTCGAAACGCTCCTGGAGGTCTGTAATGCTGCGGGAAAGGCTGCCGGGTCACCTGAAGTGTCGGAAAGGTCGTACCGTTGGTGAGGTACAGGTGGGGAGGTCGAAACGCTCCTGGAGGTCTGTAATGCTGCGGGAAAGGCTGCCGGGTCACCTGAAGTGTCGGAAAGGTCGTACCGTTGGTGAGGTACAGGTGGGTACGGGTCGAAACGCCCCTGGAGGTCTGTAATGCTGCGGGAAAGGCTGCCGGTCACCCGAAGTGTCGGAAAGGTCGTACCGTTGGTGGGGTACGGGTCGAAACGCCTCCTGGAGGTCCGTAATGCTGCGGAAAGGCTGCCGGGTCACCCGAAGTGTCGGAAAGGTCGTACCGTTGGTGGGGTACGGTCGAAACGCCTCCTGGAGGTCTGTACTGCGGGAAAGGCTGCCGGGTCACCCGAAGTGTCGGAAAGGTCGTACCGTTGTGAGGTACAGGGTACGGTCGAAACGCCCTGGAGGTCTGTAATGCTGCGGAAAGGCTGCCGGGTCACCCGAAGTGTCGGAAAGGTCGTACCGTTGTGGGTACGGGTCGAAACGCCCTGGAGGTCTGTAATGCTGCGGGGCTGCCGGGTCACCCGAAGTGTCGGAAAGGTCGTACCGTTGGTGGGGTACAGGTGGGGACTCGAAACGCCCCTGGAGGTCTGTAATGCTGCGGAAAGGCTGCCGGGTCACCCGAAGTGTCGGAAAGGTCGTACCGTTGGTGGGGTACGGGTCGAAACGCCTCCTGGAGGTCTGTAATGCTGCGGAAAGGCTGCCGGGTCACCCGAAGTGTCGGAAAGGTCGTACCGTTGGTGAGGTACAGGTGGGTACGGGTCGAAACGCCTCCTGGAGGTCTGTAATGCTGCGGGAAAGGCTGCCGGGTCACCCGAAGTGTCGGAAAGGTCGTACCGCTGGTGGGTACAGGTGGGGGTCGAAACGCCCCTGAGGTCTGTAATGCTGCGGGAAAGGCTGCCGGGTCACCCGAAGTGTCGGAAAGGTCGTACCGTTGGTGAGGTAAGGTGGGTACGGTCGAAACGCCTCCTGGAGGTCCGTAATGCTGCGGGAAAGGCTGCCGGGTCACCCGAAGTGTCGGAAAGCGTCACCGTTGGTGGGGTACGGATCGAAACGCCCTGGAGGTCTGTAATGCTGCGGGAAAGGCTGCCGGGTCACCCGAAGTGTCGGAAAGGTCGTACCGTTGGTGGGGTACGGGTCGAAACGCCTCCTGGAGGTCTGTAATGCTGCGGGAAAGGCTGCCGGGTCACCCGAAGTGTCGGAAAGGTCATTACGAGGTACAGGTGGGGTACGGTCGAAACGCCTCCTGGAGGTCTGTAATGCTGCGGAAAGGCTGCCGGGTCACCCGAAGTGTCGGAAAGGTCGTACCGTTGGTGGGGTACGGGTCGAAACGCCTCCTGGAGGTCTGTAATGCTGCGGGAAAGGCTGCCGGGTCACCTGAAGTGTCGGAAAGGTCGTACCGTTGGTGGGTACAGGTGGGTACGGGTCGAAACGCTCCTGGAGGTCTGTAATGCTGCGGGAAAGGCTGCCGGGTCACCCGAAGTGTCGGAAAGGTACCGCTGGTGAGGTACAGTGGGTACGGGTCGAAACGCCTCCTGGAGGTCTGTAATGCTGCGGAAAGGCTGCCGGGTCACCCGAAGTGTCGGAAAGGTCGTACCGTTGGTGAGGTACAGGTGGGGTACGGGTCGAAACGCCTCCTGGAGGTCTGTAATGCTGCGGGAAAGGCTGCCGGGTCACCTGAAGTGTCGGAAAGGTCGTACCGTTGGTGGGGTACGGATCGAAACGCCTGGAGGTCTGTAATGCTGCGGGAAAGGCTGCCGGGTCACCCTGAAGTGTCGGAAAGGTCGTACCGTTGGTGGGGTACAGGTGGGGACTGGAAACGCCTCCTGGAGGTCTGTAATGCTGCGGAAAGGCTGCCGGGTCACCTGAAGTGTCGGAAAGGTCGTACCGTTGGTGGGTACGGGTCGAAACGCCTCCCGGAGGTCTGTAATGCTGCGGGAAAGGCTGCCGGGTCACCCGAAGTGTCGGAAAGGTCGTACCGCTGGTGAGGTACAGGTGGGTACGGGTCGAAACGCCTCCTGAGGTCTGTAATGCTGCGGGAAAGGCTGCCGGGTCACCTGAAGTGTCGGAAAGGTCGTACCGTTGGTGGGGTACAGGTGGGGTAGGTCGAAACGCCTCCCTGGAGGTCTGTAATGCTGCGGAAAGGCTGCCGGGTCACCCGAAGTGTCGGAAAGGTCGTACCGTTGGTGAGGTACAGGTGGGGTACGGGTCGAAACCCTGGAGGTCTGTAATGCTGCGGGAAAGGCTGCCGGTCACCTGAAGTGTCGGAAAGGTCGTACCGTTGGTGAGGTACAGGTGTGGGTACGGGTCGAAACGCCTCCTGGAGGTCTGTAATGCTGCGGGAAAGGCTGCCGGGTCACCTGAAGTGTCGGAAAGGTCGTACCGTTGGTGAGGCAGGTGGGTACGGGTCGAAACGCCTGGAGGTCTGTAATGCTGCGGGAAAGGCTGCCGGGTCACCTGAAGTGTCGGAAAGGTCGTACCGTTGGTGAGGTACAGGTGGGTACGGGTCGAAACGCTCCTGGAGGTCTGTAATGCTGCGGGAAAGGCTGCCGGGTCACCCGAAGTGTCGGAAAGGTCGTACCGTTGGTGGGGTACGGATCGAAACGCCTCCTGGAGGTCTGTAATGCTGCGGGAAAGGCTGCCGGGCCCGAAGTGTCGGAAAGGTCGTACCGTTGGTGGGGTACAGGTGGGGACTGGAAACGCTCCCTGGAGGTCTGTAATGCTGCGGAAAGGCTGCCGGGTCACCCGAAGTGTCGGAAAGGTCGTACCGTTGGTGGGGTACGGGTCGAAACGCCTCCCGGAGGTCTGTAATGCTGCGGAAAGGCTGCCGGGTCACCCGAAGTGTCGGAAAGGTCGTACCGTTGGTGGGGTACGGGTCGAAACGCCTCCTGGAGGTCTGTAATGCTGCGGGAAAGGCTGCCGGGTCACCTGAAGTGTCGGAAAGGTCGTACCGTTGGTGAGGTACAGGTGGGTACGGTCGAAACGCTCCTGGAGGTCTGTATGCTGCGGGAAAGGCTGCCGGGTCACCCGAAGTGTCGGAAAGGTCGTACCGTTGGTGGGGTACGGGTCGAAACGCCCTGGAGGTCTGTAATGCTGCGGGAAAGGCTGCCGGGTCACCCGAAGTGTCGGAAAGGTCGTACCGTTGGTGGGTACGGGACTCGAAACGCTCCTGGAGGTCTGTAATGCTGCGGAAAGGCTGCCGGGTCACCCGAAGTGTCGGAAAGGTCGTACCGTTGGTGGGGTACGGGTCGAAACGCCTCCCGGAGGTCTGTAATGCTGCGGAAAGGCTGCCGGGTCACCCGAAGTGTCGGAAAGGTCGTACCGTTGGTGAGGTACAGGTACGGGTCGAAACGCTCCCGGAGGTCTGTAATGCTGCGGAAAGGCTGCCGGGTCACCCGAAGTGTCGGAAAGGTCGTACCGGTGGTGGGGTACGGGTCGAAACGCCTCCTGGAGGTCTGTAATGCTGCGGGAAAGGCTGCCGGGTCACCCGAAGTGTCGGAAAGGTCGTACCGTTGGTGAGGTACAGGTGGGTACGGGTCGAAACGCCCCTGGAGGTCTGTAATGCTGCGGAAAGGCTGCCGGGTCACCCGAAGTGTCGGAAAGGTCGTACCGTTGGTGGGGTACGGATCGAAAACTCCCTGGAGGTCTGTAATGCTGCGGGAAAGGCTGCCGGGTCACCCGAAGTGTCGGAAAGGTCGTACCGTAGGTGGTGGACTGGTCGAAACGCCTCCTGGAGGTCTGTAATGCTGCGGGAAAGGCTGCCGGGTCACCCGAAGTGTCGGAAAGGTCGTACCGTTGGTGGGGTACGGGTCGAAACGCCTCCTGAGGTCTGTAATGCTGCGGAAAGGCTGCCGGGTCACCCGAAGTGTCGGAAAGGTCGTACCGTTGGTGAGGTACGGTGGGGTACGGGTCGAAACGCCTCCTGGAGGTCTGTAATGCTGCGGGAAAGGCTGCCGGGTCACCCGAAGTGTCGGAAAGGTCGTACCGTTGGTGGGGTACGGGTCGAAACGCCCCGGAGGTCTGTAATGCTGCGGGAAAGGCTGCCGGGTCACCCGAAGTGTCGGAAAGGTCGTACCGTTGGTGAGGTACAGGTGGGGTACGGGTCGAAACGCCCTGAGGTCTGTAATGCTGCGGGAAAGGCTGCCGGGTCACCCTGAAGTGTCGGAAAGGTCGTACCGTTGGTGGGTACGGGTCGAAACGCCTCCTGGAGGTCTGTAATGCTGCGGGAAAGGCTGCCGGGTCACCCGAAGTGTCGGAAAGGTCGTACCGTTGGTGGGGTACGGGTCGAAACGCCTCCTGGAGGTCTGTAATGCTGCGGGAAAGGCTGCCGGGTCACCTGAAGTGTCGGAAAGGTCGTACCGTTGGTGGGTACGGGTCGAAACGCCTGGAGGTCTGTAATGCTGCGGGAAAGGCTGCCGGGTCACCTGAAGTGTCGGAAAGGTCGTACCGTTGGTGGGGTACGGGTCGAAACGCCCTGGAGGTCCGTAATGCTGCGGGAAAGGCTGCCGGGTCACCCGAAGTGTCGGAAAGGTCGTACCGTTGGTGGGTACGGGTCGAAACGCCTCCTGGAGGTCTGTAATGCTGCGGGAAAGGCTGCCGGGTCACCCGAAGTGTCGGAAAGGTCGTACCGTTGGTGGGTACGGGTCGAAACGCCTCCCGGAGGTCTGTAATGCTGCGGGAAAGGCTGCCGGGTCACCTGAAGTGTCGGAAAGGTCGTACCGTTGGTGGGTACGGGTCGAAACGCCTCCTGGAGGTCTGTAATGCTGCGGAAAGGCTGCCGGGTCACCCGAAGTGTCGGAAAGGTCGTACCGTTGGTGGGGTACGGATCGAAACGCCTCCTGGAGGTCTGTAATGCTGCGGGAAAGGCTGCCGGGTCACCCGAAGTGTCGGAAAGGTCGTACCGTTGGTGGGTACGGGTCGAAACGCCTCCTGGAGGTCTGTAATGCTGCGGGAAAGGCTGCCGGGTCACCCGAAGTGTCGGAAAGGTCGTACCGTTGGTGAGGTACAGGTGGGTACGGTCGAAACGCCTCCTGGAGGTCTGTAATGCTGCGGGAAAGGCTGCCGGGTCACCTGAAGTGTCGGAAAGGTCGTACCGTTGGTGGGTACGGATCGAAACGCCTCCCTGGAGGTCTGTAATGCTGCGGAAAGGCTGCCGGGTCACCTGAAGTGTCGGAAAGGTCGTACCGTTGGTGGGGTACGGGTCGAAACGCCTCCTGGAGGTCTGTAATGCTGCGGGAAAGGCTGCCGGGTCACCCGAAGTGTCGGAAAGGTCGTACCGTTGGTGGGGTACGGGTCGAAACGCTCCTGGAGGTCTGTAATGCTGCGGAAAGGCTGCCGGGTCACCCGAAGTGTCGGAAAGGTCGTACCGTTGGTGGGGTACGGGTCGAAACGCCTCCCTGAGGTCTGTAATGCTGCGGGAAAGGCTGCCGGGTCACCTGAAGTGTCGGAAAGGTCGTACCGTTGGTGAGGTACAGGTGGGTCGAAACGCCTCCTGGAGGTCTGTAATGCTGCGGGAAAGGCTGCCGGGTCTGAAGTGTCGGAAAGGTCGTACCGTTGGTGGGGTACGGGTCGAAACGCCTCCTGGAGGTCTGTAATGCTGCGGGAAAGGCTGCCGGGTCACCTGAAGTGTCGGAAAGGTCGTACCGTTGGTGGGTACGGATCGAAACGCCCTGGAGGTCTGTAATGCTGCGGGAAAGGCTGCCGGGTCACCCGAAGTGTCGGAAAGGTCGTACCGTTGGTGGGGTACGGGTCGAAACGCCTGGAGGTCTGTAATGCTGCGGGAAAGGCTGCCGGGTCACTCCGAAGTGTCGGAAAGGTCGTACCATTGGTGAGGTACAGGTGGGGTACGGGTCGAAACGCCTCCTGGAGGTCTGTAATGCTGCGGGAAAGGCTGCCGGGTCACTCCGAAGTGTCGGAAAGGTCGTACCGTTGGTGGGGTACGGGTCGAAACGCCTCCTGGAGGTCTGTAATGCTGCGGAAAGGCTGCCGGGTCACCCGAAGTGTCGGAAAGGTCGTACCGTTGGTGGGGTACGGGTCGAAACGCTCCTGGAGGTCTGTAATGCTGCGGGAAAGGCTGCCGGGTCACCCGAAGTGTCGGAAAGGTCGTACCGTTGGTGGGTACGGGTCGAAACGCCTCCTGGAGGTCTGTAATGCTGCGGGAAAGGCTGCCGGGTCACCCGAAGTGTCGGAAAGGTCGTACCGTTGGTGGGTACGGGTCGAAACGCCTCCTGGAGGTCTGTAATGCTGCGGAAAGGCTGCCGGGTCACCCGAAGTGTCGGAAAGGTCGTACCGTTGGTGGGGTACGGATCGAAACGCCTCCTGGAGGTCTGTAATGCTGCGGGAAAGGCTGCCGGGTCACCTGAAGTGTCGGAAAGGTCGTACCGTTGGTGGGTACGGATCGAAACGCCTGGAGGTCTGTAATGCTGCGGGAAAGGCTGCCGGGTCACCCGAAGTGTCGGAAAGGTCGTACCGTTGGTGGGGTACGGGTCGAAACGCCTCCTGGAGGTCTGTAATGCTGCGGGAAAGGCTGCCGGGTCACCCGAAGTGTCGGAAAGGTCGTACCGTTGGTGGGTACGGGTCGAAACGCCTCCTGGAGGTCTGTAATGCTGCGGAAAGGCTGCCGGGTCACCTGAAGTGTCGGAAAGGTCGTACCGTTGGTGGGGCGGGTCGAAACGCCTCCTGGAGGTCTGTAATGCTGCGGGAAAGGCTGCCGGGTCACCTGAAGTGTCGGAAAGGTCGTACCGTTGGTGGGGTACGGGTCGAAACGCCTCCTGGAGGTCTGTAATGCTGCGGGAAAGGCTGCCGGGTCACCCGAAGTGTCGGAAAGGTCGTACCGTTGGTGGGGTACGGGTCGAAACGCCTCCTGGAGGTCTGTAATGCTGCGGGAAAGGCTGCCGGGTCACCCGAAGTGTCGGAAAGGTCGTACCGTTGGTGGGGTACGGATCGAAACGCCTCCTGGAGGTCTGTAATGCTGCGGAAAGGCTGCCGGGTCACCTGAAGTGTCGGAAAGGTCGTACCGTTGGTGGGGTACGGGTCGAAACGCTCCTGGAGGTCTGTAATGCTGCGGAAAGGCTGCCGGGTCACCCGAAGTGTCGGAAAGGTCGTACCGTTGGTGGGGTACGGATCGAAACGCCTCCTGGAGGTCTGTAATGCTGCGGGAAAGGCTGCCGGGTCACCCGAAGTGTCGGAAAGGTCGTACCGTTGGTGGGGTACGGGTCGAAACGCCTCCTGAGGTCTGTAATGCTGCGGAAAGGCTGCCGGGTCACCCGAAGTGTCGGAAAGGTCGTACCGTTGGTGGGGTACGGGTCGAAACGCCTCCTGGAGGTCTGTAATGCTGCGGGAAAGGCTGCCGGGTCACCTGAAGTGTCGGAAAGGTCGTACCGTTGGTGGGGTACAGGTGGGTACGGGTCGAAACGCCTCCTGGAGGTCTGTAATGCTGCGGGAAAGGCTGCCGGGTCACCCGAAGTGTCGGAAAGGTCGTACCGTTGGTGGGGTACGGGTCGAAACGCCTCCTGGAGGTCTGTAATGCTGCGGGAAAGGCTGCCGGGTCACCCGAAGTGTCGGAAAGGTCGTACCGTTGGTGGGGTGGTGGGGTACGGGTCGAAACGCCCTGGAGGTCTGTAATGCTGCGGAAAGGCTGCCGGGTCACCCGAAGTGTCGGAAAGGTCGTACCGTTGGTGAGGTACAGGTGGGGTACGGGTCGAAACGCCTCCTGGAGGTCTGTAATGCTGCGGGAAAGGCTGCCGGGTCACCTGAAGTGTCGGAAAGGTCGTACCGTTGGTGGGGTACGGATCGAAACGCCTCCTGAGGTCTGTAATGCTGCGGGAAAGGCTGCCGGGTCACCTGAAGTGTCGGAAAGGTCGTACCGTTGGTGGGGTACGGGTCGAAACGCCCCTGGAGGTCTGTAATGCTGCGGAAAGGCTGCCGGGTCACCCGAAGTGTCGGAAAGGTCGTACCGTTGGTGGGTACAGGTGGGGTACGGGTCGAAACGCTCCTGGAGGTCTGTAATGCTGCGGGAAAGGCTGCCGGGTCACCCGAAGTGTCGGAAAGGTCGTACCGTTGGTGAGGTACAGGTGGGTACGGGTCGAAACGCCTCCTGGAGGTCTGTAATGCTGCGGGAAAGGCTGCCGGGTCACCCGAAGTGTCGGAAAGGTCGTACCGTTGGTGGGGTACGGGTCGAAACGCTCCTGGAGGTCTGTAATGCTGCGGAAAGGCTGCCGGGTCACCCGAAGTGTCGGAAAGGTCGTACCGTTGGTGAGGTACAGGTGGGTACGGGTCGAAACGCCCCGGAGGTCTGTAATGCTGCGGGAAAGGCTGCCGGGTCACCCGAAGTGTCGGAAAGGTCGTACCGTTGGTGGGTACGGTCGAAACGCTCCTGGAGGTCTGTAATGCTGCGGGAAAGGCTGCCGGGTCACCCGAAGTGTCGGAAAGGTCGTACCGTTGGTGAGGTACAGGTGGGGTACGGGTCGAAACGCCCTGGAGGTCTGTAATGCTGCGGGAAAGGCTGCCGGGTCACCCGAAGTGTCGGAAAGGTCGTACCGTTGGTGGGTACGGGTCGAAACGCCTCCTGGAGGTCTGTAATGCTGCGGGAAAGGCTGCCGGGTCACCCGAAGTGTCGGAAAGGTCGTACCGTTGGTGTGGGTACGGGTCGAAACGCCCTGGAGGTCTGTAATGCTGCGGGAAAGGCTGCCGGGTCACCTGAAGTGTCGGAAAGGTCGTACCGTTGGTGGGGTACGGGTCGAAACGCCCTGGAGGTCTGTAATGCTGCGGGAAAGGCTGCCGGGTCACCCGAAGTGTCGGAAAGGTCGTACCGTTGGTGGGGTACGGGTCGAAACGCCTCCCGGAGGTCTGTAATGCTGCGGAAAGGCTGCCGGGTCACCCGAAGTGTCGGAAAGGTCGTACCGCTGGTGGGTACAGGTGGGTACGGGTCGAAACGCCTCCTGGAGGTCTGTAATGCTGCGGGAAAGGCTGCCGGGTCACCCGAAGTGTCGGAAAGGTCGTACCGTTGGTGGGTACGGGTCGAAACGCTCCTGGAGGTCTGTAATGCTGCGGGAAAGGCTGCCGGGTCACCCGAAGTGTCGGAAAGGTCGTACCGTTGGTGGGGTACCGAAACGCCTCCCGGAGGTCTGTAATGCTGCGGGAAAGGCTGCCGGGTCACCCGAAGTGTCGGAAAGGTCGTACCGTTGGTGGGGTACAGGTGGGTACGGGTCGAAACGCCCTGGAGGTCTGTAATGCTGCGGGAAAGGCTGCCGGGTCACCGAAGTGTCGGAAAGGTCGTACCGTTGGTGGGGTACGGGTACGAAACGAAACTCCTGGAGGTCTGTAATGCTGCGGGAAAGGCTGCCGGGTCACCCGAAGTGTCGGAAAGGTCGTACCGTTGGTGGGGTACGGATCGAAACGCCTCCTGGAGGTCTGTAATGCTGCGGGAAAGGCTGCCGGGTCACCTGAAGTGTCGGAAAGGTCGTACCGTTGGTGGGTACGGGTCGAAACGCCTCCTGAGGTCTGTAATGCTGCGGGAAAGGCTGCCGGGTCACTCCGAAGTGTCGGAAAGGTCGTACCGTTGGTGAGGTACAGGTGGGTACGGGTCGAAACGCCCCTGAGGTCTGTAATGCTGCGGGAAAGGCTGCCGGGTCACCCGAAGTGTCGGAAAGGTCGTACCGTTGGTGGGTACGGGTCGAAACGCCTCCTGGAGGTCTGTAATGCTGCGGAAAGGCTGCCGGGTCACTCCGAAGTGTCGGAAAGGTCGTACCGTTGGTGGGGTACGGGTGGGGACGGGTAAAAACGCCTCCTGGAGGTCTGTAATGCTGCGGGAAAGGCTGCCGGGTCACTCCGAAGTGTCGGAAAGGTCGTACCGTTGGTGGGGTACGGGTCGAAACGCCTCCTGGAGGTCTGTAATGCTGCGGGAAAGGCTGCCGGGTCACTCCGAAGTGTCGGAAAGGTCGTACCGTTGGTGAGGTACAGGTGGGGTACGGGTCGAAACGCCTCCTGGAGGTCTGTAATGCTGCGGGAAAGGCTGCCGGGTCACTCCGAAGTGTCGGAAAGGTCGTACCGTTGGTGGGGTACGGGTCGAAACGCCTCCTGGAGGTCTGTAATGCTGCGGGAAAGGCTGCCGGGTCACTCCGAAGTGTCGGAAAGGTCGTACCGTTGGTGAGGTACAGGTGTACGGGTCGAAACGCTCCTGGAGGTCTGTAATGCTGCGGGAAAGGCTGCCGGGTCACCCGAAGTGTCGGAAAGGTCGTACCGTTGGTGGGTACGGGTCGAAACGCTCCTGGAGGTCTGTAATGCTGCGGGAAAGGCTGCCGGGTCACTCCGAAGTGTCGGAAAGGTCGTACCGTTGGTGGGGTACGGATCGAAACGCCTCCTGGAGGTCTGTAATGCTGCGGGAAAGGCTGCCGGGTCACTCCGAAGTGTCGGAAAGGTCGTACCGTTGGTGGGGTACGGATCGAAACGCCTCCTGGAGGTCTGTAATGCTGCGGGAAAGGCTGCCGGGTCACTCCGAAGTGTCGGAAAGGTCGTACCGTTGGTGGGGTACGGGTCGAAACGCCTCCTGGAGGTCTGTAATGCTGCGGGAAAGGCTGCCGGGTCACTCCGAAGTGTCGGAAAGGTCGTACCGTTGGTGGGGTACGGGTCGAAACGCCTCCTGGAGGTCTGTAATGCTGCGGGAAAGGCTGCCGGGTCACCCGAAGTGTCGGAAAGGTCGTACCGTTGGTGGGGTACGGGTCGAAACGCCTGGAGGTCTGTAATGCTGCGGGAAAGGCTGCCGGGTCACCCGAAGTGTCGGAAAGGTCGTACCGTTGGTGGGTACGGGTCGAAACGCCTCCTGGAGGTCTGTAATGCTGCGGGAAAGGCTGCCGGGTCACCCGAAGTGTCGGAAAGGTCGTACCGTTGGTGGGGTACGGGTCGAAACGCCTCCTGGAGGTCTGTAATGCTGCGGAAAGGCTGCCGGGTCACCCGAAGTGTCGGAAAGGTCGTACCGTTGGTGGGTACGGATCGAAACGCCTCCTGGAGGTCTGTAATGCTGCGGGAAAGGCTGCCGGGTCACCCGAAGTGTCGGAAAGGTCGTACCGTTGGTGGGGTACGGGTCGAAACGCCTGGAGGTCTGTAATGCTGCGGAAAGGCTGCCGGGTCACCCGAAGTGTCGGAAAGGTCGTACCGTTGGTGAGGTACAGGTGGGTACGGGTCGAAACGCCTCCTGGAGGTCTGTAATGCTGCGGGAAAGGCTGCCGGGTCACCCGAAGTGTCGGAAAGGTCGTACCGTTGGTGGGGTACGGGTCGAAACGCCTCCTGGAGGTCTGTAATGCTGCGGGAAAGGCTGCCGGGTCACTCCGAAGTGTCGGAAAGGTCGTACCGTTGGTGAGGTACAGGTGGGTACGGGTCGAAACGCCTCCTGGAGGTCTGTAATGCTGCGGGAAAGGCTGCCGGGTCACCCGAAGTGTCGGAAAGGTCGTACCGTTGGTGGGGTACGGGTCGAAACGCCTCCTGGAGGTCTGTAATGCTGCGGAAAGGCTGCCGGGTCACCCGAAGTGTCGGAAAGGTCGTACCGTGGGTACAGGTGGGGTACGGGTCGAAACGCCTCCTGGAGGTCTGTAATGCTGCGGGAAAGGCTGCCGGGTCACCTGAAGTGTCGGAAAGGTCGTACCGTTGGTGGGTACGGATCGAAACGCTCCTGGAGGTCTGTAATGCTGCGGGAAAGGCTGCCGGGTCACCCGAAGTGTCGGAAAGGTCGTACCGTTGGTGGGGTACGGGTCGAAACGCCTCCTGGAGGTCTGTAATGCTGCGGGAAAGGCTGCCGGGTCACTCCGAAGTGTCGGAAAGGTCGTACCGTTGGTGGGGTACGGATCGAAACGCCTCCTGGAGGTCTGTAATGCTGCGGGAAAGGCTGCCGGGTCACTCCGAAGTGTCGGAAAGGTCGTACCGTTGGTGGGGTACGGATCGAAACGCCTCCTGGAGGTCTGTAATGCTGCGGGAAAGGCTGCCGGGTCACTCCGAAGTGTCGGAAAGGTCGTACCGTTGGTGGGGTACGGGTCGAAACGCCTCCTGGAGGTCTGTAATGCTGCGGGAAAGGCTGCCGGGTCACCCGAAGTGTCGGAAAGGTCGTACCGTTGGTGGGGTACGGGTCGAAACGCCTGGAGGTCTGTAATGCTGCGGAAAGGCTGCCGGGTCACCCGAAGTGTCGGAAAGGTCGTACCGTTGGTGGGGTACGGGTCGAAACGCCTCCCGGAGGTCTGTAATGCTGCGGGAAAGGCTGCCGGGTCACCCGAAGTGTCGGAAAGGTCGTACCGTTGGTGAGGTACAGGTGGGGTACGGGTCGAAACGCTCCTGGAGGTCTGTAATGCTGCGGGAAAGGCTGCCGGGTCACCCGAAGTGTCGGAAAGGTCGTACCGTTGGTGGGGTACGGTCGAAACGCCCCTGGAGGTCTGTAATGCTGCGGGAAAGGCTGCCGGGTCACCTGAAGTGTCGGAAAGGTCGTACCGTTGGTGGGGTACGGGTCGAAACGCCCTGGAGGTCTGTAATGCTGCGGGAAAGGCTGCCGGGTCACCTGAAGTGTCGGAAAGGTCGTACCGTTGGTGGGTACGGATCGAAACGCCTCCTGGAGGTCTGTAATGCTGCGGGAAAGGCTGCCGGGTCACCTGAAGTGTCGGAAAGGTCGTACCGTTGGTGGGGTACGGGTGGGACTGGTAAAACGCCTCCTGGAGGTCTGTAATGCTGCGGGAAAGGCTGCCGGGTCACCCGAAGTGTCGGAAAGGTCGTACCGTTGGTGGGGTACGGGTCGAAACGCTCCTGGAGGTCTGTAATGCTGCGGAAAGGCTGCCGGGTCACCCGAAGTGTCGGAAAGGTCGTACCGTGAGGTACAGGTGGGTACGGGTCGAAACGCCTCCTGGAGGTCTGTAATGCTGCGGAAAGGCTGCCGGGTCACCCGAAGTGTCGGAAAGGTCGTACCGTTGGTGGGGTACGGGTCGAAACGCCCTGGAGGTCTGTAATGCTGCGGGAAAGGCTGCCGGGTCACCCGAAGTGTCGGAAAGGTCGTACCGTTGGTGGGGTACGGTGGGGTACGGGTCGAAACGCCCCTGGAGGTCTGTAATGCTGCGGGAAAGGCTGCCGGGTCACCCGAAGTGTCGGAAAGGTCGTACCGTTGGTGAGGTACAGGTGGGTACGGGTCGAAACGCCCCTGGAGGTCTGTAATGCTGCGGGAAAGGCTGCCGGGTCACCCGAAGTGTCGGAAAGGTCGTACCGTTGGTGGGGTACGGATCGAAACGCTCCGGAGGTCTGTAATGCTGCGGGAAAGGCTGCCGGGTCACCCGAAGTGTCGGAAAGGTCGTACCGTTGGTGGGGTACGGGTGGGGACTGGAAACGCCTCCTGGAGGTCTGTAATGCTGCGGAAAGGCTGCCGGGTCACCCGAAGTGTCGGAAAGGTCGTACCGTTGGTGGGGTACGGGTCGAAACGCCCCTGGAGGTCTGTAATGCTGCGGGAAAGGCTGCCGGGTCACCCGAAGTGTCGGAAAGGTCGTACCGTTGGTGGGTACGGGTCGAAACGCCTCCTGGAGGTCTGTAATGCTGCGGGAAAGGCTGCCGGGTCACCCGAAGTGTCGGAAAGGTCGTACCGTTGGTGAGGTACAGGTGGGTACGGATCGAAACGCCTCCTGGAGGTCTGTAATGCTGCGGAAAGGCTGCCGGGTCACCCGAAGTGTCGGAAAGGTCGTACCGTTGGTGGGTACGGGTCGAAACGCCTCCTGGAGGTCTGTAATGCTGCGGGAAAGGCTGCCGGGTCACCCGAAGTGTCGGAAAGGTCGTACCGTTGGTGGGGTACGGGTCGAAACGCCTCCGGAGGTCTGTAATGCTGCGGGAAAGGCTGCCGGGTCACTCCGAAGTGTCGGAAAGGTCGTACCGTTGGTGAGGTACAGGTGGGGTACGGATCGAAACGCCTCCTGAGGTCTGTAATGCTGCGGGAAAGGCTGCCGGGTCACCCGAAGTGTCGGAAAGGTCGTACCGTTGGTGGGGTACGGATCGAAACGCCCTGGAGGTCTGTAATGCTGCGGGAAAGGCTGCCGGGTCACTCCGAAGTGTCGGAAAGGTCGTACCGTTGGTGGGGTACGGGTGGGGACTGGTAAAAACGCCTCCTGGAGGTCTGTAATGCTGCGGGAAAGGCTGCCGGGTCACCCGAAGTGTCGGAAAGGTCGTACCGTTGGTGGGTACGGGTCGAAACGCCTCCTGGAGGTCTGTAATGCTGCGGAAAGGCTGCCGGGTCACCCGAAGTGTCGGAAAGGTCGTACCGTTGGTGAGGTACAGGTGGGGTACGGGTCGAAACGCCTCCTGGAGGTCTGTAATGCTGCGGGAAAGGCTGCCGGGTCACTCCGAAGTGTCGGAAAGGTCGTACCGTTGGTGAGGTACAGGTGGGGTACGGGTCGAAACGCCTCCTGGAGGTCTGTAATGCTGCGGGAAAGGCTGCCGGGTCACCTGAAGTGTCGGAAAGGTCGTACCGTTGGTGAGGTACAGGTGGGGTACGGGTCGAAACGCCCCTGGAGGTCTGTAATGCTGCGGGAAAGGCTGCCGGGTCACCCGAAGTGTCGGAAAGGTCGTACCGTTGGTGGGGTACGGGTCGAAACGCCCCTGGAGGTCTGTAATGCTGCGGGAAAGGCTGCCGGGTCACCCGAAGTGTCGGAAAGGTCGTACCGTTGGTGGGTACGGGTGGGGACTGGAAACGCCTCCTGGAGGTCTGTAATGCTGCGGAAAGGCTGCCGGGTCACCCGAAGTGTCGGAAAGGTCGTACCGTTGGTGGGGTACGGGTCGAAACGCCTCCTGGAGGTCTGTAATGCTGCGGGAAAGGCTGCCGGGTCACCCGAAGTGTCGGAAAGGTCGTACCGTGAGGTACAGGTGGGGTACGGGTCGAAACGCCTCCTGGAGGTCTGTAATGCTGCGGGAAAGGCTGCCGGGTCACCTGAAGTGTCGGAAAGGTCGTACCGTTGGTGGGGTACGGGTCGAAACGCCTCCTGGAGGTCTGTAATGCTGCGGGAAAGGCTGCCGGGTCACCCGAAGTGTCGGAAAGGTCGTACCGTTGGTGGGTACGGGTCGAAACGCTCCTGGAGGTCTGTAATGCTGCGGGAAAGGCTGCCGGGTCACCCGAAGTGTCGGAAAGGTCGTACCGTTGGTGGGGTACGGGTCGAAACGCCTCCTGGAGGTCTGTAATGCTGCGGGAAAGGCTGCCGGGTCACCTGAAGTGTCGGAAAGGTCGTACCGTTGGTGGGGTACGGGTCGAAACGCCTCCTGGAGGTCTGTAATGCTGCGGGAAAGGCTGCCGGGTCACCCGAAGTGTCGGAAAGGTCGTACCGTTGGTGGGTACGGGTCGAAACGCCTCCTGGAGGTCTGTAATGCTGCGGGAAAGGCTGCCGGGTCACCCGAAGTGTCGGAAAGGTCGTACCGTTGGTGGGGTACAGGTGGGTACGGGTCGAAACGCTCCTGGAGGTCTGTAATGCTGCGGGAAAGGCTGCCGGGTCACTCCGAAGTGTCGGAAAGGTCGTACCGTTGGTGGGGTACAGGTGGGGTACGGGTCGAAACGCCCTGGAGGTCTGTAATGCTGCGGGAAAGGCTGCCGGGTCACCCGAAGTGTCGGAAAGGTCGTACCGTTGGTGGGGTACGGATCGAAACGCCTCCCTGGAGGTCTGTAATGCTGCGGGAAAGGCTGCCGGGTCACCCGAAGTGTCGGAAAGGTCGTACCGTTGGTGGGTACGGGTCGAAACGCCTCCTGGAGGTCTGTAATGCTGCGGGAAAGGCTGCCGGGTCACTCCGAAGTGTCGGAAAGGTCGTACCGTTGGTGGGGTACAGGTGGGGTACGGGTCGAAACGCCTCCTGGAGGTCTGTAATGCTGCGGGAAAGGCTGCCGGGTCACTCCGAAGTGTCGGAAAGGTCGTACCGTTGGTGGGGTACAGGTGGGGTACGGGTCGAAACGCCTCCTGGAGGTCTGTAATGCTGCGGGAAAGGCTGCCGGGTCACTCCGAAGTGTCGGAAAGGTCGTACCGTTGGTGGGGTACGGATCGAAACGCCTCCTGGAGGTCTGTAATGCTGCGGAAAGGCTGCCGGGTCACCCGAAGTGTCGGAAAGGTCGTACCGTTGGTGGGGTACGGATCGAAACGCCTCCTGGAGGTCTGTAATGCTGCGGGAAAGGCTGCCGGGTCACTCCGAAGTGTCGGAAAGGTCGTACCGTTGGTGGGGTACGGATCGAAACGCCTCCTGGAGGTCTGTAATGCTGCGGGAAAGGCTGCCGGGTCACTCCGAAGTGTCGGAAAGGTCGTACCGTTGGTGGGGTACGGGTCGAAACGCCTCCTGGAGGTCTGTAATGCTGCGGGAAAGGCTGCCGGGTCACTCCGAAGTGTCGGAAAGGTCGTACCGTTGGTGGGGTACGGGTCGAAACGCCTCCTGGAGGTCTGTAATGCTGCGGAAAGGCTGCCGGGTCACCCGAAGTGTCGGAAAGGTCGTACCGTTGGTGGGGTACGGATCGAAACGCCTCCTGGAGGTCTGTAATGCTGCGGGAAAGGCTGCCGGGTCACCCGAAGTGTCGGAAAGGTCGTACCGTTGGTGGGGTACGGATCGAAACGCCTCCTGGAGGTCTGTAATGCTGCGGAAAGGCTGCCGGGTCACCCGAAGTGTCGGAAAGGTCGTACCGTTGGTGGGTACGGATCGAAACGCCTCCTGGAGGTCTGTAATGCTGCGGGAAAGGCTGCCGGGTCACCCGAAGTGTCGGAAAGGTCGTACCGTTGGTGGGGTACGGGTCGAAACGCCTCCTGGAGGTCTGTAATGCTGCGGGAAAGGCTGCCGGGTCACCCGAAGTGTCGGAAAGGTCGTACCGTTGGTGGGGTACGGGTCGAAACGCCCTGGAGGTCTGTAATGCTGCGGGAAAGGCTGCCGGGTCACCCGAAGTGTCGGAAAGGTCGTACCGTTGGTGGGGTACGGTCGAAACGCCTCCCGGAGGTCTGTAATGCTGCGGAAAGGCTGCCGGGTCACCCGAAGTGTCGGAAAGGTCGTACCGTTGGTGGGTACGGGTCGAAACGCCCTGGAGGTCTGTAATGCTGCGGAAAGGCTGCCGGGTCACCCGAAGTGTCGGAAAGGTCGTACCGTTGGTGGGGTACGGGTCGAAACGCTCCTGGAGGTCTGTAATGCTGCGGGAAAGGCTGCCGGGTCACTCCGAAGTGTCGGAAAGGTCGTACCGTTGGTGGGGTACGGATCGAAACGCCTCCTGGAGGTCTGTAATGCTGCGGGAAAGGCTGCCGGGTCACTCCGAAGTGTCGGAAAGGTCGTACCGTTGGTGGGGTACGGATCGAAACGCCTCCTGGAGGTCTGTAATGCTGCGGGAAAGGCTGCCGGGTCACTCCGAAGTGTCGGAAAGGTCGTACCGTTGGTGGGGTACGGGTCGAAACGCCTCCTGGAGGTCTGTAATGCTGCGGAAAGGCTGCCGGGTCACCCGAAGTGTCGGAAAGGTCGTACCGTTGGTGGGGTACGGGTCGAAACGCCCCTGGAGGTCTGTAATGCTGCGGGAAAGGCTGCCGGGTCACTCCGAAGTGTCGGAAAGGTCGTACCGTTGGTGGGGTACGGGTCGAAACGCCTCCTGGAGGTCTGTAATGCTGCGGGAAAGGCTGCCGGGTCACTCCGAAGTGTCGGAAAGGTCGTACCGTTGGTGAGGTACAGGTGGGGACTGGTAAAAACGCCTCCTGGAGGTCTGTAATGCTGCGGGAAAGGCTGCCGGGTCACCCGAAGTGTCGGAAAGGTCGTACCGTTGGTGGGTACGGGTCGAAACGCCTGGAGGTCTGTAATGCTGCGGGAAAGGCTGCCGGGTCACCCGAAGTGTCGGAAAGGTCGTACCGTTGGTGGGGTACGGGTCGAAACGCCTCCTGGAGGTCTGTAATGCTGCGGGAAAGGCTGCCGGGTCACCCGAAGTGTCGGAAAGGTCGTACCGTTGGTGGGTACGGGTCGAAACGCTCCTGGAGGTCTGTAATGCTGCGGGAAAGGCTGCCGGGTCACCCGAAGTGTCGGAAAGGTCGTACCGTTGGTGGGTACGGATCGAAACGCCTCCTGGAGGTCTGTAATGCTGCGGAAAGGCTGCCGGGTCACCCGAAGTGTCGGAAAGGTCGTACCGTTGGTGGGGTACGGATCGAAACGCCTGGAGGTCTGTAATGCTGCGGAAAGGCTGCCGGGTCACCCGAAGTGTCGGAAAGGTCGTACCGTTGGTGGGGTACGGGTCGAAACGCCTCCTGGAGGTCTGTAATGCTGCGGGAAAGGCTGCCGGGTCACTCCGAAGTGTCGGAAAGGTCGTACCGTTGGTGGGGTACGGGTCGAAACGCCTCCTGGAGGTCTGTAATGCTGCGGGAAAGGCTGCCGGGTCACCCGAAGTGTCGGAAAGGTCGTACCGTTGGTGGGGTACGGGTCGAAACGCCCTGGAGGTCTGTAATGCTGCGGGAAAGGCTGCCGGGTCACCCGAAGTGTCGGAAAGGTCGTACCGTTGGTGAGGTACAGGTGGGGACTGGTAGAAACGCCTCCTGGAGGTCTGTAATGCTGCGGGAAAGGCTGCCGGGTCACTCCGAAGTGTCGGAAAGGTCGTACCGTTGGTGGGGTACGGGTCGAAACGCTCCTGGAGGTCTGTAATGCTGCGGGAAAGGCTGCCGGGTCACCCGAAGTGTCGGAAAGGTCGTACCGTTGGTGGGGTACGGATCGAAACGCCTCCTGGAGGTCTGTAATGCTGCGGGAAAGGCTGCCGGGTCACCTGAAGTGTCGGAAAGGTCGTACCGTTGGTGGGGTACGGGTCGAAACGCCTCCTGGAGGTCTGTAATGCTGCGGAAAGGCTGCCGGGTCACCCGAAGTGTCGGAAAGGTCGTACCGTTGGTGGGTACGGGTCGAAACGCCCCTGGAGGTCTGTAATGCTGCGGGAAAGGCTGCCGGGTCACCCGAAGTGTCGGAAAGGTCGTACCGTTGGTGGGGTACGGATCGAAACGCCTCCCTGAGGTCTGTAATGCTGCGGGAAAGGCTGCCGGGTCACCCGAAGTGTCGGAAAGGTCGTACCGTTGGTGGGGTACGGGTCGAAACGCCTCCTGGAGGTCTGTAATGCTGCGGGAAAGGCTGCCGGGTCACCCGAAGTGTCGGAAAGGTCGTACCGTTGGTGGGTACGGGTCGAAACGCCTCCTGGAGGTCTGTAATGCTGCGGGAAAGGCTGCCGGGTCACTCCGAAGTGTCGGAAAGGTCGTACCGTTGGTGAGGTACAGGTGGGGTACGGGTCGAAACGCCCTGGAGGTCTGTAATGCTGCGGGAAAGGCTGCCGGGTCACCCGAAGTGTCGGAAAGGTCGTACCGTTGGTGGGGTACGGGTCGAAACGCCTCCTGGAGGTCTGTAATGCTGCGGGAAAGGCTGCCGGGTCACCCGAAGTGTCGGAAAGGTCGTACCGTTGGTGGGGTACGGGTCGAAACGCCTCCTGGAGGTCTGTAATGCTGCGGGAAAGGCTGCCGGGTCACTCCGAAGTGTCGGAAAGGTCGTACCGTTGGTGGGGTACGGATCGAAACGCCTCCTGGAGGTCTGTAATGCTGCGGGAAAGGCTGCCGGGTCACCCGAAGTGTCGGAAAGGTCGTACCGTTGGTGGGGTACGGATCGAAACGCCTCCTGGAGGTCTGTAATGCTGCGGGAAAGGCTGCCGGGTCACTCCGAAGTGTCGGAAAGGTCGTACCGTTGGTGGGGTACGGATCGAAACGCCTCCTGGAGGTCTGTAATGCTGCGGGAAAGGCTGCCGGGTCACTCCGAAGTGTCGGAAAGGTCGTACCGTTGGTGGGGTACGGATCGAAACGCCTCCTGGAGGTCTGTAATGCTGCGGGAAAGGCTGCCGGGTCACCCGAAGTGTCGGAAAGGTCGTACCGTTGGTGGGTACGGATCGAAACGCCTCCCGGAGGTCTGTAATGCTGCGGGAAAGGCTGCCGGGTCACCCGAAGTGTCGGAAAGGTCGTACCGTTGGTGGGGTACGGATCGAAACGCCTCCTGGAGGTCTGTAATGCTGCGGGAAAGGCTGCCGGGTCACTCCGAAGTGTCGGAAAGGTCGTACCGTTGGTGGGGTACGGATCGAAACGCCTCCTGGAGGTCTGTAATGCTGCGGGAAAGGCTGCCGGGTCACTCCGAAGTGTCGGAAAGGTCGTACCGTTGGTGGGGTACGGATCGAAACGCCTCCTGGAGGTCTGTAATGCTGCGGGAAAGGCTGCCGGGTCACTCCGAAGTGTCGGAAAGGTCGTACCGTTGGTGGGGTACGGATCGAAACGCCTCCTGGAGGTCTGTAATGCTGCGGGAAAGGCTGCCGGGTCACTCCGAAGTGTCGGAAAGGTCGTACCGTTGGTGGGGTACGGATCGAAACGCCTCCTGGAGGTCTGTAATGCTGCGGGAAAGGCTGCCGGGTCACCCGAAGTGTCGGAAAGGTCGTACCGTTGGGGGTACGGATCGAAACGCCTCCTGGAGGTCTGTAATGCTGCGGGAAAGGCTGCCGGGTCACCCGAAGTGTCGGAAAGGTCGTACCGTTGGTGGGGTACGGATCGAAACGCCTCCTGGAGGTCTGTAATGCTGCGGGAAAGGCTGCCGGGTCACTCCGAAGTGTCGGAAAGGTCGTACCGTTGGTGGGGTACGGATCGAAACGCCTCCTGGAGGTCTGTAATGCTGCGGGAAAGGCTGCCGGGTCACTCCGAAGTGTCGGAAAGGTCGTACCGTTGGTGGGGTACGGATCGAAACGCCTCCTGGAGGTCTGTAATGCTGCGGGAAAGGCTGCCGGGTCACTCCGAAGTGTCGGAAAGGTCGTACCGTTGGTGGGGTACGGATCGAAACGCCTCCTGGAGGTCTGTAATGCTGCGGGAAAGGCTGCCGGGTCACTCCGAAGTGTCGGAAAGGTCGTACCGTTGGTGGGGTACGGGTCGAAACGCCTCCTGGAGGTCTGTAATGCTGCGGGAAAGGCTGCCGGGTCACTCCGAAGTGTCGGAAAGGTCGTACCGTTGGTGGGGTACGGGTCGAAACGCCTCCTGGAGGTCTGTAATGCTGCGGGAAAGGCTGCCGGGTCACTCCGAAGTGTCGGAAAGGTCGTACCGTTGGTGGGGTACGGATCGAAACGCCTCCTGGAGGTCTGTAATGCTGCGGGAAAGGCTGCCGGGTCACTCCGAAGTGTCGGAAAGGTCGTACCGTTGGTGGGGTACGGATCGAAACGCCTCCTGGAGGTCTGTAATGCTGCGGGAAAGGCTGCCGGGTCACCCGAAGTGTCGGAAAGGTCGTACCGTTGGTGGGTACGGGTCGAAACGCCTCCTGGAGGTCTGTAATGCTGCGGGAAAGGCTGCCGGGTCACTCCGAAGTGTCGGAAAGGTCGTACCGTTGGTGGGGTACGGATCGAAACGCCTCCTGGAGGTCTGTAATGCTGCGGGAAAGGCTGCCGGGTCACTCCGAAGTGTCGGAAAGGTCGTACCATTGGTGAGGTACAGGTGGGTACGGGTCGAAACGCCTCCTGGAGGTCTGTAATGCTGCGGGAAAGGCTGCCGGGTCACCCGAAGTGTCGGAAAGGTCGTACCGTTGGTGGGGTACGGGTCGAAACGCTCCTGGAGGTCTGTAATGCTGCGGGAAAGGCTGCCGGGTCACCCGAAGTGTCGGAAAGGTCGTACCGTTGGTGGGGTACGGGTCGAAACGCCTCCTGGAGGTCTGTAATGCTGCGGGAAAGGCTGCCGGGTCACCTGAAGTGTCGGAAAGGTCGTACCGTTGGTGGGTACGGATCGAAACGCCCTGGAGGTCTGTAATGCTGCGGAAAGGCTGCCGGGTCACCCGAAGTGTCGGAAAGGTCGTACCGTTGGTGGGGTACGGTGGGGACTGGAAACGCCTCCTGGAGGTCTGTAATGCTGCGGGAAAGGCTGCCGGGTCACCCGAAGTGTCGGAAAGGTCGTACCGTTGGTGGGGTACGGGTCGAAACGCCTCCTGGAGGTCTGTAATGCTGCGGGAAAGGCTGCCGGGTCACCCGAAGTGTCGGAAAGGTCGTACCGTTGGTGGGGTACGGGTCGAAACGCTCCTGGAGGTCTGTAATGCTGCGGGAAAGGCTGCCGGGTCACCCGAAGTGTCGGAAAGGTCGTACCGTTGGTGGGGTACGGGTCGAAACGCCTCCTGGAGGTCTGTAATGCTGCGGGAAAGGCTGCCGGGTCACCCGAAGTGTCGGAAAGGTCGTACCGTTGGTGAGGTACAGGTGGGTACGGGTCGAAACGCCTCCTGGAGGTCTGTAATGCTGCGGAAAGGCTGCCGGGTCACCCGAAGTGTCGGAAAGGTCGTACCGTTGGTGGGGTACAGGTGGGTACGGGTCGAAACGCCTGGAGGTCTGTAATGCTGCGGGAAAGGCTGCCGGGTCACCCGAAGTGTCGGAAAGGTCGTACCGTTGGTGAGGTACAGGTGGGTACGGGTCGAAACGCCTCCTGGAGGTCTGTAATGCTGCGGAAAGGCTGCCGGGTCACCCGAAGTGTCGGAAAGGTCGTACCGTTGGTGGGGTACGGGTCGAAACGCCTCCTGGAGGTCTGTAATGCTGCGGGAAAGGCTGCCGGGTCACCTGAAGTGTCGGAAAGGTCGTACCGTTGGTGGGTACGGATCGAAACGCCTCCTGGAGGTCTGTAATGCTGCGGGAAAGGCTGCCGGGTCACCCGAAGTGTCGGAAAGGTCGTACCGTTGGTGGGGTACGGATCGAAACGCCTCCTGGAGGTCTGTAATGCTGCGGGAAAGGCTGCCGGGTCACCCGAAGTGTCGGAAAGGTCGTACCGTTGGTGGGGTACGGGTCGAAACGCCCCTGGAGGTCTGTAATGCTGCGGGAAAGGCTGCCGGGTCACCCGAAGTGTCGGAAAGGTCGTACCGTTGGTGGGGTACAGGTGGGTACGGGTCGAAACGCCTCCTGGAGGTCTGTAATGCTGCGGGAAAGGCTGCCGGGTCACCCGAAGTGTCGGAAAGGTCGTACCGTTGGTGGGGTACAGGTGGGTACGGGTCGAAACGCCTCCTGGAGGTCTGTAATGCTGCGGAAAGGCTGCCGGGTCACCCGAAGTGTCGGAAAGGTCGTACCGTTGGTGGGGTACAGGTGGGTACGGGTCGAAACGCCCCTGGAGGTCTGTAATGCTGCGGGAAAGGCTGCCGGGTCACCCGAAGTGTCGGAAAGGTCGTACCGTTGGTGGGTACGGGTCGAAACGCTCCTGGAGGTCTGTAATGCTGCGGAAAGGCTGCCGGGTCACCTGAAGTGTCGGAAAGGTCGTACCGTTGGTGAGGTACAGGTGGGGACTGGTAAAAACGCCTCCTGGAGGTCTGTAATGCTGCGGGAAAGGCTGCCGGGTCACTCCGAAGTGTCGGAAAGGTCGTACCGTTGGTGGGGTACGGGTCGAAACGCCTCCTGGAGGTCTGTAATGCTGCGGGAAAGGCTGCCGGGTCACTCCGAAGTGTCGGAAAGGTCGTACCGTTGGTGGGTACGGATCGAAACGCCTCCTGGAGGTCTGTAATGCTGCGGGAAAGGCTGCCGGGTCACCCGAAGTGTCGGAAAGGTCGTACCGTTGGTGGGGTACGGGTCGAAACGCCTGGAGGTCTGTAATGCTGCGGGAAAGGCTGCCGGGTCACCCGAAGTGTCGGAAAGGTCGTACCGTTGGTTGGGTACGGGTCGAAACGCCTCCTGGAGGTCTGTAATGCTGCGGGAAAGGCTGCCGGGTCACTCCGAAGTGTCGGAAAGGTCGTACCGTTGGTGGGGTACGGGTCGAAACGCCTCCTGGAGGTCTGTAATGCTGCGGGAAAGGCTGCCGGGTCACTCCGAAGTGTCGGAAAGGTCGTACCGTTGGTGGGGTACGGATCGAAACGCCTCCTGGAGGTCTGTAATGCTGCGGGAAAGGCTGCCGGGTCACTCCGAAGTGTCGGAAAGGTCGTACCGTTGGTGGGTACGGGTCGAAACGCCTCCTGAGGTCTGTAATGCTGCGGGAAAGGCTGCCGGGTCACTCCGAAGTGTCGGAAAGGTCGTACCGTTGGTGGGGTACAGGTGGGGTACGGGTCGAAACGCCTCCTGGAGGTCTGTAATGCTGCGGGAAAGGCTGCCGGGTCACTCCGAAGTGTCGGAAAGGTCGTACCGTTGGTGGGTACAGGGGGTACGGGTCGAAACGCCTCCTGGAGGTCTGTAATGCTGCGGGAAAGGCTGCCGGGTCACTCCGAAGTGTCGGAAAGGTCGTACCGTTGGTGGGGTACAGGTGGGTACGGGTCGAAACGCCCCCTGGAGGTCTGTAATGCTGCGGGAAAGGCTGCCGGGTCACTCCGAAGTGTCGGAAAGGTCGTACCGTTGGTGGGGTACGGGTCGAAACGCCTCCTGGAGGTCTGTAATGCTGCGGGAAAGGCTGCCGGGTCACTCCGAAGTGTCGGAAAGGTCGTACCGTTGGTGAGGTACAGGTGGGGACTGGTAAAAACGCCTCCTGGAGGTCTGTAATGCTGCGGGAAAGGCTGCCGGGTCACTCCGAAGTGTCGGAAAGGTCGTACCGTTGGTGGGGTACGGGTCGAAACGCCTCCTGGAGGTCTGTAATGCTGCGGAAAGGCTGCCGGGTCACCCGAAGTGTCGGAAAGGTCGTACCGTTGGTGGGTACGGATCGAAACGCCTCCTGGAGGTCTGTAATGCTGCGGAAAGGCTGCCGGGTCACCCTGAAGTGTCGGAAAGGTCGTACCGTTGGTGGGTACGGGTCGAAACGCCTCCTGAGGTCTGTAATGCTGCGGGAAAGGCTGCCGGGTCACCTGAAGTGTCGGAAAGGTCGTACCGTTGGTGGGGTACGGGTCGAAACGCTCCTGGAGGTCTGTAATGCTGCGGGAAAGGCTGCCGGGTCACCTGAAGTGTCGGAAAGGTCGTACCGTTGGTGGGGTACGGGTCGAAACGCCTCCTGGAGGTCTGTAATGCTGCGGAAAGGCTGCCGGGTCACCCGAAGTGTCGGAAAGGTCGTACCGTTGGTGGGGTACGGGTCGAAACGCCTCCTGGAGGTCTGTAATGCTGCGGGAAAGGCTGCCGGGTCACTCCGAAGTGTCGGAAAGGTCGTACCGTTGGTGGGGTACGGATCGAAACGCCCCGGAGGTCTGTAATGCTGCGGGAAAGGCTGCCGGGTCACCCGAAGTGTCGGAAAGGTCGTACCGTTGGTGGGGTACGGATCGAAACGCCTCCTGGAGGTCTGTAATGCTGCGGGAAAGGCTGCCGGGTCACCCGAAGTGTCGGAAAGGTCGTACCGTTGGTGGGGTACGGATCGAAACGCCTCCTGGAGGTCTGTAATGCTGCGGAAAGGCTGCCGGGTCACCCGAAGTGTCGGAAAGGTCGTACCGTTGGTGGGTACGGGTCGAAACGCTCCTGGAGGTCTGTAATGCTGCGGGAAAGGCTGCCGGGTCACCCGAAGTGTCGGAAAGGTCGTACCGTTGGTGGGGTACGGGTCGAAACGCCCCTGGAGGTCTGTAATGCTGCGGAAAGGCTGCCGGGTCACCCGAAGTGTCGGAAAGGTCGTACCGTTGGTGGGGTACGGATCGAAACGCCCCGGAGGTCTGTAATGCTGCGGAAAGGCTGCCGGGTCACCCGAAGTGTCGGAAAGGTCGTACCGTTGGTGGGGTACGGATCGAAACGCCTCCTGGAGGTCTGTAATGCTGCGGGAAAGGCTGCCGGGTCACCCGAAGTGTCGGAAAGGTCGTACCGTTGGTGGGTACGGATCGAAACGCCTCCTGGAGGTCTGTAATGCTGCGGAAAGGCTGCCGGGTCACCCGAAGTGTCGGAAAGGTCGTACCGTTGGTGGGGTACGGGTCGAAAAGGTCTGTAATGCTGCAGGCTGCCGGGTCACCCGAAGTGTCGGAAAGGTCGTACCGTTGGTGGGGTACGGATCGAAACGCCTCCTGGAGGTCTGTAATGCTGCGGGAAAGGCTGCCGGGTCACCCGAAGTGTCGGAAAGGTCGTACCGTTGGTGGGTACGGATCGAAACGCCTCCTGGAGGTCTGTAATGCTGCGGGAAAGGCTGCCGGGTCACCCGAAGTGTCGGAAAGGTCGTACCGTTGGTGGGGTACGGATCGAAACGCCTCCTGAGGTCTGTAATGCTGCGGGAAAGGCTGCCGGGTCACCCGAAGTGTCGGAAAGGTCGTACCGTTGGTGGGGTACGGGTCGAAACGCCCTGGAGGTCTGTAATGCTGCGGGAAAGGCTGCCGGGTCACCCGAAGTGTCGGAAAGGTCGTACCGTTGGTGGGTACGGGTCGAAACGCCCCTGGAGGTCTGTAATGCTGCGGAAAGGCTGCCGGGTCACCCGAAGTGTCGGAAAGGTCGTACCGTTGGTGGGTACGGATCGAAACGCCTCCTGGAGGTCTGTAATGCTGCGGGAAAGGCTGCCGGGTCACCCGAAGTGTCGGAAAGGTCGTACCGTTGGTGGGGTACGGATCGAAACGCCTCCTGGAGGTCTGTAATGCTGCGGGAAAGGCTGCCGGGTCACCCGAAGTGTCGGAAAGGTCGTACCGTTGGTGGGGTACGGATCGAAACGCCTCCTGGAGGTCTGTAATGCTGCGGAAAGGCTGCCGGGTCACCCGAAGTGTCGGAAAGGTCGTACCGTTGGTGGGGTACGGATCGAAACGCCTCCTGGAGGTCTGTAATGCTGCGGGAAAGGCTGCCGGGTCACCCGAAGTGTCGGAAAGGTCGTACCGTTGGTGGGGTACGGATCGAAACGCCTCCTGGAGGTCTGTAATGCTGCGGGAAAGGCTGCCGGGTCACCCGAAGTGTCGGAAAGGTCGTACCGTTGGTGGGGTACGGATCGAAACGCCCCTGGAGGTCTGTAATGCTGCGGGAAAGGCTGCCGGGTCACCCGAAGTGTCGGAAAGGTCGTACCGTTGGTGGGGTACGGGTCGAAACGCCTCCTGGAGGTCTGTAATGCTGCGGAAAGGCTGCCGGGTCACCCGAAGTGTCGGAAAGGTCGTACCGTTGGTGGGGTACGGGTCGAAACGCCCCTGGAGGTCTGTAATGCTGCGGGAAAGGCTGCCGGGTCACCCGAAGTGTCGGAAAGGTCGTACCGTTGATGGGGTACGGGTCGAAACGCCTCCTGGAGGTCTGTAATGCTGAGGGAAAGGCTGCCGGGTCACCCGAAGTGTCGGAAAGGTCGTACCGTTGGTGAGGTACAGGTGGGTACGGGTCGAAACGCCCCTGGAGGTCTGTAATGCTGCGGGAAAGGCTGCCGGGTCACTCCGAAGTGTCGGAAAGGTCGTACCGTTGGTGGGGTACGGATCGAAACGCCTCCTGGAGGTCTGTAATGCTGCGGGAAAGGCTGCCGGGTCACTCCGAAGTGTCGGAAAGGTCGTACCGTTGATGGGGTACGGGTCGAAAAGCCTCCTGGAGGTCTGTAATGCTTGAGGGAAAGGCTGCCGGGTCGCCCGAAGTGTCGGAAAGGTCGTACCGTTGGTGGGTACGGATCGAAACGCCTCCTGAGGTCTGTAATGCTGCGGGAAAGGCTGCCGGGTCGCTCCGAAGTGTCGGAAAGGTCGTACCGTTGGTGGGGTACGGATCGAAACGCCTCCTGGAGGTCTGTAATGCTGCGGGAAAGGCTGCCGGGTCGCCTGAAGTGTCGGAAAGGTCGTACCGTTGGTGGGGTACGGGTCGAAAGCCTCCTGGAGGTCTGTAATGCTTGAGGGAAAGGCTGCCGGGTCGCTCCGAAGTGTCGGAAAGGTCGTACCGTTGGTGGGGTACGGATCGAAACGCCTCCTGGAGGTCTGTAATGCTGCGGGAAAGGCTGCCGGGTCACTCCGAAGTGTCGGAAAGGTCGTACCGTTGGTGGGGTACGGATCGAAACGCCTCCTGGAGGTCTGTAATGCTGCGGAAAGGCTGCCGGGTCACCCGAAGTGTCGGAAAGGTCGTACCGTTGGTGGGGTACGGATCGAAACGCCTCCTGGAGGTCTGTAATGCTGCGGGAAAGGCTGCCGGGTCACCTGAAGTGTCGGAAAGGTCGTACCGTTGGTGGGATACGGGTCGAAACGCCTCCTGGAGATCTGTAATGCTGCGGGAAAGGCTGCCGGGTCACTCCGAAGTGTCGGAAAGGTCGTACCGTTGGTGGGGTACGGGTCGAAAAGCCTCCTGGAGGTCTGTAATGCTGCGGGAAAGGCTGCCGGGTCGCTCCGAAGTGTCGGAAAGGTCGTACCGTTGGTGAGGTACAGGTGGGGTACGGGTCGAAACGCCCATGGAGGTCTGTAATGCTGCGGGAAAGGCTGCCGGGTCACTCCGAAGTGTCGGAAAGGTCGTACCGTTGGTGGGGTACGGATCGAAACGCCTCCTGGAGGTCTGTAATGCTGCGGGAAAGGCTGCCGGGTCGCTCCGAAGTGTCGGAAAGGTCGTACCGTTGGTGGGGTACGGGTCGAAAAGCCTCCTGGAGGTCTGTAATGCTTGAGGGAAAGGCTGCCGGGTCGCTCCGAAGTGTCGGAAAGGTCGTACCGTTGGTGGGGTACAGGTGGGGTACAGATCAAAACACCTGTTGTTGGATTGCTTCGGCTCTAATTTCGAAATTGTCTTGCCTTCATTTGATGCTTGTCCTTGAGGCTTGGCTATCTGTGGGCTAGGAGGCGTAATGAAGACTGAATTGAATGAAGTTAGGTGAACTACTACTTCCTGCTCTGCGCTACTCTGCTCTCTGATCTGCACTGCAGTTATGAAACTCACGAAGCAGCGGACGCACCCATGCGATCGAGGACTGACGCTTCACGTCCTGGATTTCTCGGGCGCCAGCAACGGACGACTGCAATCTCCGTTACACGAGGAATTTGTACAAAATCCTGTAAACAATAAGGGGATACACGAGGGTCTTACAGCGCTACTGGGCCTTTCCAATGGTAGATGCCCCATCATCCGTTCCTGTGCAGGGACATTGGCGAAGATACTTCAAAGTGGCGATGAAAGGAACATAGAGTTAGCTACCCGCCTAATTAATCTGTGGCAAGTATTGGACCAGGAGCAATAGGATGTTGCAAATTTCAGAATGCTCCAAGCTTAGCCTCAACCAAATTCTAAAACCTTCAAAACAGAACGTAACAAATCCTCACACTGCACAGATACCACAAAACCACAAACGGCGAAACTCCATAAATAAGCAAACATCTCGACTCGCTGACCTATGCGTCAAGGTGACGGTAAGATGGCTCCCCTAGACGACGGCAATACAAGCTCGACAAGCCCACCAGACGAGCGCGAGAGCGACACCAGCGAGAAGCTCGAAAGCGGCAACGCACAGTCCTCGGCGGACGAAGAAGTCGCCGTGAAACACAAAAGGAAGCGAGGGTACCCCACACACTTCGAAAAGTATTGTATCCATGTCGATAACGTCATCTTGCGCTAGTCGAAGATCTTGTAAGTTACAAGTTGTAACGGCTAATGTACTGTACCTGATACTGTAGGAGGAAATCGCCTCAGCTTCAGGCTCAGATGAGGGAACTGCAACAACGAGCGTTTGCACCAAAGTGTAATGACAACGAGGATGACAAGGACAAGAATTTATACACCAATGTGTTGCAGAATATCGTGAAGAAACAGCAGAGCACGTTTGTAGACATCCAGGCGGCCACGACGTGCTATACGGCTTGTGTGCGTACATGTACTGTATAGAGCTCTGACTTTTATCTTGCTAATTGCTTACGTGTGCTGTTTAATTTGGTTTCTGATCTGTAGAGTATTCAATGTGGAAGTCCTATCCAGCGGAGGCTGATCTTGCCTAACGACGAGGTATCTCGACGGAATACGTTGCGCTCGATGAAAACTTTGAAGCTCGAGGATGCTCGTAAATTTATGCAGCGCAGATTATTGCATCTCAACCCACGCAACGCACTGTCAGAGGAACGTCGCTTCGAGAGTGATGAAGGAGATTACTGGGCGGTGAGATTTACGACATCCCAGTTCGAGTCTGCTCGAAGTGTCAAGCAGGTGTACGATCTGGCGGTGTACTTCCTGTCTAATAGAGAGATCAGTATTTCGGAGAAGGTGGGTCATCTTACAGTTCGAGAGAATGACGGTGATAATGACGAACCGGGTATCGCGCAGCATCGACTTGTATCCACGACGGGCAAAGGTTTACACATGGAGGCGAATATTATTGATTTTTACGAATATCGTGAAGGTGAACCAAGCCATGAGGACGCGTATGGACTGATTGTGTCGGAGTTTGTGGATGAAGATAAGCGACACCCATATCGACCAAACACGCGCATTCGTAAGGATGCAAACGTGGTGATGGAGGTGCGGGCGTATTCTCGCCGTCCACATAGAGATGAGGCTGAGAATAACCAGAGTTTCCAGGAAGAACAGGTTGTGGTGCTCACGCTTTGGTCTCACTCTCACCTACGCCGTCCTAGTTTTCCAGTTCCGAAAGACGCTTGGCACAAATTGCGGGATAATATGGACCGCTGGAGCCAGAATATGCACAAAACCATCCTGGAAACTTTAGATCTAGCCATTTGATTCGAAGAATTTTGCAGTTGGAGTTTTTGTGAACAGCCACGCCATGGTATCGTATCAGTAACTGCTATCGCCTTTGGCTAAAGGAACGTTGGCACTACGATGGATCGAGCGAGTCTTGTGCGGCGGCGGCAACAGATTAGAGAAAAGGAAAACGTAGCGATCGAGGCCAATTCATTGGTACATAGCGCAAATCCTGCGTTGGTCAAGAAGAAAAAGGCGGTCAAACGAAAGGGGCCAACGCGGAGTGAAGAAACACAGACTTTACTGAAAAGTAGTGAACGGAGTTCCAGAGACTTAACGGAGAAGATCGATCTGGCGCCAGCTCCTTCGCATTTAAAAGAAAAGAGAGCTGTACGCAACTCAAAACAGGCACAAGCTTCGAAGGCAGCTTACAGCACTGAGACCAACGCAGAACTCCTTGTGCGTCAAATTCTGCAGCGTTCACAGTTTGATAACGTGAAGGAGCATCTTTTGTCAGCAACAAAACCGGAGCTTTTCCAGCAGGCACTCATGGTGGCAACATACGTTCAGGAAGTAAGTGGACAATGAAGAGTGCTTACTTCTCGCAGTTTGTCAGAACTGACGTTAACCTTATTGCTGTACAGTTAAAGAAAAAGCACACCGAGATATCGGAAGCCGTCGACGAAGAGCTGGTCCAGTATCAGTCGAAATATCGATCGGTGGTTAGTGATTTGGCTGAACGAGAGCGGAGGGTTGACGAGCAAGAGGTAAGTCAGAGAATGAAAAGTGAGAGTACCGCACGGGGCGCTATTTGTAGGTCTCACGTTCAATATCTGCAGAAAGAAAAGAGAGAACTTCTTGAGCGCCTGAAACTTGCACAGGATAAATGCCAATCTCTCATTGTCTGGATTCGGTAGGAAATTCATATCTAGCTTCATAATGTTGGGGAACTTTGTTGCTTGTTCGATTTGGTTGCAACCAATGGCTTACCGAACAATTTTAGTGAGCATGAAGATAAGTTCAAGGCGGTGCAACAAACTAAGCAGGACCAAGCAAAACTTATTGACGAGATGTCAGAAATCCGGCGCCAACGAGAAGAACAACTGAACGCCATCGGAATGGAGCGAGAACAAGCTTTTCGCTTCGCAGAGGAGTTGCAGGAACAGGTACGCAAGTTTAAACTTAAACTAGTGGATGAGAAGGCATCTCACAAAGAACAAACCTTGCATAATTGCTGCTTGTAGAACACCAAACTGCAAGCACAAGTGGTAACGAACAGTTCTCAGATCATGCAGGCCACTTGGTACCAACACGCTAACGAAAGATATCGGACAGACGATGTTAGAGCGAGATTGCGAGAGGCTTCAAGCAGAACTGAAAGAAGAGCAACGAACAAACAAACAACTGATACTGGAAGCTCAACAGAAAGCTCAAGCGTATGACGCGTATTTTATTCTAACTCCACCAAGCTAGGCACTGATACATGTAAGTGATCGTATGTGCGCTATGGCCAGCTTGGAGCAGATGTCAAGCGAGCTGGAGGACGCCCAGAATCAATTATCGACGATGCAAGGGCAAGTTCAGGTGCGATGGAAGTTAAATGTACACTACGTTACTCGTTCTAAGTGCTCTTCTTGAACAAGCTGGAAGCAATTTCAAGGTACTCCATTACGCAAGAGCGTGATCGTCTCCAACAACAGTATCAAATCGATCGACAAGACTGGAAGTCAACGCAGGTGCGGTAAATTCGAGTGAAACAGTTTTTGTGTGTCTCTACTCACAGAGATCGACTGCAGGAACACCGAGATGCGCTAGAAAAGAGAAAAGCGGACGAGTTCCGGAAGCTGGACCTCGAACTTCGCCACATGAACCAGGCTCTTTCGCGGTTGCGGATCGAATGGGAAAGTGAGAAGTCACAACGTGAGAAATCCGAGGCCAGATTGCAGAAACTGTCGGCATTTGTCGATGTAAGTGGTGCCGTCACGTATTTTTCTCCTTGTGAACTGCACATTGACCGAATATTTTGTTTACTTTGTACTAAAGGAGACAAAGGCGCACATTCAGGTACTAGAGGAAGAGGCTCAGCAATTGAAGACGCAGCTCAACGGTGTGAAATGTGGAGGAAGTGAAAGTTGTTTCGTTACTCATGATTGTGTCGTTTACAGAAGAGAAAGAGGCTCGGACGAGCAAGGATCATGCACTTCAAATTGCTCATCGGTGCTGAGTCATCTTGTTTGTACTGTCTGTCGGTTAATCACTGAAGTTGAAGTGCATTTATAACAGGGATCTCCAGGCGCTGCAGAAGAATTATCGAGAACAAGAAAACGCAAAGCTGGACGCTCAGAGTGAAGTGGCCTCACTTGTGCAGCGGTGTGTAGCTCTTCATACTGATTCTCATTTGAAGGAAATACACTGACAAAATTTGTGATCGTTGCTCAGGATGAAGATCATTCGTCGGGATCACTTGGCGCTACTTCATCGCGTCGAAGCACCAACTCAATTAGCCGCCCAATGGCACGTCGAGATGCAGGCGAACGAGCAATCCCGGCGCAGAATTTGAAGCGTTAAATGCATGTACCACGTGCCTCCACCCCAAGCAGAATCGCTGCTTGTCTTTGCATTTTTAATGCATGCTCTTTGTATTCTCGCCTTCGAACCAGGTTAATTGACCTTTCGAGCAGAAGTTCTCGAAGCTCGGACGCTGTGACGTTGCAGGAGAATGCTCACGGCCGAGAGGACTCGTTTGGTCAAGCAGATCGCCGAAACCTGGTCAAATCTGCGACGTGGTATGCCGCCATCGCAACGGCGAAAACGCAAGCCTTGGGACCAATGGCAGCCCCGTACGAACCGCGTGCCGCCCATGGCATAAGCAGATTGTTGTGTGCGCATAAGCCGGTTAGGGTCTGACTCGTCGCATTGGTTTGATTGGCTCCGGACGTGCACAAAAACTTCAGAAACGGCAAGTGACGAGGCAGAAATGTTGGTGGTCCCATCTCCCCGATGGCTTGACGCGGTGACGTAGACAACTTGCTGTCCGTGTCTTGTCCTTTGTATGGCCGTCCAGATTCAAGACTGCACGCGAATTTGCATTGCTGCATTCTACGACATGCAGTACCTACCAAGACCGGAGGAATGCCGCTTGTCAGTGGCCGGCCGTGACTTGAGTTCATTCTTTTATTTACTTCCTATAACATACTTGCAGCTGGTCTAGCACCACAAACAAATGGCTCCTCAAGCTGCAGATCAAGCGTCGCCATCGCCGTACCAGTTACGTCTGTCACTGAGTTCGCTTCAATTGACACCACGAGCGCGCGAACTCTCGGGCTTGCCGTCGCCTGCTCAAACGCCGCACACTGCGTACTTCCACATCGACGAGCCGGAGGTGGTGACAGCCAAGACTTATGACCTCCCTGTTGATCACAAACAGTTCGATAGAGCTACGACGATCAAGCCGAGCAGCATGCTACGACCTCACATGCGCATCTTCTACCTGTCGTGGATCTCGGGCATCATGGGCTTCTTCGGTTGGTATGCCATCCCACCGCTCATGCCGGTGATCAAGACACAGCTAGGTCTCACGGAAGGAGAAGTGCTTAACTCCGATATCGCTAGTACGGCCAGTACGATCTTCTCTCGCATTGCATCAGGCCCATTGCTTGACCGATACGGTCCGCAGGTCGTGCAGAGCTCTGTGTTGTGGTTTGGTGCGATCCCCATTGTCTGCGCTGCCTTCGTGAACTCTGCAACAAGTTTGCTTATTGTCCGGTTCTTCATTGGTCTCGTCGGCTGTGTGTTCGTCTCCAGTCAGTACTGGACGACCATCACATTTGCGCGCAACGTGGCAGGCACAGCCAATGCTATCACCGGTGGACTGGGTTTGTCTGGTATTGGTTTTGCCTTCCTGGTGCTGCCGTTCGTGTACGAAGCCATCACTTCAGGCGGTCACGTGTCGGAGGATCTGGGCTGGCGGATAACTATCGCGTTGCCTGCTGTGTTGGTGATCATCATGGGCACCGTGATCCGCTTTGCAGTGGATAGTTGTCCGACTGGCGACTTCCAGGAGCTTATGAACACCAAACGGCAAGCAGAGCAAAACGGCAGAGCTGCTCCTGTCCGGATAAGCATTAGCGGTAGCTCCAGTGTCCTTCCCATGACACAACCTCACACTGGAGAACAACCAAAGCCTATGGGTATGCTTCAGTCCTTCAAAATTGTGCTGACGGACTTGAACGTGCTGGTCATGATTGCTCAGTACGCAGCATGTTTCGGCACGGAGCTGCAGCTCAACAACATGGGCGCACTCTACTTCTACACGCAATTCACTAAGAATGGCTGCACTCCGACGGATAGCAACCTCTGTTATCTGCTGTCGAAGACTAACGCCGCAACGGTGGCGTCTTCGTTCGGACTCATGAACATGTTTGCTCGCGCTCTCGGTGGTCTGGCCTCCGACGCAGTGAACCGCCAACTGGGTATGCGTGGCCGTCAGTGCGTGCAGTTTACACTGCTATGTGTACTAAGCGCGCTGGTGATCACTTTAAGCCAGCTTGACTCCCTCGGCGCTTGTATCGCGCTGTACGTGCTCGTCGCCATTGCCGCACAGGCCACCGGCGGCTCCACGTACGGCATCGTCCCGTACCTCAACGAGCAGCACACGGGCACTGTCAATGGACTCGTTGGTGCAGGTGGCAACTTGGGTGGCGTGATCTACGGCATCATCTTCCGCAGCACCGAAGAATACAGCACCGGTCTGCTATACACTGGTATTATCATCCTGGCCTGCGCACTGCTCACTCCGTTGCTGAGGTTTCCCCACTTGCAGCAGGAACAAGAGGCCAATGGTGACCAACAACCGCGTGACGCGTACAAGCGCTCGCATAGCACAATGTACCTCGAAGACGAGCCGGACGAGTATGTTAATAAGAGCCACTCATTTATATAAAACTGAAGTTGAAGTGATAACGTACCGACACGCGCATAAGCTACGGCGTCAACATGAGGTAAGACTACCGACACATATTGAAGTGCTGTGACCGCAAGCTGTACCGCCAGTTATTTCTGAGTCATCGCAAACGGCAGTGAACAGGTTCGGTTGCCTTTCCTTCTTCCTCGACTCGTAGCCCTCACCACTCCCGAATTTCCATCGTCCTAAGCGTTTCCAATTATTCGCAACACGTACAGGATGGAGCTGTCCAGTGCATCGCCGTCGCTGAGTTCCCTCCAGTTGTCACCGCGTTTTCGAGCGCTGTCATCCGAGTCTCCACATTGCGTGTTCGTACAAGTGGATAGACACAATGAAGCTGTGGATACCAAGCATTACGATCTTCCAGTGGACAGCAAGCAGTTCGATCGAGCCACGAGTATCAAACCAACCAGTATATTGCGTCCACACATGCGCATCTTTTACCTGTCATGGATGTCGGCTATCACGGGCTTTTTCGGCTGGTACGCTATTCCACCGCTCATGCCTGTTATCAAGACGCAACTTGGCCTTACTGACGGTGAAGTGCTCAACTCCGACATCGCTAGTACAGCGAGTACTATCTTCTCACGGATTGCATCAGGTCCATTGTTAGATCAGTTCGGTCCTCAAGCCGTGCAAAGTTGTGTACTGTGGCTTGGAGCTATCCCGATCTTCTGTGCTGCCTTTGTCAATTCAGCTACAACGTTACTTGCTGTGCGATTCTTCATCGGTCTTGTGGGCTGCGTCTTCGTCACGAGTCAGTACTGGACGACCATCACATTTGCACGTGACGTGGCTGGAACGGCGAATTCTATCACGGGTGGACTGGGTTTGTCCGGTATTGGCTTCGCGTTTCTCCTCCTGCCGTTTGTATTCAAAGCTATCATTTCTAGTGGACAAGTATCGGAGGATATGGGCTGGCGAATCACGATCGCTTTACCGGCAGTGCTGATGATCACCATGGGTGTGGTGATCCGGTTTGCAGTGGATACCTGTCCGACTGGAGACTTTCAAGAACTCATGAAGAAGAAGCGACTAGGAGAACAGCAAGCAGCTAATATTGATGGATCTATTGAAGAACCGCAGCTGAAGCACCCGAGTTTGTTTGAGTCCTTCAAGATCGTATTGTCAGACTCGAATGTATTGATCATGATCGCACACTACGCGGCGTGTTTTGGTACAGAGCTCCAGTTGAACAATATGGGCGCACTATACTTCTACAAGGAGTTCACGCAGAAAGGCTGCACTGATAGTGCCTTTTGCTCATTGTTGTCGAAGACAAGTGCAGCTACTGTGGCGTCTTCGTTCGGACTTATGAACGTGTTCGCGCGTGCAGTCGGTGGATTGATGTCTGACGCTGTGAATCGCAGACTTGGTATGCGTGGCCGTCAGTACATTCAGTTCACGTTGCTCTGCATCCTCGGGGCACTTGTGATGGTACTCAGTCATACGTACTCTCTTGGACTTTGTATTACACTCTACGTGCTCGTGGCAATTGCTGCCCAAGCTTCGGGTGGATCGACGTACGGCATCGTCCCGTACTTGAACGAGCACCACACCGGCACAGTCAACGGTTTAGTTGGCGCAGGTGGTAACATGGGTGGTGCCTTATTCGGAGTCATCTTCCGTATTACGGGGTCATACCACACAGGACTATTCTACATGTCGATCTTCATCTTCACCTGTGCACTGCTCACTCCATTGTTGAGATTATCGTACCTACACCACGCAGCATCTAACGTCAGCGATCACTCACAATATGAACCGAGTACAAACACGGCACTCAAATCATTTATCGAGAACGAACTGGTCGATGCAACAGAAATTCAATACTACAAAGATCCATAGTCGTAGAAACCTATAACCAAGACTATTACGTGTACACCTCATTTCCAATTTAGCTGATCCGTTTCACGTGCTACTAAACTTGCACATGTTCAATTCCCACTTCCACTTTTCATTGACGGCTGCATGATTGCCAACCTACGTGTCAAGAACAAATAATACGATGATCTCTGACCCAAATGCAGCTTTGGTTGTCTCTGATTCCCCACGAAATGGTCTGGTTGATCCCAGTCAAGAACTATCAACACCGAGTATTCCTGGACATCCCAACAACAATGCACTGGTTTCGTCTACGAGTCTCGTACAGGTAGCTCCACTGCCACTAACAACGGATTTCCATGCTGGCAAAGTGCTGGAACTTGTGTCGATGCTTCCCGCACCGACACAAGAGCGCGAAGAAACATACATCCCTGTGGCATTGGCACGAGCTCAACTCAGCAAAGTGGTGGCCGACATGCACACGATGAAAGCCGAACAAGTCCAGAAACTCAACGAAATTCTAGAGCATTATCGCGGTATCGAGAAAGATACCCGAGAACGACACGAAACTCGTGTACGAGCGCTTAAGGATAGAGCAGAAATGAAGTTGAAAGAATCAAGAGAACAATTTGTCCAACTAGAGAAAGCTGGTGTAGCTCGTGATGAACTTCATGCGAAAGAAAAGCTGGAACTTCTTGCTGAGCAGGAAAAACAACGTCTTCAACATCTTGAAGCTCATGAAACTTGGCGACGGGAATTTGAATGCGCGTTGCAGACTCGTGAAGACGAATTCGGTAAGGAACAAAAGGCATCTCTTGATGAGATCGCACGTGTGTCTCGAGTTGCAGCTTTCACTGGTAAACAAGCTCAGCAACAGCTTCGTAATGAGTTGCAAATGTGTAGTGAAGATGGACTTAGCCAAGCGATGCGCGTTGATGAACAACTTCAAAGCGCTCGATCAGGTATGGAAGCTCAGCATCAAGCCTTCTTGAATCGTGAGGCTAAACTCCGCAGACATTTTGCAGCAAACTTGGAAGTTGAACGATTTATCTACACGCTTATTGACAGCATTGTCGACAACAAACAGCAAATTGCTGAAGCTAAACGAGCTGAGAAAATTCAGACCCAGCTTCGTGATCTCAAAGTTAAGGCCAAAGCTGCGGGTTCTCGAGAAGAAACACTGGAACACCGACTTAAAGCAGCTCGAGCGAGATTTGACTTCATTGAAGCTCAAGCAGTCCGAGAAACAGTGGAGTTACTAGTTCATGCCGTTGCTGTGACTATCGAGGGTGCGTCGAGTAAAACTCCACCTGCTACTTCAGATACTCCGACACAGACGCAGGAGTTTGAGGAAGAACCGAAAGCTGTTAATGTCACTACCGAAGTTACCACTGAAGTTCCAGTAATTCCACTAGATAAAACCAAGTACGAAAGTGAAGTCGAAGTCGCTCGCGAAAGAAATATCGCACTGATACGCTCGAAATTTGCATTACATGAGGCAAAAGAAAAGCTCGAGATTCTGATAAAAGCTAAAAAGACAGCAAAAACTGCGGTCAAGACGTGGCTTACTGCTTTTCAGGGTCAATACGGCCGAGAACCGACTATCGAGGAAAAAGCTCATGTGAAGGACAAGTATTTGGCATTCAAAGAAGCTGAGAAAGCTTTCAGTGCTCAGAAAACACACGTAACAATTCTCAAGCAACAACATCGTGAGTTGGCACTCCGGATTGGTGCGTCAAGTCGCTGGTCAGCACTAAGGTCTGCAGTGGTAAAATCTCCACGAACTAAACGGGTTGCTGAAAACGATGAAGTAGACTCAACTCTTGCGGATATGAGTAGCCGCACCGTCAGTGACAAAAACTCACGACCAACTTCACAAGCAACTTCACGCCCAGTCACCGCTTCAATTGTCATCAAGGACATTGGTGTTGAAGCTATTATCTCGACTCGAGACAGCGGTACTGATGCGGATACAACCAATGTTCCGGATGAAGCTATCGTCGCCTTGGAAAAAGAGGTGCAGGAACTTCGGTCTCAATTGGCAGCCGTCAATACTCCAGCGCAGAGTGAAGAGAAGGTAAGTGTTGAGAAGTCAGCGATACCAGAAGAACCCACAGACTCGGCAGCAAGGTCACAAGTGGTGCCAGCTTCTTTGAATGACGCAGAGAACCCAAGTAACGTAGAACCTCCATTACAAAAGCTGGCACCACAGCCGAAAGAAGCACATCAAGTGTCTGTGTCTGTCGAGCGAAAGCTGGAAGAGAAGGCTAAAACTCGTGAAGAAGAGCTTGATCGGCAGCGACAGCAGCAACGTCAAGCACTTCAAGAAGAAATCACTGGTTTATCTCGAGAAAATGAGGAACGTCGAGTTGAGAAAACTCGACTTGAATCGGAAATTGAGCAGTTGAGGCTGCACTTAGAACTCTCAGAAGAACGTGACAGTGAGCTACTTCCACCCAGTGAAGCAAAATATGATGGCAATAATGATCTCGAAGCGAAAGCAGGAGACGAACTTGAGATTGCTGGACAAGAAGATGAGTATGAAGATGAGGAATTTGAAGCTGAAGCTGTCACTGCTGAGGCGAAAGACGATGAAGAAGAATTTCTCGAGCAAGAAGTCGACGACGAGAAAGAAGAACCAGAGGAGAATGAACCCCAGGAAGTGAAAGAAGACGCTGCACGGACACTTCAGCTTGTTCAGATGATAATTGACGCAGTATCTCGTGGTAAAGCGCAGTTCAATCGTGGTGATAAAGTAAAATGCTATCAGACGTACGCGAAGTGTGCTGAAAAATGCATCGCTGAGCTTCAGGCGCTTCACGATAAGCAACGACGTCAACTGGCTCCTGCACTTAAGCGTGTTTTATCTGAATCCGCACGTCTTCCACCCGCACGAGGGCCTCAAACACTTCGAAAACAACTTGATATAGTTCGTGAAAACTGTGAGGGATGGCTAAACGATCGAGAAGAACAAGCAGCAGCTCGATTAGCTGAACGAAATGCTCGAAAAGAAGCGAAAGCTGCAGCCGCAGCGCTCAGAAAGCAGCAAATTCTGAAGAAGCAGCAGAAACAATTCGATCAGAAGAATGAGGGGAAGAAATCTCACAAGAAGACGAGTTCTCCACCTCAAAATTCGGGAAATGTCACTAGTGTTTCAACTGCAGGTGGTGGCAAAGCTTTAGAAGATGCTAAACAAAAGCTTCGAACACTGGAAGCCAAAGCGAAAGCTGATCGAGTTAAAATCTCGCAACTTGAAGCTGCTCTTACCAAAGCGGAGACGCAGTTGGCAAATGGAGGCAGTAGCGGAGGAAGTAACACAACAGGAAATGCCTCGGGAGCTTCTGATCGTCGCGTGGCAGACATGGAGAAGAAACACAAGAAGGTTTTCGAAGATAACGAAAAAGCTGCCAAGAAGGAGATCGCAGCGCTCTCACAACAGCTTCAGGTTGCTCAAAAAGCTTCACAGGAATTGCAAGACCAAGCTGCAGCTCTGCAAAAGGAACTCGGTGTTGCTGGTAGCAAGGCGAAACAATTTGGCCAACTTGAAGTCGAAGTAACGCAACTTCGTGAACAAGCTGCACTGGTAGCTCCACTGAATAATGAACTTCGTGAAGCAAAAACTCAGTACACAACACTGGAGACGAGTTATCGTGAAGAACAGGCATTGCGGAAGAAATACTACAACCAGATCGAAGACATGAAAGGCAAAATTCGCGTGTACGCACGATGTCGTCCCATGAGCGGCTCTGAAAACGAGCGTGGTTGTACGACGTGTGTCAAGTTCATCGACGAGTTCTCGGTTGAAGTGAGTGGAGGCAATCGAGCAGCGAAAACGTTTGCCTATGACCAGGTCTTCTCACCTGCGAGCACACAGGTACAAGTCTTCGAAGACACGAAAAACCTCCTTCAGAGCGCCGTGGACGGGTACAATGTCTGCATTTTCGCCTACGGACAGACTGGATCGGGTAAAACATTCACTATGACTGGAAGCGAGAGAGATCAAGGCTTAAGTCCACGAGCAATTCATCATCTCTTTCAGTTGGGTGAAGAAGGCAAAGCCAACTTCACTGTGAGCTTCCAAGCTACGATGTTGGAGCTCTACAATGACACACTCATTGACTTATTCCACCTCATGGAAGGAGGAGGTGCTCACGATAACAAACTGGAGATCAAGAAGAACGAGAAAGGTATGGTCGTCGTCCAGAATGCCACACTCAAGAAGTGCACGTCTCCCGAACAAACGTTGAAAATGTTCGAAGCTGCTAACAAGAAACGACAGGTTGGTGCGACTAAGATGAACGCCGAAAGCAGTCGCAGTCACTCCATCTTCTCATTACTCGTGGAGAGCTACAACAAAACCACAAAGGCCACAACCATCGGCAAACTCAGTCTCGTTGATCTTGCTGGTTCCGAACGTGCTGGAAAAACTGGTGCTACAGCCGATCGCCTCAAAGAAGCTCAAGCTATCAACAAGAGTCTAAGCGGTATGTCTTGCAGTTCCTCATTATCTTCGTTTACTTACATGAGATCGTTGCCACTACAGCTCTGGGAGACGTCATCTCGGCATTGTCAACCAACGAAAAGTTCATCCCGTATCGCAACAACAAGGTAGCAACGTCAATTTCGCTTCACTTGTCGAAACCCACAGTCGGGGTAACATGGTTTTCTTGATGACAGTTGACGCAGTTGATGCAGGACTCTCTTGGAGGTAACGCGAAGACGGTGAGTAAACAATAACTTCACCTCAGCATTAAACTCACCTTTCATCTCAATAGCTCATGTTCGTCAACATTTCGCCAGCCGACTACAACCAGGTATGGCTGCATGTCTTGGCTTTGTCTTGAATATCTACGCCAAGATGTCGAAAAGCTCACTCATGTCCTTCATTCCTGCAGGAAGAGACTGTGACTTCACTCACGTACGCGTCACGCGTGAAGCTCATCACAAACAACGCTAACAAAAACTCAGAGAGTGAGCAAGTAAATCGTCTTAAAGCTATCATCAAACAACTTCGAGCAGGCAAAACAGACGTCGACTTGGAAGGTGTCATAGATTAATCTGTCAAATACAGATACAACACAAGGCAAAACACGGGGTTTGAGCGCTCTCAACAACTCGGTGTATCACATTTTATTCCAGGCAGAATAAAAGGAAGTCGGTCCTTAATCGGTTCGCCATGTTCGTCGTCGAGGGTGGCAGAAGTTGTAAAAACTGGAGATAAAAACCACACAGTTCAGCCGTATGCAGGTTCTTTGCTGCCTCATAAAAGCAGCTAGAACGACCAAAAAGAGCGTCATCCGTCTCTCCCAGCTCCCTGTGCACGATCTGTGTGTTTCGTCCCTCCCTTCTGCTATACCAGGAGCATAAAGCTCCCAATACCCCTCGCCCAACGTCCACATACTCGCCGCTTATCTGTTGGCCTTGGCCACACGCTCGATCTCGTCCTTCTTCTTAATAGCGTAACTGTTGGACGAGCCCTTGGAAGCGTTGATGAGCTCGTCAGCCAGGCACTCGGCGATGGTCTTGACGTTGCGGAACGACGCCTCACGGGCACCCGTGGCGATCAGGTACAGAGCCTGGTTGACACGACGGAAGGGGGACACATCCACGCCCTGACGACGCACGACACCGGCTGAACCGACGCGAGTCGAGTCCTCACGAGGGCCAGACTTGATGACGGCCTCCACGACCACCTGCAGGGGGTTCTTGTCCGTCAGCAGGTGGATGATCTCCAGCGTGTGCTTGACGATACGCGTGGCCTTGAGCTTCTTGCCCGAGTTGCGACCCTTGCGCATCAAAGCGTTCACCAGACGCTCCGTGATGGGGCACTGCGCCTTGCGGAAGCGCTTCTTCTGGTAGCGCTGAGCCGTGTGCGGCAGGAACGTAGCGGCCTTGCCCTTCACGGCAATGTAGTCCTCCAGAGAGATGTCCGCCGCGATGCTGATGTCATCGTACGACCTGTTGTGATCATCAAGAGAGACCTGTATTAGCTGTCTGCTTTATTATTATAGCTGTTGTTTCGATCGAGGTAGCCTGTTATGTGTTTTGTGCATGGACAGCTACCTACCACTTGTTAAAGAGCTTCACTTCAGTTGCAACTTCCGCCATGTTGAGAGAGTTTCCGAGGATGAATTCGAGCGAAGAGTGCAGGCCGAGCGAGGAAAGCGGAGACCCGGCAGAGCCAAATGAATGGGTAGGAGGCTCCAGGTATACGACGATCAAGTCAAGTATACAAACTGCTAGGTAAAACGCGTCCCTACCCCGCGACGGTCCGCGGTTCCGATTAATGGCACAAAAATTGGGACGGTTCGGCCCGAAAAGGCCCAACTTATTAACCGCGAACAGCCGTTTTATTTTAAAATGGGTCGAGATTTGGGTACAAATTATGTGCGATAAAAGCAATTATTGTTGTCCTGACCTGTGGCTTTACAACGTGGACTTGAATTATTTGTCATCAAAGCAGAAGTATATTTACTACGCGTGCGTGAAGAGCATCATGCTCAGCATTTTTTCGGTATTGAGATATTGTTTGGCTTGATTGCATGTTCATCGTGTTCAGCTTCAAGATGCACAAAGTTCGCATCGGCTCAACAATGAAGTACAACTGCAGCAAGTTAGTGGACAATCTTAATACAATGCTTAAACTGTCTCGCTTTGAAATACAGAACTAAGTTCATTCCTAGCAACACGACAGCGCTCAAATTTGAAAAGGAATACTAGTACAGTTTGAAAGTGGTAGAGAAGACAAAATAAATCGGGAGAATTCGGTGTGGGTTGTCTTGCACGTTAAATAGGTCTTGGTATTACAGGTACGTGATAGTGACCCAGCATTGCATTATGTTGTGCACCCAGCTACATGTAGCGCTATAGGATTCACCACACCACAAGAATAACCGCAGCATGCAAAACTGCTTCCAATATAATCGCCTTTACTGTCGTATTCAACACCTTATCCCCTTTCAAACCTGTTAGGCATATCTCAACTATTTTTGACCTCACAAGCAGAGATTGTAAGGAGGCGTGTCGCTTCAGAAGCCTTTGAGAATACATTTATGCGACACGTGAATATTTCGAGAGCTCTGAAGGCAGCGTCGGTTCCTCATTATTCAATACTCAGACGCAATAAAACATGGGGGGCGGGCCAGCCAGCGCAGACGTCGTGCGCTCCTCCTGTTTCGTGACGTTCCCCGAGCAGACGCAAGCGGAGCCGGTGCCCGTGGACGCCTGGTACCTGTTCGCAGCCGGACTGACGTTCCTGAGACGTCTAGCGCGCGACCGCGTGGGCGACGAGATGCGCATCGCACTGCTACTGCAGATGCCCGGCGACGAGGACGGCGAGCGACGCTACGTGTCGGTGAGCAGCAACACGGTGCTGCAGCGTGCACTTCAGGAGACTTTCGACTGTCCGGACAAGGCGCTGGTACTACACGTGATCGATGTGGAAAAGGTGCGAGGCCAGAAGCGCATTCACGTGCGGCCCGAGGTGAACCCGAACGTGTCTCCTGAGCCTGTGGAGCCCATGGGGCTTGTGTTCCCGACGCTGTTAGTAGACGGCTTGGTGACGCCCACAGCTGTGGAGGTGCCAGCGGCACAAGTGACGAGCGAGAGTCTCTACGAACAAATGAGTCGATCCATGTTTAACTACCGCAAGGACGACAGTGTACGGTGGAGTGGAGCGAGTTCCACTAGCTTGGAGAAACCCAATAAGGGATTGAGTCAGAGTGCGTTCTTCGTTGAGGAGAGAGATTACACCAGGAGAAGTACGAAGAGAGAAGAACAACAGCAACAGGAGAAGGCAGAGGAGAAGAAACACAGAGCAGGTGTCCCCGTGGCGGTCGAAGCTGTCGACGACCTGCTCCCACCAGCAAAGCAGGTGGAGATGGTGAACAACCGTGTGGAAGAGGAACAGGTTGACGAGAGCAATATTCCTGTGGCTACCGTCGTGGAGGCCGACACTGCGCAGATCCCGAGCGACTACGTGATGCTGGAGCTGCAGACTGGTGCCGGCCTGCCGGAAGCTCCCGCCAACACCAGCTCGACCTACTTCATCTCCTCGCGGTGGGCAGAGCAGGCAGATGAGATGAGTGCCTCCATGCGACTGGAACGCCCACCGATGCCGCGAGCGACTCCTGTCCGTGTAGCCAGCAGTGTCGGAACCCTTCGCACGAACGCAAATCTCGAGGACTCGTTCGTGATCCTCGAGCGCCACGAGCTGTAACTAACGTGACTAACAGAGTTGCTTGCAGCGTGGCAGCAGTGCAAATACGCCAGCAGAGCTAGTGCTGGATGTCGACAAGCAAGGCCACCAAGCAGATAGGTCGATAGATCATTATTTTTACCATTTTGTAGACGAAACTGAGAATAAAGTATTTAATACTGCGAGAACGACGTACTTGACTTGACTTCAGTATGTCATCAATTACGCAATCACCGTTAAAACCTATATAACCCACTCACCAGCCAAAGTCACAGCATTTAACATTTGATCGACGTACTTCGAGAACAATGGCGGCGGTGACTGGCAGCGTAGTAAGAGTCCAGAGCGTGGCGCAGTTCGACGAGGCGACTGCGCGTGAGTCCACCCTCTCCGTGAGCTTCTTCTGGGCCGAGTTCCACGAAGCATGTCGTCCCAACGGGCAGCTGGACGTCGTAGTACGTCAACTCGCGACGCTGCATCCACGCATCCGCTTCCTCAAAGTACCGGCCGAGGAGCTTCCCGAGCTCTCGGAGCGCTTCCAGATCGCTGTAGTGCCCACTTTCGTTGTCGCGCAGGGCCGCGCCGTACTGGATAAACTCGAGGGCGCCAATGTGGCGGAACTGGCCAAGCGCGTGGACGTATTGAGCAAGAGTGTGGCTAAGAGCAGCAGCGGCGCCTCAACATCCACGTCCACGACCGAAGAGACTCCTAAGCCTCTGGATGATGCACTGCAATACCGTCTTAAGAAACTCATCAGTGCGTCGCCTGTCATGCTCTTCATGAAGGGTAATCCGACGGAACCAAAGTGTGGCTTCAGTCGGCAGATGGTGACGTTGTTGAACGAGGACAAGATCCAATTCGGCACCTTTGACATCCTCAATGATGACGAAGTTCGTCAAGGACTTAAGCAGTTCTCCAACTGGCCTACTTACCCACAGCTCTATGTGAACGGCGCTCTGATCGGAGGTCTCGACATTGTCAAGGAGATGAAGTCTGAAGGATCTATTGTTGAGCAACTGGGACTTACTAAGAATGTTGAGGAGGCTGAAGTGGCGTTCCAGGAGAGTCTACGTGCACTCGTTAACTCGGCACCAGTGCTACTGTTCATGAAGGGTACGCCTTCTGAGCCTAAGTGTGGGTTTAGCAAGAAGACAGTCAAGCTGCTGCGTGACCACCAGATCGCCTTCAGCTCGTTCGATATCTTGAGTGACGAGCAGGTGCGTCAGGGACTTAAGAAGTTCTCCAACTGGCCCACGTACCCGCAGTTGTACGTCAAGGGCAAGCTTATCGGCGGTCTGGACATCCTCAACGAGATGGCTGAGGACGGCGACCTCAGCGAGCAACTCGGCGTGGAGAAGAAGGCCAAGAAGGAGAACAAGTACGAGCAGCTGATCAACCGCGCGCGCGTCATGATCTTCATCAAGGGTTCGCCCCAGCAGCCGCAGTGCGGATTCAGTCGCAAGCTTGTGGACATCCTGGACGCCGAGGGCTTCAAGTACGACTACTTCGACATCCTCACGGACAACAGCGTGCGTCAGGGACTCAAGAAATATTCCAACTGGCCCACGTTCCCGCAGCTCTATGTGAACGGCGAGCTGATCGGCGGACTGGACATTGTGCAGCAGTTGCAGGAAGACGGCGAGCTCGCGGAGCTCAAGGAGTAGACGAGGACGCGCGCCGTATGCAGAGCTTACATCACTCGAACAAATAAAACTTGCTGGGGGCCAATCGCATTTCTCATCTCTCATATCCTTATCGGTCGATCTATGGTGGTGCTCAAGAGGCTTAATTTGACACTTCAGAGCGCGAGCTATTCCAGCTAAGCGATAATTTGCGTGATAACGCCAGCAGCCAGCGTCTTGCCGCGATCACGTAGAGTGAAGCGTCCGAGCTGACGGTAGTTTGCAAACTCCTCGAGGCAGATCTTGCGGTGGCACGTGATCTGCACAACAGCCGAGCGCTCACGAGTGATGCAGCGAGGCTTCTTCTTCTCTACCTCGCCCGTCTTGGTCAGCATGCTCACCAACCGTGTGATGTTCACAGGTTCGTCCACGTTGTGCATGTGGATCGTCACGTACGTTCCCTTCACGAGCGGAACCTCCACTGCTGGCATTGTCATGATCTTAGCCTCAAACTTCTTCGCAAGCTGCACCGGCGACGCAATAGAGCACAAAATACTGCCAGTACTGCAAGCACACATACAAGGACAAACAAGTCAGACTTGAGAACAGGAAGAAAAAAAAACGGAGAAGCAACGACAACCGCTCATACGTTAGTGCTGATGGGTCAATTCCAGTGACTCCCATCTCGATGGTATCTCCGGCGCGAGCAAGTGTGCAAGTCTTGCCATCTTGCTCCATTCCTACTCTCAGAAGGAAATGTTCAAAGTTGATACACGAATGAGTATCGGTAGCAAACCACCAGAAAAATGCGAAGCATTGCTAGAAGTACTGTACGCACCTTTTACCGTCAGTGGCAGCCCGATTGGCATCAGGAGGAACTACAACAAAAGCAAATAATTTGGGTAAGTACAGCATGGCTAAACAGATCTGGTCACGCAACAAAGGCTTACGGAGTCGCCTACTGCGGCAGCACCAGCGTAGACGCGACCCGAGATGGTTTGGCCCAGACTCATGGACTTGGACACGTCTGAGACCGTCATTCGGAATGGCTTGGAGATCTGGCGTTGGGGAGGCGCAAAGATGTCTGCATGTCATCGCGATGCAAAGTCAGACGCCTCATTGAGTACTTCACTATCGTACGCAATCGCTGATCACGTACCGATAGCTTCGACAAGCGAGGGACCGGAGTACCACGAGCACTCCGGAACTCCACCGGTCTTCTCCAGGTTGGCGCCAGTCATACCACTCAAAGGCACAAATCGGAGGTTCTTCGGGCGGAATCCCGCGCCTTGGAGGAATGCGGAGAGCGACTTCACGATGTTGTCAAAGCGCTCCTTATCCCAGTTGACCTGCAACAATGATGAACACATAACTGTGAGCGAAGCGACCAACTAAGTGCCCAACAACATCAACATAAAAAATCTTACCATGTCCATTTTGTTGACTGCCACCACCATCTGCGAGACACCGAGACTTCGCACAAGCAGTGTGTGCTCCTTGGTCTGGCCTGAGTTCTCGAAAGCCGCCTCAAACTCGCCGGTCACAGCTGGCACAACCAGCACAGCAACGTCCGCCTGCGCAGCTCCCGCAATCATTTTCGGAATAAAGTCACGGTGTCCTGGTGCGTCCAGCAACGTCACGTGCTTGGTCGTCGTCTCGAAGTGGCTCGTACCCACGTCCATGGTGACACCGCGTGAGCGCTCCTCCTCGTCTGCATCCATGACCCAGGCGTACGCAAAGGACGACTTGCCAGCCTCACGCGACTCTTTCTCGTACTTGTGCATGAGCCGCTTGCTCACATAGCCTAGTTTGTACAGCAAGTGACCTGTAATGGTACTTTTGCCTGCATCGACGTGGCCAATCACCACCATACTGATCTTAGTCTTGCCTCCAGTGCGTGCTTCCTCCTCCAACTTAACTGCCTGCTCCTGCGTCTTCAACTCGGCGCGTTCGAACGCCTTCTTCTCTGCAGGAGTGAACTGTGTCTGTGCACGTGAGAGTACCGGTGCAGCATTAGCCGCATCCGCAGCTGACATGCGCGGCTTCTTGTCTTCCTCCGCCTTCCTCGGCGTCGACGGCAGCGTTCCACCAATAGCCAAAGCTTTACCCTTGGCCGGAGCAGGCATCACGATCTCCTTCTTGAGCTTAGGTTCCTTGTTCTCCTCGTTGCCAATGGCCAAAGCCACCGCTTCAAGTCTTGGGATCTGAATCTGTAACGGTAGCACGCCACCAGCTTGGACCGAAGCTTTGCCCTTCTCCAGTAGAGCCACCACCGTCTTGTCCAGGTCGTAGTTGGCGCTGCGGAGCTCCTGGGTGATCTGCTGGATCGAGAACCTGCTGCCCACAGCCTGCTGCACTTGAGGCACCATGGCTTCCAGGATCTCAGCATCTCCAGGGTCCTCGAGGCTGGTGTTGGTCAGTTCCTGGGTCTCTTCCTGCTGCACGAAGGAGAAGACGGACCGCTGGCGGCTGGGCGAGTCCCGACGGTACATGAACTCGTCTGCATAGCGTTAGTGTGGCATTGAAATTAGTAAATGTGGCGTTATTGCAGTTAGATATGGCAAGATATTGTTGTGCTTACTGTTGGGTGAATTGGGCTCGTACTCGTCGTACTCGTCGTCATAATCTGCCAGGGATAGATACAGGGATGCAATGTCAGGCGTATGAGAGGAAGAAGCAGATGCAGAGGGATATGTAAAGCCTTCCTTCGTCCTCGTACGAGTACGCGCGGTTGCGTACGTTGCGGTGGCGGGACATGAGAAAGGATGAGAGAGGCTTTTTTTTTTTTTGGGATGAGAGTTTGCATGGGCCGGGTTTGCATGGGTTTGGCAAAAGGTGTATGGCATCGCAACCCGTGGGTATCCCACGGGTTCATTTTGCTCTGGGTTGTGTAGGAAAATGCGGGTTTGTCTATCTTAAGTACGAACAAAACTGAACCCGTGGGAAACCCACGGGTTGCGAGTACCGTGTGTTCAAAATTTTTGGTCCGTGACCAAATTTTGGGGCAACAAAAAAGTAGTGCCATTTCTGCGCGACGTCCACCACGGTCCACTGCGGTCCACGGTCGGAAATGGCCGCGTCCGCTTGTCGAAAACCCTCGTTCGCGGCAACACCCTTATCGTGCAACCCCCATTCGCGCTGGCGACCTGAAGCATGTCTGCGTGGATGGCGCTCTCGCGAGGTCGCGTCGTCGTCCATGATCCTGTTCACGTCCTCTGTCGCCATTTATCATACCTGGGTGCGATTGTCGATACACCTCGCCCTGTGTCACGGCGCGGTCGGCTACGTGGCACCCTCATGATCTGGACATGTCGTTTTAATCAATAAGAACCTCAAGGCGGAGCTGGTGATCTTCTTCACAGTCAACGGCCTCGTCATGGGTTTGCTCGGCGCAGTTCACATTTCAGAGATCGGCATTGGAGGCTTCCGCTAACTCTGCTGTAAACGCTGAGCCAGCTGCTGCTGTTGCTTGAGCTAGTGCTGGAGAACGCCGCTTACAGACGAGATACGTGCGATAGAGAACGCCCGGCGAGATACGCGCGTCGTTCAGCACGCAACCTCAGCGCTATGTACTCGTTCGCATTAAGGTGCGAGCTGTGAGTGCTGGAAGTGCCTTGAAGCAGTTGGTAGCTGATGCTACGCCGCGCAGTTGAAGCAGACGACATCGCTCACGTGTGTTGGAGAAACCACCGCAGAGTGGATTATGGGGACCCCCGCATCGTTGCCGTCGCATGAAGATGTGAGTGCTGGTTAGCTTGACCCAAGGCGCTGAGTGGCATCCAAAAAACTGTCAACGTCAACACTTTCTGCTTGGGTGTGGATTGGCGCGAATGATGGTGTCCGTGGCGTTGGAGCTTCCGCTTCCAGGAGGCGTGATTTGAAGTCGATGCAGTTTACATGAGCTGCAGTGAGGCGAACCCATATCTGCCGATGTTGAAGTGCCTGTCATGGTGACTCGGGCGTCCACTTGCCGCGGTGCCACCGAAAAACTGTCAACGTCAACAGTTTTCGAGCCGACGACTGGAGCATATGTGCCGTGAAGCGGTGCGAAGATGTCGGGCAGCTTCAACGTCGATGATGGCAAGCTACTAAGTCGCAACCGATCGACGCGCGCCAGTCACCGCGATTCTGAACTCTCCGCAGCGACTTCAAGCGACTGCAGTGGCGCCGGCTCAGCACGGTCGGTTGCCTAAAAGTTGCAGCAGTGCTTCCACAGCCTTGAGCACGTTTGCTGTTGATTATGCCATGCTGTGCCTTCATGTCTGACGATGGATGTCGTCGTCCGGATGTGGTGGTATCCCTGCAGGAAAACACCCTGTCTAAGACAGTGTCTTGCATCGCGCGCCGATTATGAAAAGCCGTGTGGCGGTCGGTCTTGGCCGCCATGAACTCGAGTGCCTACAACCGCTTGATGGATATCTACTCTTGTTGCACTGATACCTGGGCTTCGTCGCGCAAAGCTCAATGTGACTACGGCTGCTTTCGCCCGGCGGGATCCTGCATCTTAGGACGTGCCTTGAAGATGATGGCGAGATACAAATGAGAGACTTTAAAGTCTCTGTTGCAGTGCAATGGACCTCTACAGAGCCATTGAACTTCAACATGGTTCCTGACCGATTGCTACTGGTGGTAAGCTTTTAATCTTTGTCAAACGAGGGCAAAGCATACAAGTCAAGGCGAAGCGCGCCGCGATCGAGGAAGCTCATTTCCCAATTCGCCTTCGAGGGCTCCGACACTTCTGTTCCAGTCAAGACCTCAAGCTCTACAATGGCGACCCCTTCGCACGCGGACAAGACTGAGCACGGCTACATGGACCTCGAGGCCCACGAGGCCGCGGTGAATGGCGGAGGCCCCGTTGTCAACCCGAGCCGGTTCGCGCTCAAGAACCCGTTCCTGCGCGAAATCTTCGCCGAGTTCGTGGCTGTCTTCGTCATGATGAGCTTCGGCTTGGGCGCGACGTGCCAGTCCATTCTGAGCGAAAGCAAGTACGGCGACTTCACGCAGATCGTCTTCGGCTGGGGTATCGGCGTGCTTTTCGGCATCCACATCGCCGGCGGCGTCTCGGGTTCGCACCTGAACCCGTCCATTACGACGACCGCGGCGCTCTTCGGCATGTTCCCGTGGAAAAAGGTGCCTGGTTACGTGGCCGCGCAGACGCTGGCCGCCTACCTGGCTGCTTTGTTCATCTACGTACTGTACCGACCGCTGCTCAACGTCGTGGACCCGGACCGCGAGACGACGCACGCCATCTTCGCGACGTACCCGAACGCGTACGTGTCCAATGGCATTGCCTTCCTGACCGAGATGTTCGCGACGGCGCTGCTGGTGGGCGGCATCTTCGCCGTTCTGGACCAGCACAACCGCCCGGCCAGTTCGTTCAGCGCCCCCAGCGCCGTGGCTTTGCTGGTCGTTGGCATCGGTATGGCCTTTAGTGTCAACACGGGCTGCGCCATCAACCCGGCGCGCGACTTCGGCCCGCGTCTCATGATGTTGACGGCCGGCTGGGGCTCGCGCGTGTTCTCGCTCAACCACTACTACTTCTGGGTGCCGATCGTGGGCCCGACCGTCGGCGGCGCGCTCGGCGGCCTCGTGTACGCGGCGCTCGTGGGCCACCACCACCCGCAGAAGGCCACCGTGGTGCACAAGCCCGGTGAGCAGTTCCACTTCTAAGGTGTGTTGAATATGGTGACCACAACGGTCGATGCATGTAAGAGAGTTGAATCGTTTCCTGCGTGTGCAGTTGCTAACCTGAAGAATTTAAAGCGCTACCTTCTCTATTTGTTTGCTTGCAGTGTACTTTCATCTCTTCCTTTGCGTCGTGCGGGTAGTCACCATGTTAAACCGGCGCTGGCGATCAAGTCATCTTTCTGCCAGCAATGAACGGCATCTGCATTGAAGCTGTGGATCGCATGATAGGCGCCGTGATCAGTAACGTCTAGCGAAAAGTGTCAAGTCAACAGTTTCTGGGAATTGAAGTTGGCTTGGATTGCAGCTCTTCAAGATCAACGTAGCCGATGTCGGCGGTATCGAGCGCGAGGTTTCTGCCTGGGTTTGCTCTAAGCATGCAACCAAATGGTCTATGCAGGCGATAACGCTGAGCAACGCATTGACAAAGCGAGGCAGCCCCAACACCGGCATTGTCGAGTCAATGTATCGGACCATGACAATGACATGAAACGTAGTCCATGGTCACGCACAATTGGCGGTGATCCAAAATTCACTATCGGAGCTACATGTATCGTGATCTTCAGGAGTCAGACTTGACTCGGTTGAACTTCAGGATGCCGGGATAGTGGTTGTGCACCACTGCAACGGCAACCAAGGTGCGGCGCAACAGATCCAGACATGCTATTGAACTTCAACGGTGCCTTGACCAGCGACGCCGCGATGCTGGTAAAGCAAGTTCAATCTTCATGCCAAGCACACAACTCCGCGCTCAACAGCAAACACAAGCGATGTCTTCCAAACGCATCGAACGCAATTTTACTTGACTGAATAAACGACACTAAACTCAAATACTTACGCGCGTTGGTGACCGTACTCAACGGGGTGGTGCTGTTCCACCAGTACGACGTACATGCCAGCACCAATGGGACCTCCCAACATCGGAGCTACGATCGGCACCCAGAAGTACGAGTCGCTCAGGGTGAACACCTTCGTACCCCAACCAGCACACAACGAAAAGAGACGCGGACCGAGGTCGCGTGCCGGGTTGATGGCGTACCCGGTGTTCATGCCGAACGCCATGCCGATGGCTACCACCAAAAGCGCCACCGCAGTTGGTTGCGTGTACGGGCTGGCAGGCTTGTTCATTTCGTCGCCGACGGCGAACAGGCAGCCGACGAGCAATGCAGTGCCCACGACTTCCGTCAAAAAGCATGTACCGATCGGAACGGCGTCGCTGTACGGATACGTCGCGAATATGCCTTGCGTCTTCGTCTTGTGCGGGTCAGCGACGCTGATCAGTGGAGCGTACACGATGCCGACAATGGCTGAGGCAACGAAAGCTCCAAGTAGTTGAGCCATCACGTAGAACGGGACCTTCTTCCACTCAAAGCGGCGGAATAGTGCCAATGACACAGTCACGGCGGGGTTCAAGTGCGCGCCGGAGACGCCACCACAGACGTGAATACCAAAGAGAACCCCGAGACCCCAGCACAAGTTGATACTGAGGAAGTCACCTTTCGTGCCTTCGCTCAGTACGACCTGGGCGACGACGCCGGTGCCGAACGACATGAAGACGAGCATACCGAGGAACTCGGCCATTATTTCGCGGAATAACGGCGACTTGGCTTGATACGCGCCGGCAGGGGCCGGCTCCGTTGACATCATGGCCACATCGGGCTCGGCCAGGTAGTTGCTATCCATCTTGCCCATACTGCCTCGAAGCATCGCTTCCATCTTGTCCATGCTGTCGCGAATCATTGCAGGTGGAGGTTGCAAATACGACGAACTGTGGAGATCACCGTAAAACGAGAAGTGAAGGAGTGAGTGCCGCGAGACACAAGCACTCTCCCACCGCAACACGCGTACGAGCTGCTGTTGACTCTGGATTTCGTAAGAGCAGTAGTGTGGATACCATCTGCGCCATCAAGGCAGCTCAGCTAGGCGTAGGAGGACTCTCAACGCCGATTGATTGCGGTCGTTGCAGCACTCAAAAGCTCCTCTTACTTTTTCGGGTTTACAGCGCTGCCATCCGAACCATTTCCACCTGCATCGCGTTCCAGGTGATCGGTGCGTTTTTCTAGCCAGCTGTTCTGATCTTGATGCTCTGCTACGAGTTTATCAAGTCTATTACCGCTTTGGATAGAATGGAGACTGCTTACGATAAGAGTCCACGACACTAGGCATACCGTACGGTGCACCTTAAAAGCTTGAGTGCACTTGGACTTTATCGATGCAGCAGCTGGAGTCACTGGAAACGCGAAGATAATGTACTTCACTTCTCAACCTGCTCATGGCAACTACGCGACGCATTCCACGAGCTCAGTTCGCATTTGTGTAATGTCAAAGATGACAAAGACAGCAAAACTTCAAGTCGACTGGAGTAACGCAACCTTTCATAACTTAGCTGGAGATCAACACTACTACTACAGTATACAACCCTCTCCACCATCCTAGTTGGTCGTTTATTGACCCTCCAGCGGGTGTTTGTACTCACGTGGGTGGTGGTGCTCAATGAGGCCAACGTAAATGCCAGCGCCAATGGGTCCGCCAAGAAGAGGGCCGACAATCGGAACCCAAAAGTACGAGCCACGCAGCGTGAAGACCTCCGATCCCCAGCCAGCGATCCACGAGAACAAGCGTGGACCAAAGTCACGTGCCGGGTTGATAGCGTAGCCGGAGTTCATACCGAAAGCCATGCCGATGGCCACCACGAGTAGTGCTACAGCACCAGGCTGCGTGTACGGGTTAGCAGGCTTGTTGAGCTCGTCACCAATGGCGAAGATGCAGCCCATGAGCAATGCAGTACCCACCACTTCAGTCAAGAAGCAGGTACCAACCGGAACGTCGTTGCTGTACGGGTAGGTGGCAAACACGCCCTGCGTCGAGGTCTTCTCGGGGTCAATCACGTTGAACATCGGGTAGTACACGACCCAGACAATGAACGCCGCCACGAAGGCGCCGAGGATCTGCGAGATCACGTAGTAAGGGACCTTCTTCCACTCCATGCGGCCGAACCACGCAAGCGTAGTGGTCACCGCGGGGTTCAGGTGGGCACCTGAGACGCCACCCGAAACGTGAATACCGAAAAGCACACCGAGACCCCAGCACAAGTTAATGTTGATGTACTCGCCCTTGGTGCCACCGCTGAGCACGACTTGGGCCACGACACCGTCACCGAACATGATCATTACCATGGTACCCAGAAACTCGGCCAGACACTCGCGGAAGAGCGGGGATTTGACTTGGTACGGCTTGGCCGGCTCGAGGTTCATGAGCACGTCTGGTTCTTGCACGCCCACGTAGCCGCTCTCGATCTTGTCGTCGTTTCCCGACATGACGGCGGCACTTGATTAAAAAGGTTGAACACGGACGAAAGACGTGCTGTGGCCGACACTACGAATCGGAAAGTGACCTCCCGGGTCGGCGACGGAGCTGTCAAGCTCAAGACGGCAGCAATGTTGACAGCACCCTAATCGCTTGAAGTTCAACCACTGTGCATGTCTTCTTTATCCTCTGTGAATGGCAAGGCCAACATAGACTGGTGCCGTTTGCGGCGTGTGAGCAAACCGGCGCGAGTTTTCGCCGGCGCTGCAGTTCCAGTCGTGCTGTCTGCGGGTCAAGCACAGTGCAGCGCCGTCAGTCCATCATTGACGGCGTCAGCACTTCCGCCATCTGCCGAAGCTCTACTGAAAGTTGACGTGAACGCCGTTCAACTGCAACTTCCAGGGAGCACGTTCAGCAGCGACGGCGGCGTCAAGCTGCGAGCTCTGCGCTCCATTCGAGCATGTCGGCGGTCTCGACGCTTTACCGGCGGTCTCCGCTCGAGAGGTGGACGTTGCTTCAGTTTCGATCAGCGTCCGTATACAGGGCAAGTTGAAGCTGTAAACAGGTCCGGACGTACCTCCGTCCGTCAACTCGAGGCCAAATGCCGGTCAAGTACATGTACTGGATAAACTGCAGCTGCAACGCGTCTTCAACAGCATTGCATAGAGACTCTTTCGTTGCTGCGGCCTCGAACTGAGGCAGCGTGTGCTTCGAGGGGATCTGTCCTCGTCGTGTCGGACGCGTGCCAAGTGGACGGTTTGATGGTCTGACAAAGAGATAAAAACGTGACGGGATCACCAGTACAGGGCCGGCGTGGCATACGCCGATCCGTGAGCACGGCCACAACGCTACGCCAGACATGCCAGAGGCAGGCATTACAATTGCCTTGGTGCAGCTCGAGAAATCAAGGAGCACAGGTGACGTTCGTTGCAGTGAAATTAGCCGCTAGATAACTAGATAAGAGAGATACACCACCGACTTCAGTTGTCGAGCGGATGCTTGTAGTCGCGCGGATGGTGGTGCTTCACGAGTCCGATGTAGACGCCACCGCCAATCGCTCCTCCGAGCAGCGGACCGACGATCGGGACCCAGAAGTAGTGGTCGCGCAGAGTGAAGACGCGCGAGCCCCAGCCAGCGCACAATGAGAATAAACGCGGACCGAAGTCACGCGCCGGGTTGATGGCGTAGCCCGAATTCATGCCGAACGCCATGCCAATCGCCACGACCAGCAGCGCAACTGCTCCGGGTTGGCTGTACGGACTGGCAGGTTTGTTGAACTCATCTCCGATGGCGAAGATGCCACCCAGGAGCAATGTGGTACCCACGACTTCCGTCAGGAAGCACGTCCCCACTGGCACGTCGCTGTTGTACGGGTAGGTAGCGAAGATACCTTGCGTCGAGTCCTTGTTGGGGTCAATTGTGTTAAACATGGGACAGTAGACGGTCCACACGAGGAACGCAGCTACAAAGGCGCCCAAGATCTGTGCGATGATGTACGGGACGCCACTCAAATCGCCCGTACAGCGCCAGCGTCGTCGTCACGGCCGGATTGATGTGCGCGCCGGACACGCCGCCCGAGACGTGGATGCCGAACAGGACGCCGAGTCCCCAGCACAGGTTGATATTGATATACTCGCCCTTGGTACTTTCGCTGAGCACCACTTGAGCGACGACGCCATCGCCGAACATGATGAGCACCAACGTGCCGACGAATTCGGCCAAGCACTCGCGCAGCAGCGACGACTTGACCTGGTACGGCTTGACGGGTCCCGGCGGCATCTCGACCTCAGGTTCCTGCAGGCCGATGTAGCTGTTTTCGGTCTTGTCGTTGGCGTCTGAATTGCGCGGCGCCATCTTGGTCAGCTGGTGGTGAAGGTGTCGAACTTGAGTGAGGCACGCTGCACTTTGCAAAGTGGAGGACTCGGCGGGCGGTCCTCGCGGCGCGCTTACTTCAAGCGTCATATTTACGCCGGAAGCAGCACTGGACCACCTTCATAGACGCTCGACTCACCTATCAGATCGCCATTTCATTGGGAAACTGTATGCCAAGTTGAAGTTGACGACTATTCCAACCACTACTGGCGTGTCGAACATGGCGCTCGTCGAGTGATCACGGTAGAGCTGCGTTTGTGTACGATCGCCATCGCCTTTCACTTCCGTTTGTGGCTGCTATCAGTTGCTTGACGATGAAGAGATTGAAGAGGTCACTTCGCATTTCGGTGGAATGAACTAATTTAAAACGACCGCCGGCATCCAATGCCGGCGTGACAGCACAGGCAGGATAGACCACACGTTATCCCCACAACTCTTGCGCTTGCAGACGACCACATTTCATCCCAGCTTCCCGCTGGAGACCGCTCCACGTCGTGACCTACGCCAAAAACTAACGCGTGATGATCAAGTACAGTAGACATACATGTATCAAATGGAAAGACGTTTATACGAATGCATCACTCGACGCTACCATGACCAGATTTGGGCACTGAATGTACTGCTACCTCTTCCCTACGACGAAAGCATGCAGTATTCCCCAACCAAGGGTCCAGTTTAGTTGTCGAGCGGGTGTTTGTAGTCACGGGGGTGGTGGTGCTCCACCAGGCCAATGTACACGCCGCCGCCGATGGCTCCTCCGAGCAGCGGACCGATAATTGGCACCCAGAAGTAGTGGTCGCGCAGAGTGAAGACGCGCGAGCCCCATCCGGCGCACAATGAGAACAGACGCGGGCCGAAGTCACGCGCCGGGTTGATAGCGTAGCCTGAGTTCATGCCGAACGCCATACCGATAGCCACCACGAGCAGCGCCACGGCGGTCGGTTGGCTGTACGGACTGGCGGGTTTGTTGAGCTCATCTCCAAGGGCGAAGATACCGCCCAGCAGCAGAGCCGTACCCACAACCTCCGTCAGGAAACAGGTTCCGACCGGGACGTCGTTGCTGTACGGGTATGTGGCAAACACACCCTGGGTGGTCTCCTTTTCAGGGTCAATAGTATTGAACATGGGGCAGTAGACGGCCCAGACAATGAAGGCGGCCACGAACGCGCCCAGCACTTGGGCGGCGATGTACGGGATGACTTTACGCCACTCAAGACGGCCGAACAGTGCGAGCGTCGTGGTCACGGCCGGGTTCAGGTGAGCGCCGGATACGCCGCCCGACGCGTGGATGCCGAAGAGCACGCCGAGACCCCAGCACAAGTTGATGTTGATGTACTCGCCCTTGGTGCTTTCACTGAGCACAACCTGAGCTACGACGCCGTCGCCGAACATAATGAGCACCATAGTGCCGATAAACTCGGCCATGCACTCGCGTAGCAGCGGTGACTTAACCTGGTACGGCTTGGCGGCGGGCGCGGGTGTCATAACCACGTCTGAGTCTTGGACGCCGAAATAGCCGTCCTTATCCTTGGTGTTGCCGCTGTCGGACAAGCGGACCATTGCGACGGAGCGGAGCTGGGCGGAAGGAGAAGGCGGAGCTGCTCGGCTTGAGGGCGAAATGAAAGTGACCTCGTCAGCCGAGCCTCGGCACGAGGTGCCGCCTGGCGGGAAGACTCAAGGAAGGTGGCGTGGGACTGCATTACGCTCCATATACACACGACTGGGTGAAGGCTGTTTGCTGTCGAGTTGCCTTCGGGCGTCATGTTCACGCGGACCGACAACTTCAAGGCGCAAGACTGTCGACGTGACATACAAAGCAGAAACAGGTCGGCGCAACCAGCGCTGCAGTGCAGGCAATGCAGGCAAGCTGCCGCCGTCCATTCGCTGCCGGCGATCACGAAGCGCGGCCTGGTTACGTCCGATCGGATCTTCAACCAGGCCCGCCGGCACACATTGCGCGCGTCTTTGGGCGAGCGGCTACCGGTGCATCTGCCTCATGATGAAGTTCATCAGCCTCCCGCTTGCTCGTCTGAGCAGTTTAGTGCCGGTCGACGGCCATTTCACCACAGCGCGGTCTCTACTGTAGAGTCTGTAGAGTCTACATGGTGATGCGCCTTGCATTGCACGATCACTCGAAAATTCGAGTCGAAGCCGTCTCAGTTGAAGCTGGCGCCAAGTGGGACCTCCTCGCTGGCTCCAGTATGGCGTACCGGTATGCTACTGGTATGGCCGGCATTGGATGGCACCGCTGGTCCATGGCGGAGTTGAATGCCTATCCTAGTGCTTGGACTTGGGCGTCGGAGCGCTCGAGCTCCGCAACGCAAACGTCACCACTACGTGTACCACCTGTAGACGAATGCGCTAGTCGAACGCATTGTCGAACAGCTAAATGATAACTGTCCGTCTCTGAGCGACAATGGCCATGTCCGACCGCAGGTCAATCTGTGCTCGGGATGGTGACTCAACGCTCGTCTTGGTGTACGGTAATCAACGTACAGTACGCGTGCATTATGAATGCAAGATCACCAACAGCGCGGTGATCAATGCGAGAAGATCGCAACAAGTCATTCAGCCGCAAAACGGACTCTTGTTATCCGAAACACTATACGACTAAGGGCCTAGCACAGTACCGGTAATAGTGACCGAGGCCTTCCCTCCCTTTCTGATGCCTCCCCTCCCTTCCTGATGCCTCGCACTCTACACTAACTCCTATACATGTGGCTTGTTCGACGCCTGGCTGGCGACTCCGAAGATGCCGACACTTGGAAGCGGCGGGTTGTACTCGCGCGGGTGGTGGTGCTCGATGAGACCAGCGTACACGCCCGCGCCAACCGCATCGCCCAATATCGGAGCCACGATTGGGACCCAAAAGTACGCATCCCTCAACGTGAACACCCTCGAGCCCCAGCCAGCACACAATGTGAACAACCGAGGCCCGAAGTCCCGAGCGGGGTTCAACGCAAAGACCGTGTTCATGCCGAACGCCATGCCGATACCCACGACCAGCAACGCCACAGCTCCAGGTTGCGAGTACGGGTTGGCGGGTTTGTTGAGCTCGTCGCCGATGGCGAACAGACCACACAACAACAGAGCCATGCGCACCACTTCCGCCAAGAAACACGTGCCCACCGACACGTTGCTGTTGTAGGGGTACGTGGCGAAGACGCCGTGCGTGGTTGTCTTGTCGGGGTCAACGACGTCGAAGTGCGGCTTGTAGACGGCCCAGATGAGGAAGGCGGCCACGAAAGCACCGAGCGTCTGCGCCACGATGTACGGGACAACCTTACGCCACTCGAAACGTTTGTATGTGCTCCGGAGACTCCGCCCGAGACGTGAATGCCGCATAGGATGCCGACTCCCCATCCAAGACAGAGAGTGGTGTAGTTTCCCTTGGTGTTTTCACTGAGCGTGACTTGCGCGACAGCTCCGTCTCCGAACAGGACTAGGATGAACATTCCTAGGAATTCAGCGAGGCATTCACGAAGCAGCGGAGACTTGACTTGGTAGGGACGAATAGGTGGTGTATCAAGAACAATTTGTCGAGGAGACTGGACGGGGTGTAGTCCTCGTCGAACTTGTAGCTGTATGAAAGCGGATCCATGGTGATAGTCGAAATCAGTTCGAAAGATGGATTTGGTGTGTGGTTTCGAAGGTGCTGGATAATTGCAAACTGAGTGAAAGCTGAAGTTCATCCTCTACGATACTACCCCCACGAGGGGTGGAATGAGCAGCTTCACATCAAAGTGGAAGTTGTCTTTCGCGCCCGACTTGGACCGACCAACACGAGCCGGGAGCGTGAACCCCTACAATGTCTCAAAAGATGCCGATGTTGGTGAGACGGCCGACCTAGTGCACGATCCTGTGCAGGCCAATGACAAGGTCTTGGTGCAGCATGGCCACAATGTTAGCGTCGATGCAATGCAGGAATCTTTCATGCGTGGGTGAAACACTCATGACTGCGCTTAGATCAAAGAGGTGACACCGCCAAACCTATTGATCCCCACTCAACTGAATACGCCACCTATTGAGCGCGCAACGTTCGTGCTTCCAACGTTGTCAATGACCACTTGAAGTACTTGTCATGCAACCCGTGCACCGATGAGAATGGCGAGCACCATGACAACTTGTCATTGACAAGGTGCAAGCCTTGCAAATCTTGTCGGCGATCCGGTTGTCTCGCCGCGATCTTGAAGTGGAAATGGCTGCACGCCGCATTTTTACTCAAACTGGTTTGGCTACAAAGCCTATCGGTGAGCCTGTCCACCCCAAAGCCTGAAGCAGACTCCGGCGTCGCAGCAACTTGCCGAGTCAATTAATGCGAAGTTAGGTTTTTCTTTGCCTGAGACCGTCGATAGGCGGCGCGACAAAAATTTCTTGATCGTCGTCATGCTCGCAACACGTGCTGTTGGGCGGTAATCTCAAGTGAATCATACCGAGATGCAAAGCGCAAGCTCCAGCTGCATGCCCTTCCAGTCATATACGAACTGCAACTACATGTACATGTACATGCATTTGCCAGCGGATGTGTGTTTGGAGATGCGGTAGACTTGCAATTCCGACTCGCACTTACCCGAGTGTTGTCGGTATGTACAACTTCAACTTCAGCCAGCAGATAATCTTTGCTTTCGTTTGTCGAGAATCCTTATCGCGACAGGAAGCACGCCATCCTGCCAAAGCCAACTTGTGAGGGTGACGTTCGCCTTCGCGCGTTGGGATCACCTGCCCATTGAAGAGACAGGATAGCGGGGACCTGACCCACCGAATGGATCTGGAACTCATATCGATGATCGGAATTCGTTCGCTTTCACCGCGAAATTTTGTTTGGTCCACTGGCGATGAAAATTTGCGTGAAGCGTTCGATTTGGAGCCATTCCACCCACCCACCTCAACCTCTAGGAGCGATGAGCCAACAACCGACGTCCCAATTGACCGACCCCACCTCAGATCGGGAGTACCTTATGACATGTATGGCATTGTCTAGGCGCCACGAGCAACAACTTTCTTCCTCAGTCGCTTGTCCGGAAGGTGTGTTTTAACTCCTACGTTAAATTAAAGAGAGCAAGTCTAGCTGAAAACGATCAATTCATGGATAACAGTTCTCGAAGTCTCGTTGCTACAAATTTTGCAGTGCGAAGATCATAAATGCCGCAGCTGTACATATCGAGCACCGAGAAAGAAGACTTTCTTCTTCTGCCTGTCATCCTTGTTTGAAGATGGAAATGAGACACACTATTCACCTTGTACGACTACAGTTCAGAGATGGGCATGCCCCATCGAAATGCCATCTAGCGCGAGCAGCTTCGCGACCAAATGATCCGACCTGTTCATCCTAGCGAAGTTCGGTTTGCGGCGACCGAACTTCGCTAGGATGAATAGGATTATAGCTGCCGTCTTCGCCACGTACCCCTACAATAGCGACGTGTCGGTGGGCACGTGTTTCTTGACGGAAGTGGTGGGCACTGCTCTGTTGTTGTGTGGTCTGTTCGCTGTCGGTGACGAGCTCAACAAACCCGCCAACCCCGTACTCGCAACCTGGAGTTGTGGCGTTGCTGGTCGTGGGTATCGGCATGGCGTTCGGCATGAACACGGGTATCGTGTTGAACCCGGCTCGGGACTTCGGGCCTCGGTTGTTCACATTGTGTGCTGGCTGGGGCTCGAGGGTGTTCAATTGAGGGATGCGTACTTTTGGGTCCCGATCGTGGCTCCGATATTGGGCGGCGCGATTGGTGCGGGCTTGTATGTTGGCTTGGTGGAGCACCACCACCCACGCGAGCAGCATGACGGTGTTTTTCCGGACGTGACGGAGCACGTGGATTTGTTTAGTACTTCTCGTACAAACTATAGTTGAGTAGGCAAATAACCAAGACTTTTGCTTCGAGTTCCTTAACCAACCACGCATTTCCACTACAAACATTGCTTGCTGCTAGTACAGTTCCATTTGCTGCTAGCTACACGTCCCTCTTGCGGTTCTTGTAGCGCACAACGAGACCAGCAGCAGAAGCCAATTTCTTCAACGCTGAATACTGCGACTGGGTCATTTCATGGGTCTTCTGATCCATGCAGCAGAATGAGCCGATAACCGTGTTATCCTCGCCAACAATTGGGAACCCGCAGTAGAATCGCACGTCAAAAGCAGTGCGTCCGTTGATGTTCTGGAATCGTACATCAGCCTCAGGGTGAGGTACAAGTAGCGGCTTGGAGGTCATCGCGGTATGCTGACAGAACGAGTGTTCACGCGGAAGGGTGGCGCGCCGCAAGTCCTCTTTGTTCGATCCCAATACCGTCATTTGGTCGGCGGTGACGACAGTCACAGTGCTGATGTTGCAGTCAAGTTGACTAGCAGCCAAACTGCACAGCATATCGAGCTCGGAGGCGTCTTCCAACTCCATGATGCGGCTACGAGCAATAGCTTTTAGTCGCTCCTTCTCATTCAACGGAATGGGGGCGTCCGGAACGGATCCGTTCGTCGCGGACTTGGGCATCGTGATCGGGTAGTTCCGCATCGTGGCGTTGGCCAAGATGCACTTATACAAAGGTACCTGAGGGATATTCAGATCACCTCTGTCCAGCACGTCAAGGTACTCCTGCTCAGTGCTCTCCGAAGTCAGCCTTATTGATCGAGTCTCAGCATCGATCTTGGCCTGCTCCTCTTCTGCTTCCTGGTTGACAAGGTACTGAATGACAGCACGCACCGAATCCTTCCTAGCTCCCGAGGATGAACGCAATTCCCTACAGAGAAGGCGAGCCAGAGTTTTGTTCGCTGGCGGTCGATCAACTGGATCACACGTGACTTCCAAACTTCCCAACGAGCTTGGCTTCACAGCCGAGTAGTCTCCATTTTCAACAAACTCGATACATCGCGAGCACACGCGCACAGGCGTGATACGCCGAGATTTTGTGTCTCCATTTCCTGAAGAGACCAGCAGCGGTCACACACGTAGTGACCACAGAGATGACAGCGATGCTTGCGCGTGAGTAGATGCAGTGATTTAGTACAGCAGATACAATGTGAGTTTTTCGCCGGGAAAGCAGCACGGTCAGCCATCGTTTGTGCTCCGAATCGACGACGTCGCACGACGTCCGGCAAACGGGTAGCTCCATCTGCCAGACGTAGCAGTCGAACGCGCATTTGGGATAATCCAGCCTGGCCAGGCTTGTTGAAATCGCTGCTATCGACTTGGCCGAAGAAAATCACACGAACATACTTGCTCCTGGGTAGCTGTTCGACCAGATAGCCGGCATTCATACCATGCAGCATGTTCACGCGACCGTGGCCATTTACTTTGCCTGCTTCAAGGTCCTTCTCGTCCAGCGAGCTCAACGTAAGAGTGAACGAGTTCACGGCGGGTCCAGACGTCTCAATTGGGTCCGGTCGTGCACCACGGACATGCTGTGATCGCTCAAGGAAACACCACTGTTCGTTTGGTGCGAAGACTTTGCTGTGCACGAACGTCGCCGTCTTCACCGCCACTTGCGTTGTCGTCGACTCTTCTTCCTTCAGTAGCTCCACGACGTGAACCACCGATCCGTAGATAAAGTCCTTCCGGTACAGTCCACTCATGACGGCGTTGTGGTCGAAGTCACTTGTTGAATTCAGTACATGAACCACTTCTTGTAAGTGACAGCGGATCTCTCCAGCCGCCAGCACTTGCTGCGTCGGTCCAGTTTTGGTAGAACCGAGCGCCGGCGCCGGGGTGTTCGCTGCCGGACGTCGCGCGTACGTCGTGAAGGTGCCGTGCGATTTCTTCAGCACCCACCGACACCCGGAATCGTTTGAGCCTGCAAGTCCGCGGAAGTCCATTGCGAGGGCCACGGCCTCCGCCTGCGCGCATAGCTCGTCATCGGCCACATGAACGCGCGGCTTGGAGACTGAACCGTTGCTGCCGTTCGAAGACGACGGAATGGAGGACGACGATGCTGTGGTGCTGCGCGCTTTGCTCCGGAAACGGACGCGGTGTGGCTTGGAGACGTTGCTGCTGGTCGTGTCGACGCTGGTCACGCGCTCCAGTATCGGCGTGTCGGTGTACCGGGACGGCATCGTAGGCGTGCGCTTCCAAAGGATAGTCGGATTGTGATAGCACACACCAAGACAAGGCGTATCGGAGACTGACGATGAGGAAGTGGCGGTGGTGATCCGGGTGCCACACACGTTGGCGTAATGACCGCCTCATCATCAGGCCTACGTTGAACAGGACGCGCATAGCCGCTGGAAGGAGAGGGTATCCGCAGATTTGCTACGAGCGACTGTAGCAATTCGGTTCGCGTTGATGGAGACTCCATTGGAGTGACTGCCGGCGTGGGGTTGTTCAGCAGATGGCCACCACGCGTGCATCGTCAATCCACAGCACTTGAGCTCTCGAGTCGAGCCTGCATCGGTGGCCGTCACGCCGTGCTCCGATGTACATGCACGCATTGGGGTGTTCACCGTCAGTTACGACGACGGGGCGTGTAAAGGATGCCGGGCAGTGGCCGGCCGGGTACCACCGCAACGAGCTTTGATTGCGATCAGCACACACGTTAGTGCGACCACGCTTCAGGCGATCGCAAAGCGCATTGTCGTGAGGTCGAGCGTTGTACATGTAGCCTACAACTTGTAGGTCGGCGAGGCTAAGACCGTGGTTCAGCATACGAGGAAGGCGTCTTGACTTCTTCCCACTGTCCGTCAAGGTGCGGGGCGCTACTCGTGAGCTCAAAGATTCCATTAACGGCATACTTACGTCACGTGTAGGTCAAATAAAGAGGTTCACCAGGCGAGACTTTGAAGAAGTCGCGTTAAGCGCTTTCGCCGATATCTCACCGAAATACTGTGGACAAGTATCACGTCAACGTGACGGACTACAATACGGACATTCTCCTTTGGTGTCGCCGCTGTTGATCACAGTCAAGAGTGCTTGCTTGTATGAACATGTGGTATTCTTTGCCGGCAGTGGCTGCGAGGACAATATCTTGTCACGCTTAATTCTAATGAGACTGACGCTCCCACGCATCCATGAGCTCCAAGCAGAACTCGGAGAGTCTTCCGCTCAATAACAATCTCTGTACCAGTTGCCGCACCTCTAAATTGGATGACGAAATGCACCCGCATAGCGCCGGATACATCTCCATAATACTACGCGGCTGCATGTCCACCTCCAGCGCACTGATCAAAAGCACCACCACCCTCTCGCGTGCTGCTACAACCTGAGGGTCGTCCCCTGAAATGGACGACAGTGTCGAGAACGACGCTACAGGAGTGTTCCGCTCTGACGCATCGGTTGGGGAGTTTGGAGTTCGCGGCTTTGGGTTCGCAGAGCTGTCCAAATCGGCGTACCGCACTAATGCCGTGTTGCAGCACGCCACCAACCGAGCCCGCGCGAACGCCGCCAGCTCGTGGTCCGCCATCTGGATGCACATCGTGGTCAGCTGACGCACACAGCACCGGATAATGGCCTTGTTGTGCTCCACTGCGTCCACACCCGAGCACAGCACTGCTACGAGGTCACCGATGAACGCATTGTACTGTGGTCCGACGTGAGACTTGATGTCGCTTCCATCACTGAGCAACGCAATCGTGCTATCAACGATACACTCCAGCACGCTCAGCACCAACACTTCGTCCTCTTCCGACTGCACACACGACGGAAACTTACCCCCGTTTGGCTGCACAAATCCCGCGATCGTTTCAAGCAGGGGTCTCCAGCACGCCTCGGCGAGGCGGACGGCCACCAGTCCGCTTGAGATAACAACCAGAAGCACACGCAAGGCGTGCTTCCACAACTGCGTTGCTGCTTTCTGCGCTGCAGTCAGTGGCTTCTGGGGAGAAGGAGACGGACTTGACTCTGGCGTGGCAAGTCCGGCATCAAACTTCAAAAATGGCTGGATACAGAAAAGAACCGACAAAAAACGCTTCTCCCTAGCTTCCTTCGAGACGCTCGCGTAAAGCTTCGCCAGTGAAGTTAGGGCGTGACGCGTGAAGAAAACAAGATCCTTGGTCGACGACTGCGTCACGTACCCCACAAGTTGATCCAGCATTTTTGTGTGGACTTCTGGGTGAGACGCGAACGAACCACACTCTTCAAACGCGTTTAGTACACGCGACTGCAAGCTGTTTGTTGTGATGTTAGTGATCGCCTTTGTCACTGCTCCGTTGCCTATAGCAGGTGTTCCCAGCACGTGACAAGAGATCAACAGCGCGAACAGATCCAGCATCTTCTCCACGTTGCGTACATCCTTGAACTCGTACTCCTTCGCCTGCATGTAAAGCGTCACTAGCACCGACACCACTGCACTCGCGATTTCCTGCTCATCGTCTTCTTTCCAGGGAAGCACAGGATTCTTGTCCTTTTCCGCTGCAATCTGCCTCTCATCGCACAGACGCAGCAGCTGACCGAATGCTTCCTCCCAAAGTGCGGGGTCACGATACACCGGCGCAGAGGTTGCACGTCTCAAGATCGGTGAAGTCGACGCAGCGGATGTTGGCGTAGATGAAGACACAAGGGCACCCCCGACAACGCGCATGCCAACACCTGCTCGGACAGGTTGATTCAGCGCAATGTGGTCAAAGTCACCCGCTGATGATACCTGCAGCAGTGTCTGCAGTGTCTTGACGGCCGCCAGCACCACTTCCTTGGGCATGCCAAAAGCGGCATTCAGCGCTACGTGTTGCAGCAACTCACGCCAAATGAAAGCAAACCACGACGTGTGTTGCAGCAGATAGTGCCAGTTGGTCTCCAATACGCGACTGATTCCCGTCAACATGAGGACCCGTGACTCATTCCACTGCTTCTCGGCGTTATCGCGTGAGTGATGGAGCATATAGCTTGCGGAGCCCTTGGGTTCGTCCTTCTCCATTGAACGCGAGCTCCTCCTTTTCTGAGTTTCACACAACTTAGCCGCCAATGGAAGCACCGTCGAGTTAATAAACAATTGCCACTCGCTCAACTCGAACTGAGCACCGTACGTTACTGCGGTCCCGAAAAGAGTGTTGATCGCGCTGTTTCGCACTTCTGCTCGGTCATTCAGCGCTACGGAGCTGAACTCGGCAAAAATGTATCCCCACTGTCCTTGCTTCCGCTTGCTGGGGTCAATTTCTTGTCGCGCCTTGTGTTTCCCGATCACATCGGCCACACTCCAGAGCTCATTCACGGCTGTGAGACTAATATTGACGTCCTTCGCACAACAACCAAAGCGTCCAATGCACTTGATGCAGTCTGGAAGATAGCTGCTCGGTATGGACACCACCAAGTCATCGACGATGAGGCGCAAACACTTGAAAGCCAGGACCTGCGTCTTACCGTCTCCAATTTCACAAGCTTCCTGCACTGCAGTTAAGATCAGCGGCCACCCAGCGCTGATCAGGTGACCACAGGCGTTGAGCATTTCAAGCATGCCAGTTAATGTGCGGTCTTTCATATCCGAGCGCGCCAGCTTCAGCAGGGGCACAAACAGTTCTTGCTGATCAAACACATGTGGGGAAGCAGGGCCCTCCTCGTTTCTGGCTGCGTCGAGGGCCTCCATCGTTGGCTTCGCGGTTGGCGATACACTGTTAACAACATTTTGCAAGGCATTTTGCATGAGTTGCAGGATACTCTCCGTAGTAAAGACTTGGAACTGGCCAAGTTGGGGAAATTGGGCAGCCGTGAGCGGGGCCTGCGGCACGAACGTGCTCATGAGCACCAACTCCCGCATCACCTCTTCAAAGCACCGTTTACTGCTTGATGCCAACTGGGTGAGCATGCGTAACGCGAAGCATGGCATGAAAGTGCCTGAACCAGTGAGACCCACACCCAAATAGCTCTGGTAAATCCTCATGTGGTGGTTGCTAGTCGGACTCGACGTATCGTCATCCACCATAGTCCAATCATCACCCGACGATGCTGAGCCAGCGGAATCAGCAGTGTATTCTGCATCCCGGTTTGGCACAGGAAGGCCAACTTGATCCCATGACACCCGTCGAACTGCAGCAAGCAGTTTGCGCAGTGCAGCACTACTGAGCTTCAGAGCATCACGGAAAAAATCGACGATCGAATTGCTCAGCATCACCAGCTGCTGCTCAACATCTTCATCTTCAATTCGGAAAGCGCTGATCCGGTAGCTTTTAGTTGGGAGTTTTTGCTGTCCGTTCTTCAGCTTCGGATCCGTTAGACCCACGATAATCTCGAACCCTTCCAGCAGCACACACCACTCCATTTGCGATAACTCCTCCTCCATGACATGCGCAGCGCCGAAAAGCGCCTTCATTGCATGCACCTCGCGCCAACTAACCACCACGTAACAGCTTTCACCATCGTCCGACACAGTTTCATCAGGATAATCACCGGGCCCACCCACCCCGGGGCCAGTCGTTGAAATAGACCCCTTCGAGTTTCCTCGGATACCATCAGGTAACGGAAATGAGAATCCACACAGCGCTCGTAAGCTCGTCACCACTACCTCACCCATCTGCTTGCACCATGTATCCTTCGCGGCTTGGCTCTGCATGTTCGCTCGGAGCCGCGATGCAACCGTGGCCAACACGTGATACGACTTCAGAGACATTGTTACCAAATCCACCTCACGACAGTGCCGCATCACACAATTCATGGACTGAATTACCGCGGGCGCCACCACAGCCACACAGGCCTTGGCAAGCTTTTCGCAGATCTCTTCATTGTCGGTGGATCTCGAGAGCTCAAACACGGAAGCTGCCATGTTGCATTGACACGAAGCAGCAACACGGACAGCCATGAAAAACTGCTGCAAAACGGGTGTCTCTTGCTCGTTGAGTAACTCGAGACCCGAGCGTGGTGTGGCTCCATCCGGACCTTGGGGTCTGAAATCTGATGGCGGTGATGTCATGATCACTGAAGATGTGGTGCGTGTGATGGCAACGAGTACACCGTCCGGGTAACTTACCATCGCAGCAACCATATCTGGCTCCAGACACACGCGGTTTAGCACTTCAAGTGCTAACAGGACGGGCCACGTCACGAAATTAACCCCTCCTGCAGTACCACTGGCTGCACTGGAGGCACTAGCATTGGACGAACTGGAGTGGGTCAAAAAGTTTTTGGCCTCCTTAAAATTCGCAATAGCAAATTTGGAATCAGGAGACTTCAGCGGTGTCGGAGGTGATTTCGACGCATCCGGCGTAGTATACGTTCCCGTAGCAATAATTTCCAGCAGCGCGTGCAAAATCAAAGCGCACTCGCCATCGAGGCAATCGGCAAAGTGGCACAGCAATGTACTCGTAAGTCGCATTCCGCGTACAAGCAGTGGAAAAAAATGGACCCGCCACACCGTTCGTATTGCTGCTAGTGATGGATGAGTTCGCCGGTCCCATGATCCCTGAGCCTGCAGACCCGCCATGCTTGTCATTGCAGCCCATTTCCAGCACCGACTGCACCAACGGAGTCATCTGCTGTTTCAGCACCGCCTTGAACTCAATATCAAGTCGAAACAGTCCATAATGCGACGCCAACACCGTTTCAAGCAGTTCAACACCCAACGCTGCACTCATCGGTGACACTGCCGTGCGTTTTAACCACATGCCGTTCTCCTCTCGACTCATAAAGCAGAGCTCCTGGAACAATAACACACCAACATGCTTGGCCTCCGGACTGGAATCCACCTTCCCGAACGCGAGCGACACCACCTGCCGGATCGTCATGGCTGCTGTATTGCCCACCATGGAGCTAGCACTGCTACTTGTAGCGTGCAGATGGATACAGATCCACACAGCCTGCATGACCATGTCCTCATTGCCCACCAGTTCGCTTTCTGTTGGATAAAACCCAAATATCCAAGTTAATAAAACCCACACAAAAATCTAAAAATAACCCCCCAACCCTCGTTCTGACCTGGAGGAGATAATCCGTCCTGCGGCGTCCTAACTTGAGTCTTAGTCGGACTATTGCCCTTCTTCTCCTCGTAGGCCAGCGTCATGAGCTGCAATAACGTCTGCAACAATTTGACCTGCACATCGGCGTGTGTGTTTTTCTCGGCCTGGATCTGCAGGACGCGCAGGATGCTACCCACACTTGCAGGCTCGATGGCGTCCCAGCTGACCAGCCGCTGGATGCTGGCCAATGCCAGGACTAGGATCTTGTGTGACGCATTTGTATGGTTGCAGGCCAATAGAAAAGGTCGCAGGACGCTCTCGCTTTGGAACAGGCTGTGGCCTGGGCCAGGCGCGCGCCCCTCCACGCGCAGCAGCGCCGCGTACTGCTGCTGTAGCGCCGGTAGCGTCTCCAACGCGCGGTCCACAGCCTCCTTCACCACGGGGTACTTGCGCTTGGCCTCGGCCCGCAGCGCGTGCAGGTCGGCGGCCAGCTGACGCAGGAAGTCCATCGTCGCCAGGAGCGCAGGACGCGCAGAGAGATATTAATTAGGACCGAGTTGAACTGGGGGGGCCTGAAAGTGGCCAATCACGTGCCACCACCTCCAGTTGTGTACAAGTTGTGTGACGCAATATTGACTTGACTTCAGTATGGGATGCGGAGATTCACAGGTTTAAAGCCTAACAATTATTGTATTGCTGACGCTGGTTTTAGACAACCTTTTCTCACTGCTTACGAGCACTATTCACCACGGTCGTTGATAGATACATATGTCGACTTAGGTTCACCAAAGCCCTTGCGCTTTGTGGAACAAGTGGCGAAGAGCTCTACTTTCCACATAGGGATCCCTTACGACCGCATGAATGCTGCGTGCCTGCTGTCGACTCTCACTGTCACCTTTGGAATCAGACCCCTTGACTGGTGAAATGCATCGCTATATCGTGACTTGTGCATTTGTGCACAAGGGACGTGTGGTCACAGTGCGAGGTCTTGCACTTTACGGCCACTGCTGATGATGCAACTTTATCCCGCTGCTGCCGGAACGTTTTCGAACATCTCGACGACTTCCTTCAGCTCGATCCAGCACTGCAGTCCGGTTGTCTTTTGTTGCTGTGCCAATGTTAACGTTTCGAGGTCGACAAAGGTCTGGAACATGTACATGTACACAGCAATTGGTGATCAACCGGGACGGGAGTGAGCATTCACTCTACCGCTGCACTAGCACGCACAGCAGTAATCCCTTGAGTCCAGACTTTGACTCAACTGCAGACCTCGGGTCTTGAGGATTATCTCGTTCGCGTCATCTAGTGGAGCTCGTCGATCGTTGCCACGCTGTTCTGGTTCGCACGTACAACCAGGGCTCCCGATTATGGCATTTTTATTTATTAGAGGTTAAGCTGGGTCATAAATGATGACATCCGTCCAAAAAAAAATTGACAAAAACAATTATGCGATGCCAAAATACACGGTCATAAATAATGCACTAATACTGGGAAAACTTTTAACTGAAAGTTTGTATGCTGCTACCAAGGTTTTGCAAAATACTGGAAAAAATTTCGTGTTATTTTTCATACGCAATTACTGCTGGATCCTCTCGTCATAAATAATGTTGTCTTCACACAAAACCGCCGATCGCCATAAATAATGAGCCAATTTTTTGTGATCATTATTTTTTTCACCATGCCATAATCGGGAGCCCTGCGTACAACCTCTACGACGCACCCCTCACTTCTCAGCCGCCCGTTGTCAACCTTCCCTGCTCCTTTCTGATCGCGTCGAAACGAGAGCTCACGTCCTCGCCTCACTCTTCGTTTTGTAGGTCGACAAGTAAACTGATACTCAATCAACTATGAGTCGATTCGACAAGCACGTGGCCACGACGATGGAGACTATGGACACCAACATGCCTTCGATCGCTCTGATTGAAGAAACTCGTCGGAACGTGCGGTTAACCGATCGACGTCTGACGGAAGTCGTGGAACGGGACACCAAGACCATCAATTGGCACTTACTTCGATGCAGCGTCGCCAATTGGGACAAGAGTCCAGGGAACTGGACTTCGTCAGGTGCTACGCCCCACCGCCAGCGAGACGTATGCAGCTACAATGCACGAGCTCTTTGGCGACGATTTCGTGCACGGGGCTATCGTGCATCGCGTACCAAACGACGGAACAGGTTCCAGCCAGGACGACGGCATCGACCTGGCCTCGGACGGTGAAGACCCAGGTTTCCGTCGCCATGGCCACCACCGACCAAAGGTAGGTGATGTCACTGTCAAGACGGCGCTGTTCGCCAAGCGCCATGCGTTGACTCGCAACGAGCAGTGGTGTTTCGTGGACTGCACACAGGACCTGGACGACCAACACGGAGACGGCTTCTCCATGACGATGTCGACGCTCGATTCAGAAGATGTTTTCGCCGGCAAGACCCACGCGCGCGACTGTGATGTGCGTCAGATGCACAACGTCCGAGCTGGGTATGCAATAGTTCCATCCGCCAGCAAGAAGGTGAGAGTGCGCTTCTACGCCCACTTCCTTAGTGAAAGTGCGCGAGGAAGCTACAGTAACCCCGAGACTTCCCACTCCTTTCTGTTCACCACCAGTAACGCCACAGCTCGAATCAAGCAGGGAGTCTCCTCTCGAGCTCAGATGAAGCGTCTTACCATGATGGCGCACGCCACTGCTCGTGAGACGTCGTCGACTTGGTGCACAGAAGATGACGAACAAAGCTTGCTATGTGCCTCGTAACACGCGGTGCGTGTGCTGTGCGTCGACTATACGGTCGCCGACGCACATGAGCTTAAGCAGTAAGAAACGGGTGCGACGACAGTGTCAGCTCTGCGGATATTATGTGTGCGAGGGTTGCTCGTCCGAGCAGGAAGCGCAGCGTTTCCAGGACAACGCGTTCTCCATCGTACGTGTCTGTGCCAACTGCATGGAGCGTGTCGACGATGCGTTGTACGATTCGATCCCGGCGGACAACAGCGACACATTAGAACCAAAAATCCACCCCAATGCTCCAGGTTCAGAGGCGGCCACCACAGTGCTCGCACGCTTGCTACGTGATACCCTAGTGAACGCTTCAGAGCCAGAACTGCTTGCAGTGAAAAATGTCATCATGCATCTCGTCGAAGAGGACGTGGAGTCACCAGCATCACAGACGTCCGAACACTCAAACGGGTCGAATCCCGGTCGACAACTCACCGTTGAGAGCTCACAAGAAGAATACTTCACAGCTTCAAATTCCCGACCGTCCCCTCTGTAGCTGTCTGCTTGACGGGGCCAGTGACAGGTCTTACCCCTTGGCTTACAGCGATTCAAATGCTGGTGTCCCGTTGTTCCCGTTGCCCGACAATGAACTCGAACGCCTTGGGGCTGTGAGTCGATCTAGACTCACTGAGGTACGCAATCTCCCTGAGCTCGAGCTCATCTGTAACCTTGCGAGTGAAGAACTGTGCTGCAAAACTGCACTGGTGACGCTCATTAACCAAGACACACAATATATCCTGGACAGTAACAACCATGTGTTCCGTAACGGCGCGGGTCCGCGTGACCAAGCTTTGTGTGCGCACACCATCATGGGTCAATTGCCCATGCTCGTGCCGCACGCGGCAGCAGACGTACGATTCAGTCGCAGCCAACTTGTGCTGCGTGGCGGTCTGCGCTTCTACTTCGGCTTCCCACTGTTCGCACCCGACGGAGCTACGGCCATCGGCGCCGTGTGCTGCGTAGATCATGAACCTCGCCGTGTGTGCCAGTCGCAGTACGAAACTCTGGAAAAGCTTTCACGCAGCGCTACGCGTATCATCGCCAGTCGTATCACAACCGATGACAATGACTTGCTTGAACGGCCATCACTTGCGTAGCACCCAGGGAATTGGAGCAAAGGAACTTCAGCAGTGTTGATACAATATACCTTGTCATTTACAAGTGCCATCTAATCCTCCAGCAAGCGCGATGCCCGGCACTCGAGAACCCGATTCACACCTTCGGCGAGAGTAGCCATGAGCGCGTATTGGGATTCCGAGACATCGCGAGTTTCTCCAGCGTGGACACAGCAGAAGGTTCCGACCGCAGTTGTGCCTCCGCCGTCCGGGAACGTAATCTTGACTGGGAAACCAAAGTAGAAGCGCACACCGTCGCGACGTACAAGGTTCATTGCAGTGAAGCGGACGTCTGCCTCAGGGTGACGGACAAGTAGCGGTTCTCCAGTCATAAGAGTGTGACCGCAGATAGCATGGTCACGCGGAATTTCAGCTCCTCTCCAAGCAGGGTCAGTGGACGCCACCACGTAGCATGAGCTAGGCCCGAAAATGGTAACTAATGTTGCATGGCACTGCAGTTCTCCGCACGCGATGTTGCACAGCAGCTCCAGGTCCGGAAGGTCCATTACGTGCGAGATAATGTTCGGGTGGGTGTCAAGCCACTGCAACCTGTAGGCTTCATCTGCTGGTACAGGATGGCGCGACACAACAACGACATCATCTGCGTCTTCAACGTCGTCAGCGACATCAGTATCTTCAGTGTCCTCTGCATCCTCGTCGCTCAGATCTGTGTACTGCAGCGCGTACTGACGCCCTGAGTCGCCTGCCAACGGGGGTCGTCCGCCATCCTTTGGGGTCATGGGGCCTTCCGGAGTGACTTCGGGGGATTGTTTCGACTCTAGCTCCGGGTCCTCCTTCTTCCGTGGCTTTGGTATCTCCTCTGAAAAACCGTGTTCCTCCGCTAAACTCCCCACGCTCTTGGCCAGCTCAGCTGAATCAGCACGGAACTTGCTCTTTTCCTCTTGCTTCGGGCTTAGGAGGTGCTTGATGACCCGGATTACTACAGGTTTCTCATCTTGGGAAGCGTTACCGAGCACTTGGCTCAATACCCGCGCGATCACGGCACTAGGCAGCTCGGCATTGGGGCTATCAGGCTGGATGGGTCCTTTGGCCGGAGACAAACTGCCATTCGAAGCACAGTAGCTGTCATAGTCAGCGTCGTCTACGCGCTGCATGCAGTGCTCGCACAAATGCACAGTCTGGCTGTACTTCATGCCCTTGTTCGAAGCATCGGAGGCTTCCCCCGACATTGAGCCCTTTCCAACTGTGCACACGCAACGAGCACAGACAAGGAATCCACAGAGCTGGCAGCGCTTGGGACCACCTTCTTTTGTTCTCCCGTCGGCACTTCCCTTCTTGGAAGTCCCGAACAAACTCTTACCAATGTTCACGCGCCGTGTGCAGCACGCGCAACGAGAATTTCTGGGCTGCACTTTTCGCAGGTCAGCGAGAACCTGCGCGTCGAGTCGACGCCTGCGCACTGCAACGTTAAACTGCTTGAGGGTGCGTGCCAACTGCACGACCCGTGCCAGCACCACGCCGTTCGACGCGTCGTCAGCCTCCTCGCGGTTCCTCGCCATCATAAGCCACCGGAACGGAGACGGCCTACCTGAGCCGGGGGTTGACGCCACGTGTGCGCAGATGGTGACTCGGACGGCTCGTTTCGGTCTCCCCTGTTTCACCTTCCTGTGAGGCTCGGCGGTCACAAGGTAGAGTGCCGAGAGTCCCTGAATATGAACCACACTGGCAGCTTGAGCCTTGCCGGTGAACACGTCGTCCGGATGCAGTGACGCGAGCGTGACCGTGAACCCGTCCGGCTCGTTGTTGTTGGCTTGCTCCAGCGTCTTCATCGCCATTACAAAACACCACTGCTCGTTGCGCGCGAGCATGTGACGCTTTACGAACGTCGCCGTCCGAACCGTCAAGCTCTGCGTCGTGATCTCCTCGGCGTGGTGCACGATGGCGCCGTAGATAAAGTCCTGGCCCACTAGTTCGCGCATGACGCTGGCGTAACGGTCGCTCGTAGGCGGCACCAGTAGCGCCTGCATTTCCTTGAGCGAGCACTCAATGACACTCGTAGCAGTAGCTACCGTGCCGTCAATGGAGCGCTCGGTCGTCACACCGGCCGCCTCTGACCGTCGGTGTTGCAATGTCTCCAGGTCGATGCGGGCCGCGGCCTGCGCCGCCACCTCGGCCAGCCGCCGGTCGCTGGCGCGCACGTAGCGGCGTTGGGCGCCGTCGCCTCCGCCGGCGTTCATCATTCTTATAAATACTTGGCGCACGTGTCAAAGTCCAGTTGTTCTTAGGCTCTCGCGAGCTGATCGCGTTATGACCGGATTGACTCACACAAACGATAGGCAGCCAGCAGCGTGCATCTCAGTCGCAGGACTGCGACGGTGGGACGTCAAGAGAGACCGTCGAGATTGGGAGGGAAAGTCTCCGTGTTGAAGGCGGGGCAAAGAAGGTTGCGGAGACTTGGCAAAGTGCCGATTGCCAGCCGCCACTCAGCAGCTCGGAGGTTGACACGAGGCTGGCTGGCTGGCACAGCGCTGTATGTGGTTGACAGAGAAGGTGACGGAGGCTCTATCCATACAAAGCGCAGGCGAGTTGCAAAGCGGCACGCTGCGCTGGACGTGTGGTTGCGTGCCGACTGGCGAAACCGTTAAACTGTCCAGCCAATCAGCGGGTCCCATGAACAAGTTGAAGTGGTGTTGCTCCACTTCGGTTTGCTGCAACAGTAGACCAAGAAGCAGCAGCTTGTAAGGAAAGTGAGATTGTACTATACCATAGTACTTGCAAAAGAGATGGCAGCAAGCTGCGAGTCACCTCACCGACTAGGAGACGCTACTTCTCCAAGCGAGAAAATCGGTACACTGGGATCACGCAACAACCGTGAATAGCACCCAGGTGCGGTGCGTGTGTCGCGGCGCGCACGATGGAGCGCCTGAATTACATGTGTGGAGAGTACCCTGGATATACTATATCATAAATTACGCTGAGTCAGCGTAGGTGAAGTTTGTATTTCTTCGTATGCGCCATGCAGCGCAGTTTTAGTTTGCAAGTTTACTTTTGTCTCTCCAACTCGAAATATACATTCGCAAAAAGGCTGCCACTTGCCGTATGTATCTTGAAGTTGACAGAAGTGCCAACACCTATGCTGCTTCAAGCACGGTTGCGTTCTCGGCGACAACAAAATCCCAGAGCCGCTGCAGCTGCACTCCCTCCTTCTCGGTCACGGGCCAGCGCATGAACACGCCGGGCTTGCCCCATGGCGCATCAACTGTGACGGTCTGGCCGGGCACGTGCTCCTCACCGCTCCACAGTGCTTGTACGTGAAGGCCGTCGAGTAGACCGCGGCGCCCTGGCTGTCGAGTTGAAGCGGAGGAAGGTACACCTCGACACTTGATGCACGCAGATCGTAGACGGGGGCCACGTACAAAGCCTCGCCCAGCCAGAAAGTCTCATCAATGACGGTGGTCGCAACGGAATCATTCGGCGAGTACACCAAAGGGTGACGAACCAGCGCCCAACCGTTCGCCTGGTACACGTCCAGCAAAGCCAACTGGTACGGCTTGAGGCTTCGGAACAGGCGGGCATTGTAGGCGTGGCAAGCTCGAGTCGTTTTGTTCGTGTAGGCCTGGACGTTCATCTGCGGGATGTTGCCTTCGTGCGTACGGAAGGCCGTGCCGCTGAAGGCGCCGAGCTCTCCCCAACGACCCAGCAATGCAGCACTGCGAGTGATGTTTCCGACCGTGGCCAATGTGTTCGTGTACCCGCCGATATCGGAGTGGGTCTGCGCGAAACCCGAAGCACCCACGTGGAGAGTGCTGCTGATAACGGCACGCATGCCATCCTCACGGGATTCGTCAATGTTCTGGTCCCCGACCCAGAAGAGGTTCGTGAGAAGGTGCCGGCACTACGATGGAAGCCGATGGTGTCATTCTCCAGCCCCAATTCGCTCACAACGTCGCGGAGAAGCGCTGCCCAGACGGTCGGATAGTCATTGTGGAAGACGCGCGGGTCAACCGTGCCACCCGACAGACTCACCGAGTCATCCACGGACAGGTACTCACCGAAATCCTGCATCATACCGGAGATCGGCACGGAGTAGTATTGCTTCTTCACCAGTTCCTTGAACCAGTCGATCGTCGACTGGTTCGACAAGTCCAGCAAGCCGGCGTCAATCCCAGGTCCGCTCGTGATGGTCCACGCGCTACCGTCACCGGCAGTAGCATCGGCCACGAAACGTCCTTCAGTAGCTGCAATGGCGTAGAAGCTCGTGTTGTATCCCGTGCTCTTGGTGCTCACGTTGGCTAGGAATGTGTTGATGTAGCTCATGGTGCGTACGCCGTAGGCGGACTGCAAGTGCGGTACCCACTCGGCCCACGTCGGGTACAGCGTTGTGTCGGGTTCCCAGTTCCACCACAATCGGTGGAGCGAGATGCTATACGCACCAGTCCTGCAACCACACGCTGACGAGAGGCATGTTTGCAGCAAGCGCGTTCTGAACGACTTCTTCCACGAACTCTTGTCCACCTTGGATGCCAAGGACCGCACCGTCGTGAGACCAGTCCGGGAGCTTTGGCTGTCGGCCAGTGACCTTCGTCAGTGCGTTGGTAGCCTTTAGCAGCGGGTTGCCCTCGGCAGCACGACCAATCCAGCCACTCACACTGGTACTCTCGTACATGATCTCCAAGGTCGTGGTCGAGCCCGTAACGTGGTCACCTTCCGTGACGTTGCCAGCGAGATATCCAGCCGCCGTGTCCTCGAACGCCGAAGTGGCATTGCTGACAAGGTCGAAGAGCGCGTACTTGGTTCCATCCAGGACGATCCAGCGACCGAGCGAGGTCGTCAGAGAGCCCACACCAGTGTACGTCGTGAGCAGCGAACCACCAGCGAAAGCACCGGAGATAGAGGGGTTATCGTTGAGATACGTGGTGACAGGTTCCTCGCCTCGACCGACGCCACCTTCGCGAGTCCACACGGGTACGCGCCAGCCACGAAGGTTACCAATGCCAGTTTGCTCTCCCAGACCGAAGAAAGCTTCGTCATGAGGAGTCTCGTAGGCCAAGTAGATATTGTCGACGTCGTCTCCAACCACACTGGCATTGAACACCAGCGGCTGCAAGTTGTCACTAGGATCGTCAGAGGACGCATCCAGCGCAAAAGACAACGCCCACGTCCAGCCGGAGCACGTGGAATCAGTGAATGAGCCGGTGATGTCCACACGGTTGGAGGTTGAACCCGTCGCACCGGAAATGGTGGCAGTCCGGCACGGCGTTCCCACATCCTCGCTGCTTAGCTGGAAGTTACCAGAAGCCTGGGTAATGGTCGCGAGCCCCGTAGATGCCGAGATCAAGGCGCGACTACAGCATATTCAACATATACAAGCACAGTCAATATTTTTCCCAAGCACGGTCACGGAATCCATTGCTCAAGACCCACACTTCCAAACTTGGTCTCCGGCGCTGTTGACAATATCGACAGAAGACCCCTCCGCGTCTACAGTGACAGTAAAGGGGCCCAGAGTGTAGTTTACGGCGGCGGCCGATGAGCCAGCGCCGATGATGGTTGCAGCTGTCAGAGCAAACTCCAGACGCGGGAGCATTGCGACGATCTTGTGACTCTTCTTGTTGAACGGAGCTGCTGCCTCTCACCGAACAAATTGGAGAATGACACGCGAAAGAGCTGGCAGAAAGCCACAAGCATGATGTTTGCTTGCGACGAGAGGCTGTCGCGGCTTGCAGGTAGCAGCTAGGTTGAAGTTCTTTGACACCTTCGCAGAGACCTTCCCGGCTGTGCAGATGGTTGGAAAAGCACGCGCAGCAACCATTGCTGATTGGAGAAGGAGACCGCCAGCATGCCGGTGATGCGGTATCCGTTGCAGCCTGGCTGGCCATGCGAACGAACTACTTCAGTGGACAAGTGCACTCGCTACATGGTCACCGTTGACGCTTCATTGATATTATCGCGCACTGCGTCTGTAGGAAATGCGCTTTAGCGCAGACAAGATGTTCGTCTGCAACCTGCGTTGTGACAGGGCACATGCAACCCATCCAGATGAGCTGACTGCTTTGATCACAATTGAACAGGTGAGAGGTACACGTACTGCAAGTTGCAAGGCGAAAGATTTACGCGTAAGCTTGTGTTAGTGTTCATCGCACAGCTTGGGGTTCTGCTGTATGCTGGTTTGCCTTTGGTTTCCCACCGAACATGTGCGAAAACTTGTCACACTTCCGCAAGCCCTCCGGCTTCACAAGACGCTCGTAGGCAGCATTGGTCGATTTCCGCACGGCTTCCTCCTCCTCTGACGACGACCAGAACACCTCTGTGTCCACTACTCGGGTCACGATACTTCCCGATGAAGAGTTCGACAAGTGCTGACTCAACTCGCTCGAGCGACGCTAGTCTTGGGCGTTGAGCACCTCGACAGCCATTCCTACAGCGTCCAACTTGTGAGAGGGCTTCACGTCACGGGGAATCTCGTCTGGGTTACCGCGAATCGAGAACACTGGCAGACAGAACGCATCGTACTGCAATGGTTTGTATGGCACAAACCCCTTGCTCTCGTCGCGAACCGGCTGCATCGCCAAATACGCTTCAAGCGACAACTTCATCATGTGATGCGAGTCGAAGACGCGAGCGAGTTTGTTCGGGTCGACGTCGCACACCATCGCAGACGGGAGTAGAAAGACTCCACAGCGGCGTTGAGCGCCAGGTCCGGGTCGAACGATCGTGCCAGACTCTGCGCGTTGTCTCGGATAGCAGGCTGCAACAGTTGCTGGAAGTTCGACAACAGTGACTCGACCATGCAGATTGTCGGGTCGATCGGCGAAATCCCCACGCCAAGTCGCTGACACAGGCGGGAGGTGAAGAGCTGTGACGGGTGCGAGCCACACACGGCGACGGGCGCGCCGGCCATGAGCCCTTCGGCCAGGACGTCCGGTTCACCCCAGTGGATCGTAGCAGCTAAGCTACGCGAGGGAATAGATGCGCGTACGACAGCTCCGATTCAGCTAGATAGACGAACTCGGATATGAACGGGGAACGCGCCGATCCCCCGAGCTCTCGTGCTTGAACGATGACTCGCACGCGAAGCTGCTGGGCGGCCAGATCGATTTTCCAAACTAGGTCCTCAAATCCGCCGAACGGCATGCCGCGCATTGACACACCGAAGTAGATCACCGGCACGTTGGTCCTTGAGAACATTAACTCAGTCAGTGCTCGCGGTATATCTTGAGTTTCGCGACCATCTCGCAGCGTCACGTGGCCAGTCACGGTGAGCTCCTCACCCCAGTCCAGGGGCTTCGGAAGCAATGCCGGGTTGTACAAATACATGTGCGGTACTTCCCACTGGACAAGCGGGTCCGGCCGGTTCAAGCGGCTCGTGAGTCCGATGAACGAGCGGAACTGGGTCAGAACGTCGGCAACGCTGCCGTGGACCAAGGCCGCATCGACGACGCCATGCGACAACAAGTTGCTGTGTCGAGGAGTCATCGTCGCGGCTGATTCACATCCGGCCAGCGAACTCAGCACGTGCGGGAACTCGAAAGTCGGCGACATCGCTTCGAGACTGGCGCATTGAAGCGGGATACCGAGACGCTGTGCCACATGCACGTGTCCAAGCAGCATCGGGTGCCACAGCAGAGCGTCGGCTCGGAAGTGTTCGCCAGGCTTATTGGGTCCACTGCCGTGCGGGTCCGATCCGTACGCGGCAGGCCAGAGCGAGTAGATGAGTTCTCGAAAAGCCTGAAGCGCTCCCAGACTCGAACGACCTGCTTCAGCATCGATGGCTGTGATCTGGGCGTCGTGTATCAGCTTCACACAGTCTTGAATGCTGTCAGGTGCACCAGCTAGCGGATAGAACTCGAGTCCAAGCGCGACAACCTTGGATCGGAAGCATTCGTTGGCAGCCAGGCGCACGCGGTTACCCTGGGCCGCGAGTTTCAACCCGATAGCGGCGAACTGCTTGACACCGTTGTCCTATGTGCCGATGGCAGCCAAGCAAACGTTCATGGGTGGAACAGGTAGTTTGGCGTTCGGGTTTACTCGTAGCGCTTGCACCGCTTTACCACGCTGGAAAGCTGCGAATTGTTGCCACTGAGCGATGGTGTCTTTGTCGACGATGTCGACGTCTACCTTGGTTTCCATGTCGACCGACCCAAGGGCTGTAAGCCGAGCCTCATGCAACACGATTCGAGGTGCCTTACGCGTCACATCACTCCCCTTCGAAGTCATGTTATAGGAAAGGGGAGCTTGTACCCACGAAGGATGTTGAGGACTTGTAAAGCTGCTTGGGAATAACGGGTTGTCACCGGACAATCGAGCGTTTTGATCTTTTCGAAGGTCTAACGCAGCTTGGTATCTTGTGCGATACGTGTCAACCTTGCCGTTAATGCTATGAAGCATTTTCTTGCGCTTCTTTTGGCTTGTGAAGATCACGTTGTCAACACAGTTCACCTCGGTTGACGGGGTGTGGCTATTTGCCAATCCTCTCTGTACTCCGATGGCAGACATGAGGCGATGGTCAAGCATACTCGAGTGTTTTTGCTCGCCTTCTTCTCGGTGCGCATTGATGTGGCCCGTAACAACTCGGTCAGTAAAATGCACAAGTCCGAGCGTTGGACGCACGAGAAAGCAGCCCACACCCTTCAGAGTTCCAATGGCTCCACCGGCAACACCGTTTTTCGAGAATCCCTTGACAGGTTCACGAACAAGGCTCGTATAAGCCCCAGCAAACTCATGGAAGAATGCTCCAGTACCCGATGAAGCACCTGCCAACGTTGAGTCAGGACCTCGCGCCGTGTAGTCCACGCAGTGATAACCCACCAACTTCTTGCTACCGTTTTCTGGACGCTCACTCACGATGAGTGCACAGCGATCACACAGCTTCAGACGATCACGAATACTCCAGCGAGTGGCAATCCGTTCGTGGTCCAGGTCGCAGAACATTTCCTGCGTTGGCAGGTGCCGGTAGAAACTGCGCACGGCCTCACCAGCTCCATCTTCGCGGCGCATGATATCGCGCAGGTCCAGAGCTCGACCTCGCAGCGCTGGGTCCAGCGCCCTACGAACGCCTCCCGCAGCTTCTCGGTCGTCAACTGCGCGATCGGACAGGGCTCGACACCCACGCCGGCCTTCACCACCGCGTGGCCCCAGAACGGTTGGTCTCCGAAAAACGGCACGATGAAGGTGGGCTTGCCGGCGAGCAGACCTGCGGCCGTGGTGCCAGCGCCGCCGTGGTGCACCACTGCACACACTCGTGGCATGAGCCAGTCATGCGGACAGTTGCCGATGAAGAAGACGTCGTTTGGGATGTCGAGGTCGCCGGCCATGTCACTCCAACTAGACTGGATGAGCACGCGCATGTCCGCCTGCTGTGCCGCCTCGATGATCATCTTGGTGGTGGCCAGTGGATCTGCCAGCACCATCGATCCAAATCCGACGAAAATTGGCCCGCCATCTCGGCTGAAGAACGCTTCCAGCTTGGGCGACGGTGCGTGGGAGCTATTGGATCCGCTGCCCAGAGACACGGTGCCGATGACGTCGTAAAGGCCTCCCCAGTCTGCCGGCTTGGGCACGAGCTCCGGGCTCCATATGAAGGCGTGCGGAATATTGAGATCCAGTAGCTAGTCGCTACCGCCGTCGCCGTTGCGGATCTTGCGTAGCTTAAGCACTTTGGTGCGGAACTCGTTGATGAGACCTTCGGTACCCTGCCATATGAGCAGGTCCACCATTTTGTACGACAGGTAGTTGGTCTTCTTGAGTTCACCCGTGTAGGGCATGTTGGCGAGCGGATGAGGGAACGCCGTGGTGGGCACCCACGGCTGCGGAAACATGATGTGCAACGGCACGCCGAGACGCTCAGCGACGTGGATATGTCCGTAGGAGACGGGGTTGGCGATGATGGCTTGCGCCTGGAACGGCTTACCCGGTACACCGCGAGCGGGTAGAACTCGACGCCGTGGCTCATGACAACGTCGCTGGAGGCGATAAATACATGTACTAAAACTCGTTTCGTACTTGTCGAATTGGAGTGGCATGTCTGTAGATCCTCACAGCAGCGTCAGCAATGTAAGTGTCGAGTATGGGGCTGAAGTGCCTGCAAACTACATGTAACAGTAAGCACGTGACTAAGCAGTGCTTAGTCACGTGGGTCCGCGTTATGGGTCGTTGAAGCCGGTTGGTGGTAAACTATATCCATACTGCACCTGTTTTGCTTGAAAATCCGAATCGCATGTTAGACGAATCATTGGTCCCGCTATGTTTACCACTCGTTCCTCGTGTCCTGTTCCCCGTCACATTGCATTACCTCCACACCGCCCGCATGATAGCGTGATGCGGCGAAGCAGCATAAACAACACCGTATTCAGCGAAGAACGGGGCACAGCAATAAACAACCATGAGCACCAACCTGTCGCCGTTGCTGCGTGCAGGCCTGACGGGCGCATTCAGCTGGAATTCGCCCTAGAAGATCACATCGTCATCTAGCAGACCATACCACGCGGCACTGTAGACCTGCATACGTCCACGCACTTCAGCAATGGCGACGCCTCCACGCCCCCGACCAGCTCCGCCAGCAGCACCGCCATCCAGCGTCCGCCGGTCATGCGTGTCTGCATTATCATCGTCGGAACCAGAGGAGACGTGCAGCCGTTCCTAGCCATCGCACACCGACTGCAACTGGACGGACACCGTATACGACTCGCCACGCACGCCATTTACCGAGACGTTGTCATGAGCCACGGCGTCGAGTTCTACCCGCTCGGCGGCGACCCCAAGGAGCTGGCCGCCTACATGGTCAAGACAGGCGGACACCTCATCCCCACCAAGGTCGAGACGCTCACCAAGGACGTGCCGCGCAACAAGGAGATGATCAACGAAATCGTGCACTCGACATGGCCGGCCGTATCGGCACCCGACCCGGATGGAGGCGGCCCGGGCGTGCCGGGTAAGCCGTTCCAGGCTCAAGCCATCATCGCCAACCCCGTCTCCTACGGACATATCCACGTCGCTGAGCGTCTCGGCGTGCCGTTGCACATCATGTTTCCGCAGCCGTGGGTGCCCACCACGGCGTTCCCTCATCCGCTCGCCAACATGCCCTACACGGGTGAACTCAAGAAGACCAACTACCTGTCGTACAAAATGGTGGACCTGCTCATATGGCAGGGTACCGAAGGTCTCATCAACGAGTTCCGCACCAAAGTGCTTAAGCTACGCAAGATCCGCAACGGCGACGGCGGTAGCGACTAGCTACTGGATCTCAATATTCCGCACGCCTTCATATGGAGCCCGGAGCTCGTGCCCAAGCCGGCAGACTGGGGAGGCCTTTACGACGTCATCGGCACCGTGTCTCTGGGCAGCGGATCCAATAGCTCCCACGCACCGTCGCCCAAGCTGGAAGCGTTCTTCAGCCGAGATGGCGGGCCAATTTTCGTCGGATTTGGATCGATGGTGCTGGCAGATCCACTGGCCACCACCAAGATGATCATCGAGGCGGCACAGCAGGCGGACATGCGCGTGCTCATCCAGTCTAGTTGAGTGACATGGCCGGCGACCTCGACATCCCAAACGACGTCTTCTTCATCGGCAACTGTCCGCATGACTGGCTCATGCCACGAGTGTGTGCAGTGGTGCACCACGGCGGCGCTGGCACCACGGCCGCAGGTCTGCTCGCCGGCAAGCCCACCTTCATCGTGCCGTTTTTCGGAGACCAACCGTTCTGGGGCCACGCGGTGGTGAAGGCCGGCGTGGGTGTCGAGCCCTGTCCGATCGCGCAGTTGACGACCGAGAAGCTGCGGGAGGCGTTCGTAGGGCGCTGGACCCAGCGCTGCGAGGTCGAGCTCTGGACCTGCGCGATATCATACGCCGCGAAGATGGAGCTGGTGAGGCCGTGCGCAGTTTCTACCGGCACCTGCCAACGCAGGAAATGTTCTGCGACCTGGACCACGAACGGATTGCCACTCGCTGGAGTATTCGTGATCGTCTGAAGCTGTGTGATCGCTGTGCACTCATCGTGAGTGAGCGTCCAGAAAACGGTAGCAAGAAGTTGGTGGGTTATCACTGCGTGGACTACACGGCGAGAGGTCCAGACTCCACCCTGGCCGGCTTTTCATCTGGAACAGGTGTGTTCTGGCACGAAATTGCAGGAGCATCCACCGCTGTATTTCGTGAGCCCGTTAAAGATTTTTCTCGACCTGGTTACACTGGTGGAATTGTTGGAGGAGTTGTGGGGCTTGCCGGCAGTACTTGGTATCGTCTTGTTTGTAGACCACGTGATCACCGGCCATATCAATGCTCACCGCAAGGAAGGGCAACGCAAGCAGTCTAGTTTCCTCGGCCGGTATCTGATGGCGATGCTAGGCGTCCAAAAGGGGTTAGCAGACACGTACTGCTTGTCGAAGAGTGACGGCATGGTGGACAGGGTGTTGCTCCCATCCAAACACGAGTGCAAGAAGTTGATGCACGACCTTACTCGCGGCGAAAAGAAGCGATATCACTCTCCGCTCGGTTTACAACAATTATCGAGGTAATTGTGAGAATCGCGGGCTCTTGACAAGTGCCACAATTGATCACCACCCCATTGCCCCAGCAGAATACACCACGAAGTTCCACATTCCAATCACGCTCACCACGGTTCGGCTCACAGCGTTTGGGACGGCCAACATGGAAACCAGCGTGCCAAACGTAGCTGCCGACGTCATCAACAAAGACACCATCGCTCAGTGGCCACAACTCGCAGCTTTCCAGCGTGACAGAGCAGCGCTTGCGCTACGAGTAAACCCGAACGCCAAACTACCTGTTCCACCCATGAACGTTTGCTTGGCTGCCATCGGCACATGGGACAACGGTGGCAAGCAGTTCGCCGCTATCTGGTTGAAACTCGCGGCACACGGTAACCGCGTGCGTCTGGCCGCCAACGAATGCTTCGGCGCAGTGCAGTCTACTGTAGGTAGCGCGTCACTTTGCCGCGATCTCTGACATTTTTTTCAAACATGACAACTTGTCATTGAAAAGTGGATACTACCAAACGCCGTAGCGTATCCGGGCGCACAATGTTCGCTACCGGCTGGTCTGGAATTACAACACGAATCCTAGTCGCGGTCTCGACAATATGCCATTTCAATCTGATGTCTGCACAACTTCACCTCTTACTTTGTTCTCTGTCGGGGACGGCCGCACGCAGACTATCGTTTTTGTTCGTATCCTTTTGTGGCTCGGACGCGGTGAATCATCGCAAGCTGTTCTTCCAGCAGCTGAGACCGTCTGGCATTTTTTCCAGGAGGTGGCAACATGTGGACTGCCAAGTATGTCTCTGCTGTTGTTGACCCTTTTCATCGCCTTCAACCAGGTTGCGATGTCTCTCTCGCATGTAGGTCGGTTGGCCGAAGCGAGTACTCGTCATTTTCCATTTCTTCTCCTCCCGGGCACAGCTTCACCAACGACCAATGCTGTCTACGAGCGCCTTGTGAAGCCGCAGGGCTTGCGGAAGCGTGACAAGCTTGCTCAACTGTTTACTAAAAAGTCGAAAGACCGGGTTGGCGGCGTATGAGTTGAAAAATCTAATGGAAGTCGCAATTCTTGTCTTGGTGATACACCACGTTGGTGTTCATTTGTGCACGCAATCTGTTCCCGATTCCTGCAATGCATCGACGATCGCCTGCTCCACGGGACTGTAGCCCCCGTCCGGTCGGTTCAAATTCATTTTCTGGCGGAGCCGCACGTTCGGGTTGCACATGATCCGTACCGAGTCCACTCCCTTCTGTCCCAGGTTCTTGCTGCGTGCGTGCAGCAAGAACGGGTGCACAAGCATGACGTCGCCTGCCTTGCCGTTCACCTCCACCACTTCTCGGCGTCGGAACTGCCTGGCCTGATAGCTCACGGCGCCGCCTTTCATCCCGCGCGGCTCGTTCTTCTCCAACAACCTCGCGATCCACTTGTGCGAACCCACCGACACGGCCGTCCCTCCTTCACCCGGACCGATATCGGAGAAGAGGAAGATCAGCAGCAGCCCGGACTCCTTGCTGTCCACGTGGTGCTGGTACGACGCGCCGTCCACGTGCCACTTGCCGGCAGCGCCCCACGGCGGCTCGGCCTGGTCCGGGAACGTGATCATCCACCACCCGAGACCGAAGTCCTCCCACCGGTCCTTGCCGCATAGTTGGTCCATCGCGCGCTTGAGACGTGGAGTCACCACGTCGCCCCACACGGGGACGTCCTCCGCCGTGTATAGCTCTGTTAGAAATGCAATAGAAATGAACATCCAGCCTCAGTATTTCAGTACTTAATATGATATTGCAGCAGTAGACTGCGTTGCACCTGGGATGCTGTGCCTCTCCACCCACGTGGACGAGTCCTTCGTGATACCGTCCTGCGCCAGTCGCGTCCAAATCAACTCACGGCCCTTTTGAGCCGTGGACGGCGAGAATGCTCCACGCAGCAGCACGAACCCGTCGCGGATGAACGAGTCGATGGCCTGTTGGTCCAGCGGAGCGGTATCACTAGAGACGCGCAGCTTTTTGTCGACGGGCCCGGCGTCTTGGCTGCTCGCCGGCAGCGGCTCACTTGGCTCGAGCGTCCGTTTCATTTCTAAATAATTTGTAGCGAATTAGCCGTGTCCACGGTTTTAGCTATTCGGTGAGACATGAAGATTTGCATTTCTACATCATTTAGAAATTGATCGCACAGATTGAATGTACGCACGAGCATGTACGACCAAAAACGCTAATATTGGATCGCATTCCCTGCATGCACGTCTTCGAACATGTCCTCTTGCCTTGAGCGTAAGAAATCGCTCTTCCAGCAGTCGAAATTTGGGGGGGGTCTATTTGGGTTACCTAGTAACTGTAGACTCCTGATACCATATCGCTGGTACTATCATCCTCCGATGCATGATCGATGAAGCAATTTCTCAGTTGCACTGGAACGCTGTCTCTATGGAGTACTAAGCAGTCCAACTTGAAACCTATCAATCGCTAGCCAAAGATCACTGTGCGCCCGACACGCGTTTTCGAGAGAAACAACCAAATAGGGATTGATTTGAATAAGTAGTGTGAACTGAAGATGAAGCGGAGCATCAAACACCGGCACTGATTTTGTTTTGAAGATGAGGTGTAGTCCCCTATGACTAAAAACATATCTAGACAAAACGCTGCGTTGTCAACGCATCCGACGAAACCCAAGCTCTGGGCATTAAACAGCGAAGGTCTCTCGAAAGGGTAGCCAAGACCACGATCCTAAAAAGAGTTAGTGTAGTCCGCCTGGGGCCAAGAAAAAAAAAAACGCCATCTACCCAACGACGATTCAAAGCTGCATACAAACCATAATCTATCATTACATAGACTTACCAACTAGCCTGAAGGTGTCAACATTATACACTTGACTAAACTCGACTGAACTTCAGAACTTTGGTTCATGCGCACCAATTGGTGCTTTGACTGCATGTACCTCGAAACACGTACAAGTTGAACAACTGCACTTTACTACATGTAATTCTCTTGAAGGTACCCAGCCGAAGAATCTCCATAGGTTTCCAGGTACGGTGACAAATGGTACACTCGAATGAAGAGAGCCCTCATTCTCATTGAGAATCTTTGAAAATGTCTGCAAAAGTATCAGTCGTCACCCGTATTAAATAATGTAAACCTCGACTCCTATCCAGGGTGAGGGATAAGTGTACTTCGTCTCAACTGCTGGCCATGCAGGCTTTTCGTCCAGACTCGCGCCCGCAGCATATCGGGCGCCTGTCAGAAGTAGATCCGCTCAGATCTGGTAAGGGTGGACTGCAAGACAAGGACTCCAGGTGAAGTTGTTCATGCACCGGGCAGTAATGCTCGACGTCACTTTCGGTGTGGACGGACTCCATGACCGAGATGTTGGCTTCTGCACCGCGTGCCACTATGAGCACGATCTTAGGAGTTGCTGCCTTCTCTCTACAGTACATGTACTAGTAGATGAATGCGCTGTTCCCCAAATGTGCTTATCGGTGTCCAACACCAGCCTGACAGGCAATACCATTCAAATGTACACTGCGTGTAGAGGACGCTGCGGGCAACCTCAAGTGGCCAATCCAATCCTGCTTGTTGCGCTCGTCGCAGTTTACACCACGAAGCGAAAATTAAGAGAGCCCGCCGAAAGGTGATCTGGATGGGGAGCATGGCCAGCCAGACTACATGTACACAACGGTTGCGGTAGCGGAACGCCACTACATGTAGAGCAAACACTTCGATGGGCACATGCATTGTTGGTGCAGATGCAGTCAATGAAACTTTCATTGTGCAATGGTGACCACAACATTAGAAATAGCGAGTAGCTGTCGTTCAACTTGCAGGTGGCGCCATTGCCTGCAGGCAGCAGCTGCACCTTGCCGCTTCCAATCGCTATAGCAAGAACCGGGGAGTGGAGTAATCCTTGGGAGTTTGCAGTCAACCGAGCGCTGTGTCATTACAGGCTGGTGGTCATGATAGAGATGGCAAATGGAGAAATGCTGCTGTCACTGCTCTGAAAGCGTTAGCTTTTCATCAGGTACACCTGCCTAGGTATATCGCCAGGCGGGCGTTAGCACACACCGACAGGGAGGAACAAGGTTGTGGATCGCAGCGAGACAACTTGGAAGGCAAGGACTCCTTGAAGGAGAGACGCACCTCTCTTGGTGCCTCTTCGATCGGACTCGTAGATGACTGGGGGATCAAATCCGCGCCCTTCAGCACGAGCATCCACCAGTCCTGGCTGCATCTTACCTCCATCCGAGCTCTTATACATGTACGCTTGCAGTGCCCGCAATCTGAAGCTGCATTTGGTGCCGATTGTCCGCTCTCGATGGAAATGCTTGGTTCGGGGCACTTCAGCGTTCTGACCCACAGTCCATATGCGTTGTGGTGTCTGGGCGACGGAATTCGCGTGCGTTCGTGTAACTCGATCACGTTGGTATGGTTAATCAACACCGGGTTAAGTGGTGTGTCCGCAGAATGGTAAGATATTCCGCCAGTTGGGTCAACAGCCATCTGCAGCCCGTCATTGACCTGTACATGTAGACACCTGGCTCCCTAGCCGCGTAAGTCTTTGGTCCATAAACTCCTTGCTGCAAACCCAGGGGATCACCTCGCGCTTCAATTCTGCACTTCACGTGCAGGTTACACACTGTCAAAGCAGGCCTCAGCGTCGTCTTCCTCCGAGCTTTCCATCTGCTCGTCTCGGCTTTGCCTGGATCGCGTGAGCTCTCCCGACGTGGACTCACAACTCCCGATCCCAAATGGTTTCTTGCCCTGGCTGCATGCCGGGGAGAGTCACAGCGTCGTCGAAGCTGAGCTTGAGCTCATTCTCGGATTCGCCATGCTCGGCTCACGTTCCTCGGACCGATCGCGCCCAACCGTGGCAAGCTTCAAGAGCGGCCTCAAACGCCTCACTGTTGAGCGTTCGTGGCACGACTCATGGGGAACCACCAAGGAAATGTCCTTTGTTGATTCGGAGACCGACCAAGATCCGCAGTCGAACCAGTCGCGGGTGCGTCTTGGTAACTCGCAATTGTTGCAACTAGCCCGCGATGCAACCGATAAAGTGGACTTCCGCCGTCTCACAAACCGCCAGGCTTCACTACGCAACTGGAAGTGGAAGACTGTGGCGAACGAATTCACGGCGTTTTCGCACGGCGACGGGATTGAAGCGGCACAAGAGGTGCTGGCTACGGGTGAGATGAAGGCAAGTCTGAATGAGCTTTCTCACATTCTCAGCGCCTCTTCCGATAGCGACCACGATATGGTCATGCGAAGTCTGTACAAGGACTATATCCACGGTGCCGTCGTTCATTGTGTGGATCCGTCGCTGGGAACGTCCTCGTCCTCTATCATCAAGTCGGACATGGAGTCGAAGCTGATGGTTAAGACCAGTGCCTTCGAGCGTTCGCGCATGTTCAAGAACCACGAGCAGTGGTGTTTCCTCGAGTACTACGAGAAAATGAGCAGCTCCGACGCGTTCACGGTCACTTTGGCCTCGGTGCCTGAGAAGGAGTTGCTGGCTGGCAAGATGAAGGCCGACCGTGTCGATGATATGCCTGACTTGACTGCGGCATACCTGATTGAGAAGATCCCGTCGAGCAACTCGGTGCGTGTTGTCTTCTTCGCCCAGGCCGCTCTCACCGATGAGGAACCTCAGTTCGACCAGTCGGCGTCAAACATGAGCTACAGCAGCGACAGCAGTCGCGGCAGTCAGCTTGCCCGCTCCAAGAAGCGTCAAAAACGCTTGATGCGTCAAAAACGCTTGATGCGTCTTGCTGCCGGTGCCAGCCAGCTACCTGAGATTGTCCGTCGCCGTCGATTCGGCACTCAACCGCTTGCGGATTGCTCTGCTTTTGAGGCCAAGAACTCGCGTTGCACATGTTGCGCCAAGTCGCTACGCTTCCTCACGCGTAAGAAACGCTGCCACATTTGCGGATACATGATCTGCCACCAATGCTGGAGCATCCACTCAATGGAGACCCGCAATGGTCGAGTGTCCTCGGTGCGTGCCTGCACGCGCTGCATTGAGTTCGTCAATAACGGAGACTACTCCCGCGTGGATCAGCAGACCCGTGGACGGATTGAGATCATCTCCGATTCGGGACTTCCTTCATCTGATCCTCCTGGAAAGGCCTTGACCAACTTCTTGCATGATGCTCTTCAGAATTCATCGGGTAGCAAGCGTAAGTCGGTGATGTCTGTGATTCGCCACTTGATGAACCAGGAGAAGGAGGACGCTGAAATTCGCTCCGAGTGTTCCTCTGTGTCGTCGTCTGTGCGTCTCACGGACGACGATGCCAAGAAGTACACTGACGCGTTGGACAAAGGAATGCTGCGCGTCGACACGCTTCCAGTGGAGGAGTGCGTACTTGCAAACTCAAAAGGCCGCAATTACCCGCTCAACACGGCACCGGACGTGGAAACAATGAGCAAGCCGCCAATGCCCAAGGACGAGCAAGACCGTATATCGGCTATCCAGAATGGAGGCTACTCCAAGATCACGGACACGGACGAGCTTGACCTCATCTGTGAGCTGGTGGCGCGCGAAATGAAGTGCTCCACGGGACTAGTGACGCTGATCAATGAGGACGAGCAGCACGTGCTGGCATCCAATGTGCCGCCATTCCGGCAGCTGCATATGCCGCGTGAGCAGTCCTTCTGCCAGCACACGATCATGAACGACGAGCCACTGCTGGTGCCGAACCCGGAGTCTGACATCCGATTCCAGAATTTGCCGGCGCTAAAGGCTCACGACTTGCGGTTCTACCTTGGCTTCCCACTCAAGGACGAGAACGACCAAGTGGTGGGCTCGGTGTGCTGCATTGACGACACGTCTCGTGAGGTGACTGCGTCCCAGTACTCGGCCATGAAGAAGCTCGCTGAGACGGCCTCCAAGGTGGTGCAAATCAAGGGAAAGCAGGCCGCTCGCACGTCGGACCCCACGACCAAGGAGACTTCTTCATAGTTAGCTAGCTTGAGCGTGCAGTAGGCATACCGGTACTTCATCATTTATCAATCCATTCAACTCACCCTGAAGTTACCATCTTCTGTACGCTAGATCACGACACTGTGCATGATCTCGAAAATGTGCGTTTCGGCAAAACGATCAAACGCAAGCTGCTACACACGTTTCTCGTTTGCAGCATGCTCAAGAAAGTTTTAGGGACATCGTGCGAATCGTCTCACACCTGGCACTTGCGCCACCGGAGGTGATAAGAAATACTGCTTTGAAAGTAGCCACCAGCGCGTACAGCTTCACCACAATGACGTGGCGAAATGGTACGCTCTGCCAGGTAGAACTCCAGTTTCCGAAGATGTTTTCAGTTATAATCTTCAATATCGAAAGCTCATCATGAGGTAAAAGGGTAAAAACGCACTTCAACGTGTTACCGGTCATGTATCTGTGATTTCGTCAAACCTTTTTATATCATGTGCACCACACTAAACCCAATGTACCATTTTCCCGGTACATAGCTCCGCACCAACCAACAGTAGCAACCATCGACACACACACCGGACGCCATTGACACATAACAGCATGGTCAAGTCGTACCTGCGCTACGAGCGTTCGTGCTCCTTCGGCGTGATCTCCTCCTTAGAGGGAAATGTCATCTACGACTCTAGCGGACGCTTCGCCATCGCACCGGCGCTACAGGACGTGGCTGTGTGGAACGTGCGCCAGGGCAACAAGGTGCGCGACTTGCTGGCGCCCGAAAGCGGCGGCGGGCAGGTGACGGCATTGGCGCTGAGTCCCGACGGCAACGACGTGGCCTGCGGTTACTCAACCGGCGCTGTGCGTGTGTTCAAGCTGGCCACAGGCGCGCTGGTAGTGACGCTGGATGGTCACAAGGGAGCCGTGGAGACGCTGGCGTACCGTGCGGACGGCGCCGTGCTGGCTTCAGGCTCACGTGACACGGACGTGATCGTCTGGGACCTGGTGAGCCAGACGGGTCTCTTCCGTCTTAAAGGCCACAAGGACGCTGTCACGGCATTAGCCTTCTTGGCCCCGGGGACGCTGGCGTCCAGCTCCAAGGACACACTCGTCAAGGTCTGGGACCTTGACACACAACATTGTGTGCAGACTTGTGTGGGCCACCGCAATGAGGTGTGGTCACTGGCAGTGAACCCTAAGGGCGACCGGTTGTTAACCGGTGCGTCTGATAATCAGCTCCGTGTGTGGAGTGTACAACATCAGGATGGAGAGGAAGGAGAGACGGTTAAACTCTTGGGCTCCATCTACAGACAGAGCAATGACCGTGCTGCCCGTGTGGCTTACAGTCTTAAGGGAGATTTAGTCGGCGTGCAGAGTGCAGGGAAGACGGTGGAGGTGTACCGCGTGCGGTCAGCGGACGAGATCAAGAAGAAACGTCAACGTCGTGAGAAACGGCAGCGTGAAAAGGCCAAGAAGAAGCAGCAGCAGGTTGAAGAGACAGGAAAGAACAAGAAACTTGTCATTCCCAAGGTGCACGACGTGGAGGACGAGGACGCAGCTGATAACTCGGCTACGGACGAGCTCGAGCTGCTGTGTGTGGTGCGCTCGTCACACCGTGTTAAGTCGTTCGCGTTTTCTCCGGATGTCGCGAAGGACGGCACTACGTCGCTGATGCTTGGACTGCAGAACAACAGCATCGAGACGTACACGCTGTCGCCCAGTGCGGCGGCGCTTGAGGACAGATACGGGAAGTCGCACGCACTCACGCTGAGTGGACACCGATCCGATGTGCGTCAGGTGGCGATCAGCTCGGACGACCAGCTGATCTTGTCGCTGTCAAGTGCGTCGGTCAAGATCTGGAATGCTCGCTCGCTGCAGTGCATCCGCACGTTGAGTGATGGTCTGTCGCTGGCTTTGTCCGCAGTGTTCGCACCTGGTAATATGCACGTTGTCGTGGGAACCAAGCTTGGCCAGCTACTGCTGTTTGACCTGAACTCGGGTGAATGCATCTGGAAGGACGAGGAGGCCCACAACGGCAGCGCCGTGTGGTCGATTGATGTGCGTCCTGGCGGACGTGGCATTGTTACTGGCGGTGCTGACCAGCACGTGAACTTCTGGGACTTCGAGATGTTCCGTCCGGACGACGCCGAGCCTAACAGCGCGCTGCGTCTTGGTCTCTCACATGCTCGTATGCTCAAGATGTCGGACGACGTGCTGTGCGTCCGCTTTAGCAACACGAAGGACCCTAAGAAGCTTGTCGTGGCGGTGGCTCTGCTGGATTGTACGGTCAAGGTTTTCCACGATGACTCGCTGAAGTTTTTCGTGAGCCTGTACGGCCACAAGCTGCCAGTGATGTCCATGGACATCTCGTCAGATGATGCCATGCTGGTAACCGCGTCTGCCGACAAGAACGTCAAGCTGTGGGGTTTGGACTTCGGTGATTGCCACAAGTCGATCTTCGCACACCAGGACAGCATTATGTGCGTTCGCTTTGTGCGCAAGACCCACTACTTTTTCACCGCTTCGAAAGACAAGTCGATCTGCTACTGGGACGGCGACCACTTCGAACGCATTCTCAAGATCGACCGTCAGCACTTCGGTGAAGTGTGGGGACTCGCAGTCAGCGGCGATGGTAGCTTTGTGGTGAGTTGCTCGCAGGATCGCTCGCTGTGCAAATACGTTCGCACGGAGGACCAGGTATTCATCGAGGAAGAGAAGGAGAAAGAAATGGAGCAGCTCTTTGAGGACGAGCTGGTAAACAGCAACAACGGCAAGGCTCCTGCCATGGGCAAGGAGAAGGGTGAGGAAGACGATGGTGATAACGACAACTCGGCGTCGGCTGCTAAGCGCACGATTGAGTCGGTTCGTGCCGGTGAAAGTCTGATGGAGGCCATTGATCTGGCTGAAACCGAGCTGCAGGCCATTGCGGACTTCAAACGAGTACAGAAGAAGAAGACGAAGGAGGCTGCTGCCGCGGCTAAAAAGCGTAAGCAGGAGAAAAAGAAGGCTGCGGAGGAGGCAAGGACGAATACTTTGCCTGGTACTGAAAAGGAAATGGAAGATGCAGAGGAAACGCCCAGCAAGCCGGAGAAGACGACTCGCCCTCCCAACATGCTACTTCTGGGCTACTCGCCGCTCAAACACGTACTCCACACGCTGCGGCGCATTCGACCGCACGATATGGAGGAGGCGCTTATCGTGTTGCCGTTCGACTACGTGGAGCGGCTTATCCGGTTGCTGTTGCAGTTGATTTCTAGCCACTTGGAAGTGGAATTCTGCTGTCGCGTGCTGCTCTTCTTGCTCAAGCTGCACAACTCGGCCATCTGCGCGCGAGTGGGCCTCTTCAACGAACTTGAGCTACTGTGGCAGCGACTGCGCTCGCAGCTCGTGGAGAACAAGAGCCGCATTGGCTTTAACTTGGCCGGCCTCAAGTATTTAAAGCGCACGATCGATGAGGAGCGGACGGGTTTTGTGCAGGAGATCGCCGCCGCGCCTGCTAGCGGTGCAGGTCGCAACAAGAAGAAGCGCAAGGTCGAAGCGTAATTTGGCACAAACTACACAATAGGCTAGTAGTCGATAGAACGAAAAGACGAATGCAAGTGTATAGTTAACTCGACGTGACGCGCGTTCCTGCTTGAGGATAGACGTCAACTTCAACTTGAAGCATACAAAAAACAAGTAATTTACCTAACCGATGTAATCAGTGAAGCCACAAAAGCTATCCATGCACCGCCCCCGCACGAGAACGTGGGCAACCTCACGTGCTTCCTTCAGGCAAGGTAGAATGTCAATGAAGCACAGTTGATTTGCCTGTTGAAGTATCGTTGGGCTTTGTGCTTAAAGTACGGCGTTTTTCGTAAGGACTATCAAGGCATGTATGTAATACATCTGGAGACATTAATTTGCGCGCTATCGCATCTGAACTGGGATCAACTGTTTACTACTCCCGCTTGCTGTGGAGCTTGGGTTTTCTCGTGTCGACGCACTAGCCGCATCTGGTGCATTCACTTCAATTTCACGCATAGTAAAAAGAGAAGAAGAGTCTCTCATTGATTGCTGGCTAGCGTTTCACATTTGCTGGTGAGGATTGCTGGCACAAGATGAATCTGGACCGACTGGAGAGGGACTACAGCCCCGTGGAGCAAATGATCGTCGATGCACTTCACGGGTAATGCGCAACCAATCCATTAGAGAGCTGTTAGAAAGCGTTGTAGGCATGGCCACGAACATGGCTACATCGTCAAAGAGCACCCATTGGTCGAAACTGCACTTTCAGACAATGTTGCGGCGGCACCCGACGCGAGTGGAAGAGCGCGCTGACGTGGCGGCTGAGTACGAGGCCTATTTGGAGGAGAAGGAGCGTCATCTACCCAAGCCTCAGAGCAAGACCAGCCTCCAGCAACCAGCCTCTGCCTTCGGTGCACCGGGTGACTCTATGGCCTCGAGACAAGAAGCCCGGCGACAGGACGTTCGCTCTCGCATTGGACTGGACAGCTCCAATTAGGCAACAACGGTGATATCCAATACAGTTAAGTGGAGACGAGAGAGAAGATTTGGTGATGCAGCAACAGCTGAAAGGAAACAACGCAGAGGAGATTAACGACGGGAAGCCGACCTCAAGCAAGTGGTGACTGTAGAGGTTTCGGTGTGTTAGCTTTGCTGATGCAGACAAGATACACCTATCCCCGCTTGACGGCCTCTTCTCCAATCGCTTGTTGGTCGACGGCTCTGTCTCTCGTCGGAAGAGCTGCTGGAGACTATGCTTGTGGCGTTGCGTGTTGTAGTGGACGGAAGCACTGCGGAACGAGAGTTCAACCTTTGAAATACGCAAATAATGTTAGTGTTACCATCCGATGTGAGAATCTCTTTGCCGGTGACTTCGTGCCGCCACAATGGACATCCGTGTGACAGCGAAGCCAAGTCAAGTCGCCCGTTACCGCCATTCGTCATCTCGTAACCTAAATCCTCTCCGTAGTGATAAAATCCCAATTACCTCTACGGAGTAGTAATCAAACCATTGCATCATAATACAGCGGCAGTAAACTATACTCAACTTCCAATCCGTCGTATACATAACTTCAGATCCCTCTCCATCTTCATATCTCCCTTCTATTAATTATATCCATTCACTATCGAGAAGTAACGGACGCGTGCGTACAAAACCCAACTTCGTAGCATGGTGTGGGAGGGCTCGTCGCCGCTGCTGCCGACGGCGCACCGCCGCACGCGCAATGCCAGCACCGGCAGCTTCCCGGAGACGCACGCGGAGACACCGGACTCGCCACGTACGCGTTTCAAGGAGCGGGAAAAGGCGGCGGCGGCACGTGCACTGCGACCGCGTCAACGCGCATTGCGCCGCGTCCCGGCACTGCTGGGACTGCTGGCTGCAGGCTTCGCGTTGGGCTATTACGCCCAATTACTGCTGTTCTTCTGCCACGTACGACTTGGCTTCACTGCGGAGGTGCTGCCTACAACGGAAGTGGGACTCGTGGAGAAGCTCACGGCGTCACTCATTGAACACACGCAACGTGTCGTGTTCGTGTGCAAGAAGACCAACTGGGACTTCATTGGCTTCATCGCCAGCCCACATACAATCCTATTCGCTCACAATGACGTGGCGGTGCCGTCCGCACTGGAGGAGAGTCTACGCGTCGTGCGTCACGCCGGCGTAGACAGCTACATGAACCTGCACAACAAGACAGTGACGATCATGAGTCACGTACATGCAGCGGACCCACGCAACCATCTCTTCAAACAGGACGACGAGGCTATTATCTATTGGCCACATTACTATCAGTGTCTGAAGAAGTGCACAGACCTGGACTCGTGCTATGCCGGCGACATGCACGTGAATATTGGTGATGTTAAAAACACCAATTCGTACGTGTTTGCTACAGGAGGTTCCTACTTTGTAGGTAGTGCACTACTCAAGTGTATGTTGGAGAAACCGATCTTTGTAGAGCTGGATGGACTCGACTATGGAGAAGACAAGACAGTGGGGAAAATGATCCACTATAATCGCTGTAAGGTGCAGTACGTGAGCTGCAAGTGGTTCAACAATGAAGAAGTGTATTCACCTAACGCACATATCAAGATGAAGAAGGGCGCGTCGGCGGAGATACGTGAAGACACGGTGTTATTAGGCAGAGATGAACTACCCCCGCAAAGGGAACACGGCGACATGGTGCGCCGTTTGCAGGATACTCAGGAGCAGGCAAAACAGGACGCAGTATGAAGACCACACAACGAGATCGCTTAGATGACCTCGCAGGATGGAAATATAGCATTTTAGACGCAACATGAGAAGCACTCCTGCTGTGGCGAATCTGACGGTGGGTTAGAGGTTTTGACGACTCAGGACGATGGAAAACGGCAACTCAATCCTGGAAACAGTATGGGAGCTTCTGCATCAGTTGAACGCTATTTTGTCACAGCTCTCAGGACGTGGGGTGAAGGTAAGGGAGGAGTTGAGGTTGCTATGGTCTCAATCTTTGTGTATGCGATGCAGAGAGCGCTAAAATTGGGCGAGTTCCAGGCGTTGCTGTCCAAGCGATGATTAGAGCAGAAGGAGCTATTTTGATAGTACTCTTGCACGACTTGAGGTTCGTGCACAACACTTTGCGTCTGGCGTCGGTATATTAGCTGAAGTCATTGATCATGGGCTGCGGTGCCTCCATCTTGCAGCGCTCAGATGAATCCAAGATCCTGCCTCAGTCCGGGAACAGCGGCGGTGCTGGTTCCAACAAAGCTGTGCGTTCTCCGTTGACGAAAGAGCAGATCAGCTCCCGCATCGTTTGTTCGCCGAAAACAATGAAGACAAAGGTGACACCAAAGCTCAACACACAGTACGCTTTCGTCTCGCAGCGCGGATACTATCCTGATGGTAAGTCGAACTACAAATTCATAAATGTTGTGGTCTTCATCTGACTTTGCTTTGTGAATTTCTAGCTTTGGATAAACCGAACCAAGACAGCTGCACTATCCTGCCGGCGTTCATGGGTGACGCTGCGAAGATGTATTTTGGTGTCTTTGATGGACACGGCACCACGGGAGATCTCTGTGCTTCGTTCGTACGCAAGGAATCTCCTGAACGACTTGTTCGAATTCTGGACCGTAAGAACTGCTCGTTTCTGGAAGCTTACTCCAAGTCTTTCGAAGAGACCAACGCACGACTGCACGCGTCGCGCATCGATGATAGTTTGAGTGGCACCACCGCTATCTGCATGTTTCTCGATGGTGAAACAATTCACGTTGCGAATGTCGGTGACTCTCGAGCAGTTATTGCCACTATGAGCGAAGGAAAACTCGTCGCACAGCCCCTTTCAGTGGATCAGACACCCTATCGATCGGTACAAACGTCAGTCGTCACTGGAGTGTAGCGATATCAAGCTAACGTATCTTTCCCATTGACAGGATGAACGAGAGCGTGTGAAGAGATCTGGAGCACGCGTCCTCACTATGGATCAACTGGAGGGTATCGCTCCTGTGCATGATGTAAGTTGTCTGCAAGCTTACTATTGTGGCACATTCATACTTACCTTTCATTTACGTAGAATTGGGCGGCAAACTTGAACGACCAAGTCGATGAAGACGGCGATCCGCCGCGTATTTGGTCGCCTTATGGTGCTTTCCCCGGTACTGCGTTTACGCGAAGTCTGGGTGACGAGATTGCCGAGACTCTGGGAGTGATCGGCGTCCCTGAAATCACGTCGCTACAGCTTACGGAAGACGATCGCTTTGTTGTCATCGCCAGTGATGGTGTGTTTGAGTTCCTCACGAGTCAAGCAGTTGTGGATATGGTGGCTCAGTATGAAGACCCATTGGAGGCTTGCCACAAGGTGGTCGCCGAGTCCTATCGACTGTGGCTAACGTACGAGTTGCGCACGGATGATATCACTGTCATTTGTGTATACTTCCACTTCAGCGAAGGTGTTGCTACGGCCACTGGTGCTTCTCTCGGAGGTACACCACGCACCAACTCTATGGCCAGGAGGCTGCCTCGACAGACTAGTGAGAAGGATGTTTCGCAGCAACTCCGTCCTGTGCGTCGCGGTATGTCCAAGGAGAAACGTCGTGCACAGATGCGTAAGGATATGGCGCAGCTTGTCAAGGAGGAAGACTTGGCGTACCGTGTGAGCGACCACGCTACCCCGAAGTCATCTTCAGAGCTCCGTTTGCTTAAGGCTCTGACAAAGAACAACTGGTTGTTTAGACAGCTTACACAGGCTCAGAAGGACGACATTTTCGCGGTCATGGAGCGTATCACCGTTCATGAAGGTGACATGGTGATTCGTCAAGGTGATCCAGGCGATAAATTCTACATCGTTGAGTGCGGTGACTACCAGGTCAGTGTCCGTGGTGCTGACGGGGGTCCCGAGAGCATTGTTCACACTTACACGCAGCCTCCAGTGACTCCTGATCATTTCGGAGACTTGCAGCCGGCGTCGTTCGGTGAGTTGGCGCTAATGCACAACAGTCCACGATCGTCCTCAGTGAAGGCATTGTCAGCAGGTGTACTTTGGGCCATCGACTGTCGTGCATTCCGACGAGTATTTATTAAGGCACCGACATCGGTGCTGGTTCAAACGCTGAAGAAGGTGGACGTGCTCAAGACGTTGACGAAAGCCCAGCTAGAACGTTTGGCCAACAACTTGACGGAGGTGGTTTACCACGATGGTGACTACATCATCAACCAAGGAGATGTTGGTGATACATTCTACGTGATCCAGGACGGAGCTGTGATCTGTACGATCTGGGAAGACGATCCGGCTGCAAGTATAAGCAAGAAGAGAACGTCGCGAGAGGTTTTGCGACTCAAGAAGAACCAGTACTTTGGCGAGCGAGCTTTGCTCAACGATGCACCGCGAGCAGCTAACGTTATCTCTGTGGGTCGTACCAAGCTGTTACAAGTGGGTCGTCGTGAGTTTGAAGAAGTGTTGGGCTCATTGCAAGACATGATTGAGGCTGATCGTCTGCAACGTGAAGCGCGGCACAACTTTGAGACTGCTGTCAAGAACCTTATTTTCAGCCCAGCATCGCATGGATCAAGGCGCAATTCGATGGCTATGGGGCCTTTACGACCACAGGACATGCGTTTCCGCTACGTTCTGCAGCCTACTGACTTCGGCTTCCTGGCGTTGTATCAAGGTGTAAGTGACACAAGGCGGTACTTCACAGTGAACGTGTTCTCGTTGCAACAGGTAGCAGCGGATCGTCGTGGTGATGAAGCTGCACGCTACGTGACGACACACAAGACTATCCGACTGGATACACCACTGGTACCGGAGATGGTTGCGTCTTGGCGAGACGACCGTGCCCTGTACTTGTCGTTCGACACTGTCATGGTTACTGACCTGGCGGCGATGCTGGCGGACGAACCGAACGGTAGGTTTGCCAACGAATCATCCGTACGTGGCTTCGCAGCCCAGGCACTGCTCATGCTCGAGTATATCCACCAGGCAGGTTACGCGTACCGGAACCTCAGCAGTGAAAACGTCATGGTGGACACGCGCGGATACTTACAGCTACACGACTTCAGACACATGAAACGTTTGCCTGATGAGTCTCGAACCTACACGATCTGCGGTACACCCGAGTACATGGCACCGGAGATGGTCTCAGCTCGTGGTCACACTTCAAGTGCGGATATTTGGTCGCTTGGTATCTTAATCTACGAGATGTTATGCGGTCGTACACCTTTCTCGATCAGTACGAATGAAGAGGACCCAAGTGGTGGCAACACAGCAGACAAAAGCTTCGGATCTGAAGCCAACCCGACGTCACGTCTTACCAACGAGAAGGATGTGACAATGGCGGTGTATTCCAAGATCTCACGACACAACAAAGGTGCACTCAAGTTCACTCGTGACGACTTGTCTCCTGAAGCTTGTGACCTCGTACAGCAGCTACTGGATCCGTTCCCGGATGATCGTCTAGGTGGTCAAGGTCTCGTGGATATTGCTAAAGGAGGCTCCGTTATCCGTACACACCCGTGGTTCGTAGATGTCGACTGGATCGTATTAGCGTCTAAAACTATGGATCGGGAACATGCCGAGACATTGTCGAAATTGATGGAGGAACAACTGACATCAGCCACCACCGTCGAAATGCCAATGCTGGAACCTGTACCACGGAACAGCGGAGACCTCGAATGGCTCGAGAACTTCTAGCAGTGAGTGCAAACCTAGCTAGATGATAGATGTCGAGAGGCCTTTCAAGGTGAAGGGTCGGACGAATCGAAATAATGCAATAGCCGCTTGCCATTTTCCATTCCTGTAGATTGATTTCAATGGGGGCGAAGGAACCGGAACCGGCCCCGGAGGGCACACGCCCCATGATGATCTCGATGCGTGAAATGGAGACGTTGGGGCTCAAAACCGGCAGCGGGTTACGAGAGACCGTGGAATTCAAGGTGTTCACGCGTCAAGAAGTGCTGGACCAGATCGCCCAAGTGGGTTTCATGTGTCCGTTCCACGAGTTTCGCGCCGAGATCGCCAAGATGCTGGCAGGTGATGACATTCTCATTGTGGCTGATCCGAACGAGACGTACGGCGAGAATTGGCTGCTGTGTCTTACGCACCGAGCGTTCGACGTGCAGATGGAGCTGATCAAGCGTCGAGAACAAGATCGACTTGATGCTTTAGCTGCTGAGGAGAAAGAGGCAAATGCTGCAGCAGACGCCAACGACATGTCCAAGATCGTGTACGAAGACAAACCGGTACTTTCACGTCCTTGGACTTCGGCCACGGCACGCGAGACACATGATGATGTTGAAGCGCTCAGTGTCAAACCTTCTCGACCTTTAGTAAGTTAAAGCGTGAGTTGTGTCATAAGTTCTACTTGGTAACTGAAGTCTTTGTTGTAGATAACCATGTCCGTCACGAAAATGTCCGATGAACTCAATGCGGACTACAAGTTCAGTGATCGTGACGCGGATCAGTGTACGTACACAAGAAAATGTACGTACGTTTCTCAGCTTATATGTGTGTTTTGTTGCAGGTTTTGTTGAGTGGCGACAGCATAAAGATCCTAACTATGAGCTTACACGGATGGAGCAAGACGTCGGGTTGCAGGGTACACCTCCGTTGGTGGACGGCACGACACAAACAAGTTGGTTCCGTTCGGTGAACAGTTCGCTTCAATATGAACCGATTGTGATGGAACCGATACAACGTCAAGCTGAAATGGACAGCGACAAGATCCAAGCTTTCCTAGCACGCGTGTTACCTCGCGTCGAGCGTGCTCTGCAGCAGAATGAGACGTTGGACGTGTTTTTGGATCCATTTGCTCATCTGTTGGAGGAAGAAGACGCTTCACTAGGCAACAAGAACAATGAAAATGCGATGCGTGAATTGCGAAGCTTTACGGATCTCGTATACAGTAAGAACAAGACACTACCAGCTATTGACTGGCATCCAAGGCGACATGGCGTCATTGCTGTGGCAGCTGCAGCTAACGCATCATTTGCTAGACGTCTCGATCTTCTGGATACGGTAGACAGCTCGTTTATCCTCATCTGGAACTTCGTCGACCTCATCCACCCGCAGATCATGCTCGAATCACCACAAGATGTGCTGACGATGCGCTTCAATCCTGCAGCTCCACACCTGGTAGCTGCCGGTCTTTACAACGGACAAGTGTTGGTCTGGGACTTCTCGAAAGTGGAACACTTGCTCTCCAAAATGAAAACGACGAAAACGTCGTCAGGATCTGGTGGTGCGAGTACTGGAGCAGCAGCTGGATCAAATGCTTCGTCTTCATCTAAAGGAGGCCGTGACGATGATACTCACAAACAAGTGCCGCCCGTGAAGCCGTTGTACGTGTCGTACATTGACGTGAGTCATCGACGACCTGTAGCGGATCTACAATGGTTACCTACAGGTGTCGAAGTTAATAGTCGAGGTCATGTTGTAGCTTCTACTGGTGCAGACGCTGGGACTGTCAACCAATTCGTGACGATCGCTGCTGACGGACAAGTTTCCTTCTGGGACTTGCGGTTTAAAGACCCAAGGTATCGTGGCATGACACGTGCGAAAGTTGATAAAACCGGCACAGCTGCAGCAAAAGACGGATCAACAGTACCAGACGTGCACTTTGTACCGATCTACTCGATTTCGTTGTCCAAACTCGACAGTCCTGGAGAATTGGCGTTGCAAACTCTTTGGCTTGAAAAGACTCGGGAAGAAACTGGTAGTGGAGGCGGTGAAGGTAGCGGCGGCGTTCCAGCTCTCACGAGTAAATTTTACTGCGGTACCGAAGAAGGTGAGTTCGTCTACGCTGACTGGAGGCCTCATGCACCTGCAAAAGGTGGCAATAAGGGAGAGGATGGTGGCAGAGGTGGTGATGAAGGTGTCGAGTACGTACAATGGCTGTGTCGAGACCATTCTCGCCCGATCTTAGGTCTTTGTGCGTCTCCATTCTTCCCAAGCATCTTCTTGACAGCGAGTGAATCGCACTTTCACCTCTGGAACGTTTCGCAGCAACACGAAGGAGGAGCTGCAGGAGATGCAGTGAATCCGATCACTGCGTCTAATGGACCGATCTTTGTGTCTCCGCTCACTCCGTCGGTCATCACGTGTGTAGCGTTCTCACCGTCACGGCCAGGTGTGATTTTCCTGGGTAAAGCTGACGGTATGCTGGAGGTTTGGGACCTTTTGGACCAATCTCACCGTTCCAGCTTGTCGATCGGTGTCACGGCTTGTGCACTTACATCTATTGAATTCCGTCCTCAATTGGTGACACCCAACAACCCGAGCAGCACTGCAGTGAATGCGTCCGCTGCTACTTCTGGTGTAGGACCTGGTCGAGCGAAACCTGCTGAAGCTGGTGTGAGAGGCCGTAATAACCCCGGTCCACCTGCAGGTGGTGGTGGCAATGCTGCTGGGACTAACATCAAGCAACAACTCGTAGCTGTTGGAGACCAGATCGGTAACCTGCACATTCTGGAGGTGCCACGGACACTATCACGACCTACAAGTGGCGAACGCACTGCCATGGAAGCGTATTTCAAGCGTGAAAGTGAACGGATAAAAGCTGCACGTGCTGCCTCGAAAACAGGTAATTCAGGTAACGATGGCGGCGCTCCAAGTCTTCGACAGAATCGTGGTGAGGAAGGAAGCAACCCTGGAACGGCAGCTGTAAACAACGTTGCATCACCAGGTAGTAAAGATACCGACCCGACACGTTCTGGACCCGTTGGAGCGGACGACGATGTTTTCAAGCAAATGGAGAGCGACTTCTGCCGTGACATGGGACTCGAGACTGCACGTAGTGCCTAAAGTGAAGACGACACCAGTGCGAATCAATAGTTTTGATGAACACTAGATCCTTGATAAACATGGCTACGTAGTAAACATTTGCTTCAACTTCTTACACGTATCACGGATACATGTACTTTGTAAAACTTCAACAATGTAGTATATCACACACGTCGGCAACTCGTCGCTCTCAAATTCAAAGTCGCAATCTCCGTGTTCGCTCTACCCAAGCTCTAACAATTAGCCGTCTAACGGTAAGACTCCGACTTAAGCAACATACACTACTTGGTTCTTGGTCTAACAAGTCAAGTCAAGTCATGCACCATCGTCTACAAGTGCGTCCCATACAAACTTCAAATCAGTAACTGTAGCCATTTTGTTCAATCTTCAACGAAGATGAGCTATCAAATCCTCCTGGGTACACTTCTCATGGGGCAGTTGCGATAACGGCCCGACTCACAACCAGTCGCTGCATCGCATTCTTCGTACTGACGGACATCGCCATCCGTTGTCACCCGCTTGGCTACTTGTTGTAGACATCAGGAGCTATCGAACTGCGTCGTCGGTGCTTGTCACCGCCCCGTGTAGCAAAAGTTACCGCGTTTCGAAGTACGTGTATCGATCATGTCGGGTGAAAGCATCGCTGGCAAACTCCAAGTGCTCAAGATGGGGATTTCCCGTCGCGGATCATCGCTTAACGCCACACTCAAGTCTAAGGACGTTCGGCTTCAGCTAGACGAAGAGTTTGAGAGAGACAATAGCTACTCGTTCGACTACGTGCTGGTTTTCCAGGTTCACGACGAATCCACAGAACTCTCGGATCAACAGAAGAAGTTCAGTATGCGCACCATATTGCAGAACTTGGCACGAGGGGGCATTGAGACCAAGATGTTCTACTCTGCCGATCGAAGCCATGTCTTCTGCAAGCTACGCGCGACACTGACGCGACTGTCCAAGGAGGCGGATCGAATCGACTACAAAGTCGAGTTCGACCCCACCGAGCTACGTAAAATTGCTGAGACCGGTTATGAAGAACGCAACATCAAGAAGATCAGCATCAAAGACGAACATCAGGTGTCGCACCGAGACCCGTTCCAGAACATGTTTGCCAAGTTTGACGTGGACCAGCGACTGTACCCGGCGTACCGCAAGTATGGACACAACCAGATCCCGTTCCGCGGCGTTGATCGGTACATTTAATGGTTGAGTTTTTGGATTGAGACACGTGATGATTGACTTGTTTGTCGCCACAGGATTAAGTTGATGCTTAATATCATCAAGACTCGTGGCGAGGGAGGATGCGATTTAGACCTCACCAAACTGCTGCAGGACAAGTGCCTGGTGGCTGCATTCCCGCTGCATGATACTAAGGAACTGAATAAGCTGAGAGACAAGTGGTTCAGCTGGAAGTTTGCGCCTTGGCAGCAGCCGTTGTGGGATATCAAGGACTACTTCGGCGAGAATGTTGGTCTCTACTTTGCGTGGCTGGGTGAGTCTCGAATTGCGTGTTCTGCTGGTGGATTTACTCTAACGTGTACACTTTTTTTTATTCATGTGCAGGCCACTACACGACGTGGTTAATCGCGCCGGCAATCATCGGTTGCTTGTTGTTTGCGGACGTTTTGATCGAAGACACTGCCGATTCAGCTCTGGTGCCGTACTTTGGTCTCTTCATGGCTCTATGGTCGATGTACGTTTGTGTTCAAGTTATGAATCTTCATGTAGTGGGTAGCAAGCTTACTTTAATTCCGATTTGTGCAGCTTTTACTATGAGTACTGGAAGCGCTACAACTCGACACTGGCACTTGAGTGGGGTATGTCCACATTTGAGGATGAAGAGGTGGAGCGGCCGGAGTTTGAGGGAAAGCGTACCGTTTCCCCCATCGATGGCTCAGAGATGCAGTACTTCAGTCCTCAGACACGATTCCGTCGCGTCATGGGATCGCTGGTAAGACTTGAACTGTTGTAAGCTTTTCCATTCCAAAAAAGTGTACTCATCACAAATGTTTGTCGTACAGTTCTTCATTACGATGCTCATCCTGCTTGTTGTCGGTGTCGTGGCTGGCATCTTCGTTTTTCGTTATGCCGCTACATCAGGCAAGTGGAAAGGCATGTTCACAGTGAACGGCACGCAGCTTGGTGGAGCTGCAGCGTCTACAGTGAACGCGATCCAAATTATGGTTATGAACAACGTCTACAGTACGATTGCAGCGAAACTTAACCAATTTGAGAACCACCGCACAGACACGGAGTTCGAGGATCATCTAATCGGCAAGACCTTCCTGTTCCAGTTCGTCAACTCGTACGCGAGTTTATTCTACGTGGCGTTCATCAAGACTGCAGTGGAAGGTCACGAATCCTGCAAACCGGAGGGTCATGGCTGCATGGACGAATTAATGATGAGTCTGGGCATTATCTTCATCTTGCGATTGACGTCGGGCAACTTTTTTGAGGCAGGGTTGCCATGGATCATGAAGAAGTTCAAATCCAACAAGCCGAAGGGGAACGGGATGGACCGGGAAGCCTCACCGATCGAGAAACAACTGGCTCTTGACGTGTACAACCAGCAGGGAACGTTCGATGACTACAACGAAATGATCATCCAGTTCGGATACGTGACGTTGTTTGTCGTGTCGTTCCCGCTAGCTCCAGCTTTCGCCTTGTTCAACAACTTCTTCGAGATTCGTATTGATGCCCACAAGCTGGTGAACGCTACCCGCCGACCAGATCCTCGCGGTGCACAGGATATTGGCACATGGGGGACTATCATCGATCTCATGGGCTCGATCGCCATGGTGACCAATGTGGCTTTGGTGTGCTTTACGTCGAGGCGTACAACAGCTAACTTGACGGACCACGAGCGACTGTGGCTTTTTGTGTGCATTGAGCACGGACTCATTCTCCTCAAGTACGTCCTGATGGTAATTGTGGACGATGAGCCACACGATGTCACGCTGCAGAAGCAACGTGCTAGCTTCATTGTAGGCAAGATCGTTAATCTCATTCCTGATGACGACGACGAAGAGATGGCCAAGGGCAACCAAGTGCGCGTGGACCTCACCGTGTTCGACGAAGACATCTAATTTTCAGTGTGCCTCAACGTCCGCAGCCTCAACCTCAAGCTTCCGACGGTGGCTGCTTCTGACGGCGTACTCTCCATCCTCAGTATATACATTTTTGCATTTTACTTTCTATCGTACTATGCCATGCTTCGATCAGTACAGCCATGGTGACAGCGAACCAGTAAGTACATCAGAATTGTTGCCGCCGCCACCATCTTCTCCATCTGAATCACCGTCATTGTCGCTCAGGAGCTGCTTTACATTGACAAGTCTGTGCAACTGAGTGGCATCTTTACGAGCAACAAGAACAACGGGGATTGTCACGTACTGGCCAAGTCCCCGTGCATCGTCAGCCAGTGAGTACTTGCGGTTGGGATACCTGCTATTCGAGTTGATGACCACAACACCCGCTGCACCAGCGCTCTGCAGCCTCAACGCCTTCTCCGCAAACGTGCACGTGCCGCGAGCCACCATCACAATCTTACCGCGTACACGTTCAGCGTCTATAGAACCACAAGCCTCGCCAATCTCCGGAGTAAACAACATCAATGGCGCTTCCACTGCTGCTGGCGTCGTGACCTGCAGACCAAACTTGGCAGGTGAAGCTACGAGCGTCATCACGTGCACGTCACCAAGACGCACAGCAACGCCGATGGGGATAACAGGAGGCGTCGCCAGGACTTCTCGTGCTGCTGCTAGCTCCACATTCCGCTTGCGTACCTGCAGCTTCCCATTCTCACACTTTGGCGAGACAGACGTCGTCTTGTGTTTCTTGGTCTCTCTGAAGAGATGCGAGTCGACCATCAAGATGTGGCCTTCCGTGCTGAAGACAACATCGGAGGCTTTGAGAGGCTTTCTCTTCTTTCTAAGGAAATAAGTCGCTTGCAAGGTTGTGTTCACGTTGGCAGTGCGGTTCTTGCAATTGAGTAGTGACTCCAGTGTTAACTTGTTGTCCGATATCGTCGCAGTGCAGTTTCCATTCGTTGACTTCGTTGAGTTTTGCTGCTGACGTACTGGAGGCGCTGGCACGATCACGTCTGGCTCATCACTGAAGAGAAGGTACAGATACTTGGCAGTCTCCGAAAGGAAGTAGCTGTCCATGCGATCCTCAACGTCAAGCGTACGGATATCTCCCACAGCAGCATAACCACAAGGAACCTCGGACACGCGACGAATATCCTGCAGCATTTGACGACCCATCTTCAGGTACTTGTGGTCTCGCGTGGCCTGATATAGATGATAAGTACTCTCAATCAATTCAGGGCGAAGCGGAGATGTACGAGCCCAGCTGATCACAGTGCCGCGATTTCCAGGCTTGGACGTGCCACGCGGAACCAGATCTAGCAGCTCAGGCATGGCGCCGTATTCGTCCCATAGTGGAAACATGTGCTCATGAGTGCGAATCGCACCCGATACATCACCAGCCAGCACCTGCAGTCCAGGCCAAAAAGCCTGCAATGCCGATACTCGTCGTGTTCGCACCTGATTCTTCCCTCCATTCATATCCACCTCAATGTACACATCATCATGATTCACATGCGTTTCAACCGCCTGGTAGCTGGCATTAAACATCGCGAGCCACTGCGAGTCTCCACTAATAAGATGATATTTCAGCAAATACTCGAAGAACGAGTCCAGACCTGCTCCAATCCCTCCATGTGAGTGGATCCACTGTCCCGATGCCACATCAATAGCACTCCCCAACAAATCCAGATCCGATCGTCGCTCCCAGATCGCCACAACCGCCTTCTTGGCTCTCTCTTCAAACCTTTCATCCCCCGTCAACCTCGACAAGTACGCCATCTCCACCAACAACGACCCCGCTGCCGCTGGACACGTCAATTTCGCCGCCCGGTCTTTTGGCAGCACTCCACGTCGTATATTCACACGATGTACGGGCAACCCCGTGGGCGTCTCAAACGCCGGTAATAATCTCCGTCCTAAATCCTCTGCAAGCTCCAGTAATTCTCCATTGTATTCCTCTTCGTCCATCATTCCGAAATATTTCGGAGACGCCAACATGTGAGCCGACACCAGTCCACCAATGACCCGAATCGTGGACTCGAACACCGACACTGTCACGTCCCGATCAAAGGACACACTGCTAATTACGAGCTTAACAGCGCGTGCGAACTCGTCCCTGTCTCCCAGTACCGCCAACATATCCAGTGAATCTACGAGTGTCAATGAGAAACCTCCAAGAACGTCGTCCAGATCGCCCCGTTCACGGCGGTCCCAACGACGTCCGGAGCAACTTAACGGCTTAAGTTCATCCCACGGATAGGCGTGCTCCATATAATTGCGGTAGCCGTGGTAGAACATGTCACGTGCCTGTTGCTGGAGGTGACGTCGTTCCGAAACGTGCATATGAGCCAAGCAGAGAGAACCGAAGAGTGAAATTGGTATGACGAGGAAGAGCAGATGCAGACGCATCAGATGCACTTGGCGGTGAGTCATGATCGGCTCTGTGGACGGAGGTATCGACCTGGAACGCACGCGTCGGATGGAGCTCTCCACCACGTCGACACTACCGCAATGTTGACAGGTGGAAAAAGTACTAATCGGAAATAAAGGAGACTATACGTTGTACAAGTGTAGATGAGACTAAGAAACTGTAGTTGAAGTGCTGACTCTATCAGTTGATTGGATGAACCTCGTCACGAAGGCTGGTGTGAGTAGTTTGGGCTTCGAAGCTGCTGAAGAAAACGCGTTGGCATTTGTCCTCAAAGCTTTCGTTGTAGCAGACAGAAAGGCAGGGGTCAGCAGCTTGGGCAACAATGCTCTCGACTGAGCGTTGGTAGCAGAGTGTGAAGACGAGCTGGAACTTGTGCTTGGAGCTGTTGAACCGGTAAAGGCAGCAGTTGATGTTGGCGTAACGGGCGCAAACAATTGTGGAGTGAGCAGTAGCTTGGGCAACGGGTCATGTGTAGTCGTGCACGAAGAAGCGTTGCTGTCCACACGAGAGCCCATTGTTGCTGTCACCGCTCCAGTTGACATCCTCACCGTAGCAGGAGAAAAGGTCAGTCGCGGCTTGATCATCGTAGCATGCGATTGCAGGTCGTCGACCAGGTTCGGCCTTTCGATGAGGTTAGGCTGGAGCAGTGTGAATTCGGCAAAATGCGACATCGTGAGTACATCTTGTCAAATTTATAAATGAAAGGCTTGGATACTCGAATGTTCGTGTGGTTGCCCTTTCCATTTGTTTTGAATTTTCAAACGAGAGCCCATTGGGTTTCTCTTCGTTTCCGTCTGTACGAAGCCAGCACAGCTCGCCTTTCCTCTAACGGAGCTGATCCTCAGTCACTTTTTCCACCATTTGCCAATGTACCGAAAGTCAAGGGTGCATGTATCAGCCTTGTCGTAACAAAAACGCATTCCTATTGAAGTTTTCAAACGCATTTTGAGTTAACGCCACACAGCACACTGTTCAAACTCACTCTGAATGCGCTCATCTTTCTTCTCGTCCTAGAACATCTTCTTCTGGACAATGACAGTTGCGCGGCCCCAGCTCATGTGAAATTTCTCCTCGTGCATCGCCTGCCACCGCGTCGACTGCAACGGTTTGGTCACAGTCACGAAGTAGCTGCCCACCGCAAGCTGGTCTGCATAGAGACACCCAACAACCAACAATTAGATAATATTCATTGCTCACAAACGAATAATGCGCACACCACGCACCTGCTTCCGTCGAAATCGCTTGAATAAGCTGTTCAGATACCACAACAAGTTAGAACACCACACGCAGTCTAGCTTGGAAACAAATTGAGCCTACGCTGTCGCTAAAACACGTCGAGTTGCAAAATACGAGCGTAGCATCCCGCCAAATATCAGGTCGCTTGACCGCGTCATCCTTAGCGAATCCGACATCCACATCAACCTTGGTCGCTGGCAGTGAGTCCAGCATCTGATATCGCCACCGATCCAGCACCTTGATCGCCACTGTATGCAGCCCCTCCAGCACCTACAATAACCACAACACACTCAACTCCTGACCACACGCTACCGCAACTTTCTCTCCTTCTTCCTCACCTCAATGCCGCAGCACTTGGAAAAGTCATGCAACAACGCCGCTGCCATCACCTGTCACCCCAGTCAGTTGTCCATATCTCGTCACCAACAAATCTCCAGCACGCACCACTTTGCCACATCCTGAGCCAATGTCATAGAAGTTCCCTCCTTTGTCCAGCAGGACACCAAACTGCGTCCTCATCTAGTAACAGCATTAACAGCCAGTCACTCGTCTGTTTGACCTCGTAAAGCTCCCAAATTTCAGCGTTTAAGTCTCTGTACCAGCTGAAAAATGGCGTCCACCGTCTCGAATGGAATCTCCCCATACACAAGCGAGCGATTGGCCAGTTCCTTCTTCTCACGCTCCAGTCGCGACACTTTCTTGACTTCAAGCTCTGGGAACTCGGCGAAAAGCTCCGCGTGGCGCTTGGCAGCGTCCTCCACTGCATAAAAGAGGGTAAAATAGTGAGTGGGGAAGAGTGTTAACGGATATGCAATGCATTTTGACGCGTAGATACCGACGGTGAGGCCCTTGGAGGCCACAGCCTCCTCTGCCTCGCTAGTGCTCATTGATACGCTGACGTTGTGATACAGAGTGACGACCCAAATGATTGGTGACGGATTGAGTACAGATGGTGGCTAGAAGCCAGTGGTACTAATCTCATTCAGCAACTTAACGTGCTGCTACAACACAACGACTTCAATTTGGAGAGTTATTGCGAGGCAGGACCGGAGCGAGCGATCCCTTCCAGCTTTCTCTTTTTATTGTGAAATTCTCTTTCTTAGCTGACTAGTTGTAATTCAACCACGCCAGGATGTCCATCACTTCGAGGATTCCGCTTTTCTATCGTGCATCCGCCCATATCAAGCGTGGGAACGAATCGTTCAGGAGTATTTTTTTGCCATACGCGATGGACGCTGCAAGGTGTCACTGTATAATCCGGTCTGCAGACCCATCTGAACAATATAAGCTTATCATTGAGTCGTGTTCTCCGGGGTCTGACAACGTTGTGTCGGATGAGTTGGTTGGCTTCTAAGACGGTGCTTTCTGCATTCCTAGTCTAGCCGATCAAGAATTACGTGTCCGTGAACAGTGAGCGACGCATCGTGTATTCCTCGTGCTGTTTGAGCCGCAGTAGCAGATTCGTTGGCAGGCGTACAACATTTATTATCCTGTAGAAAACAGATTACAGCATAAAGCGAGCTTATGCAACATAAGCTTCTTGATGCAACTCAACAACTTCAAGTTGTGCAAGGACCGCATCTATCAAGTCAGGTGTAGCGATTGGTGTGTACATGTACCGACCAGCTCCTTAGACGGCGTTTATCACCGTGGATCAGACCCGCTGGCAGCAACCTCCCTCTAGCCGCCCGTAGCAAATCATGGGTCAACTGTCTCGTCATCGTGGATTTTTGTACGTTGTCCACCAACCTTTGAGCTAGCCGACCCCTTCAGCTTTTCAGTCCGCGATTTACCGCTATCTGAAGGGTATTCAGCTCAAAGAGCGGTCACAAACATGTTTTTTCATCACTATGTCGCACTGCTGTCCATTGTTGTATTCATTGTGACCGTCGACGCTGGCTTGACGGCGACAAACTCGATCGAACCCCAGGCTCTGATTTTGACACGCGAGGAAGAGCACAACAGATTTTTACAGACGAACACTGTACTCAATACTTACGGCGAAGAGCGGCAGGTTAACCTCAATGCAATCCCAAGTTTCGAGAAGATCAAATCGTGGTTCTCGTCGAAAGTTTCCCAACAAACAATCGAGCGTTGGGTCAAGAACGTAAAGTCCGCGGACGATGCTTTCACCCGGTTCAGGCTACACAATGCAGGGGACAAGCTTTAGGCTAAGCCAGATTTCGCCCGCTGGGTCTCCTACGTACGCTCGGTCAACCAGAAAAACCCGGACGAGTACATTTTCTTGAAATTGACAATTCGGTGCTCAGACGAAACTCTGTCGCACATGCTCATCGCAGCAAAACAGGTTCAACGTACGGAAAGTGTCGCCACGAAACTACAGAGTCTACAGATCCAGGGGTGGCTAAGCAGCAAAAAACCACCGCGTGATGTCTTCAAGGTGCTCGAGCTTGACGAGGTAGGCGCTACTGTGCTCACCAACCCCCAGTTCAACACTTGGTTCAGCTACTTGAAAACCTTTAACAAGGAGAACCCCCACAAGGAAGAGAGTTTGCTTACTCCACTCCATCGTTACTATCAAGATCACGGCGTGGCAAAGATTATTGAGACGGCGCTGAAAGACCCCAACATCAGTACTGTGAAACTAGCCAAACAACTCCAAGCAGAATGTCTCAAACGTTGGCTGGGCAGCGAAAGATCGTCTATAGATGCTTTCTACGTGTTTATACTAACCAAGCCTGGAGCAGATGATGTCGTTCGCTTTAAGGACATTGGTGAAAAGCTCTATCTGCTCAAACTTAACAAAGTGCCGGAAAACCTTCTCACCAGCCCAGATTTCAAAATGTGGACCAAGTATCTGAATGATTTCAACGAAAAATATCCCAGTGTGAAAACGAATATGATGAAGACGTTCCGGACTTACTACAACGACGAAGCCCTGGCCCGAATGCTTGTTGCAACGAAGACAAACCCGAACACAGAGAAAATTGTCCCGAATCTGCAGAACTCATTGCTGAATACGCGGGCGCGTGAGTTGAAAGACCCAGCAGAAGTATCTAAACTACTACATGTGGATATGTCAGATACACTGATGCAAACCTACGTGAAAAAACTCAACGGGATGTAGTTATACGAACCTGGACGAATCTTCGGCAGCACTAAACAACAGATATGGTGAATGTGTCGACCGCCTGCACTGCACAGTTGAGTCTTAGTTAGCTTCGGTGTTTCCACAATCAAACGTAGCATAGTACTTGATGAAGATGTTGTTGATGCTTTTGCTGCTATTGCGTGTATCTCTTCGCCGAGGTTATATTGAAGCTGAGAACACGTTCCGAGTAAAGCAGAGACTCTGACTCATTATGCTCACATGTCCGACACTTTCTACATGAAGTTGCTTCAATGCACTATCCAGTGGGGAGATTGTTTCGTGTGACAGGAGTAGCTGCCTCCTCTAGTCTTCGTCTCTTGTTGTCGAAGTCCTCCTTCTTCGGTGAATGATTAGTATCCAGCCGACGCAAAGTTTCTGCAGCCTTCTCGTCGGCAGCTTGTATTTCCTCAATAGAACGCTTGAGCTCAGCCAGCCTTTTGGCGGCAGAACTACGAACACTGTGAGCGTAGTTTTGAAGCGCTTTAGACTCGCTCTGCAGCTCATTCACGCTATTACACCTGTCCGCACATGTGCTCATGAGTAGGAAGAGAGATGTCCGCTATCGATCACAATATTTTGCTTCTTGCCCGTCGATTTATCCACAACCGACAGTCTCAAGGCTCTGTTAGCGTCAACATCCAAAGTAACTTCGATCTCAGATTCACCGCGCGGTTTAGGAGGAATATTGACCACAATGAGCTGGCCTAGAGCATGGTTGCCGCTTATTTCCTTACTCTCGCCCTCGAAAACCTGAATGCGCATGACGACTGATTGTCCTAGATTTGATAGCAGACAACTCTTTCGTAAGCATAGCAGCTAAAATGGCAGCACCATGTACAGGATTTTCTTCGGGTCGGGGTGAATTGGAGAGGTTCACTGCTCCGTTAAAGAACTCTTTCAATGCTTGAGCAACCTTTGGAATACGCGTTGATCCTCCCACAAGCACCAGATCGTTCACCTTGGTCCTCATCACCTTAGCATCGCTCAGCACCTGATGAACAGGCTGCATGATCTTGTCAATTAAATCAACACATAATTCCTCAAACAATGTACGCGTGATGGTCGCGTGGAAATCGATGCCGTCACACAACGAGTCAAGTTCAATACTGCTCTCCGGCGAAACACTTAAGGCACGCTTGGCACGCTCACATGCAACACGCAGCCGAACCATAGCACGTGCAACTATTCGTGGATCCTTATTGTGTGTTGTCTTGAACACAGCGATGCAGTGATCAACTAGGCGGTTGTCAAAGTCTTCACCGCCCAAATTTGTGTCTGCAGCCGTGGCCAACACCTCGTAAATGTCTCCTTCAATGGCAACAAGCGACACATCGAGTGTGCCGCCACCCAGACCAAACACAAGCACAGTGTACTGACTAATTGTGCCTTTCCTCTCTAAGCCGTGCGTGATCGCAGCAGCCGTCGGTCCGCTGATCAGACGTGTCACGTGAAGTCCAGCTACAGCTGCAGCGTCCTTGACTGCCTGACGTTGAGAGGAGTTGAAGGAAGCTGGCACCGTCAGTACTGCGTCCTTGACCTTTTTCCCCATACGAGTCTCTAGAGCCTCACGGATATCGGCCAACATCATGGCCAGGATCTCCACAGGGTAGAATGCCTTCTTCTCGCCTTTGAATCGCATCACCACTTGTGGCCTGTCATCCGGTCCACAAATGACCTTGTACGGACACCTCTTGATAGTTTCCTGCACCCCCGGGTCTGAAAACCTACGTCCGATAAGGCGTGTGATGCTGAACACCGTATTGTGAACATTTCTGAAAGCTTGTTGCGTAGCGGCATCACCAAATAGTCGCCCGGTGTCTGTAAATGCCATGCAAGATGGAATTAAGCGACTACCCTGCGTGTTCGCGATGACCGACACGTTGTTGTTCTCCCATACACCTACCAGCACGCTAGTCGTGCCCAGGTCGATCGATGGCCGCTCGGCGTTTATTGCACTAAAACTGCCTGGCCAGGGGCGGCGCCAATTCAGGAAGTGGTAAGTTTTGCGAAGTCTCAAATGTATAGAGACAGGTGAAGACTGAGAATGTTGCAGCTCAATTGTTAGTGTTTTACGTCTGGGGATCGAGGACCCATTGAGTTGAAGCGGATCGCTGTGGGCGACGGAGGACGCGAAGACGTCCCGAACAGCATTTTATGGAGACTGTCGGTCTCTTTCGACTTGTTGGCCGGCGACGGTGACAAACGTTTGCATTGAGGGCAGCGCAGACGGATGAGAGTTTCGCGGAGCTGGGTGGGGCTGGCATTTGGGTTATCACGAAGTACGGCGCGGACGTTTGCAGCACCTACGAGTTGAACGACCAGCTTCAATAATTCACGCTCATGTCCGAGTCCTGAACTGCCAGTTTCTTCGTGAGTGGCAGCAGCTCGTTCCTCTTCAACTTGGAGCTGTTGCTGTTGAATATCTTGTAGTTCTTGACGACACAAAGTTAATTGATCGTCGATGATACGGAGCTGTTCTTGTTGCGTTGCCTCACGCGCGGTTGATGCGGTGAGCTGCTCCTTTAGACGAATATTGTCACGTTGCCAGACCTCATCGTTCTGTTAAGACAGACGACAGTGCACTCGTGTCAGCTAAGCCAAGCTTATCGTACAAGGAGTTACCTTTGAGCTAGCGTCGCGAAGGTCTTGCAGCTCTTGACGTAGCACCTCCAGCTCGGTACGTAATTTCGTGTTCTCGTTCTCCTGGTCAACGCCGTCTTCTAGCATTGGCAATTCTCGCGCAAACTTTTTGATGTCAAGGCTGAGTGCTAAGCTCGTCGAATCATCGGACTGAGCTACAACTGGAGCTGGAATAGTAGCTACAGGAGGCGTCCTTGGCGAGAGTGGAGCAGCAACGCGAACTGGTTGTCGACCAAAGCTTTTTTGCGGCGTCCGAGGAGAAGCACTACCTTGTTTCGACGATGAGAACCCTGGTGTGGGCATCTTAAAACTCATTGCGTACAAGTGTCAGAACGAGAACTATTCTAGTGAACGCGTGGGCTTGGGATTAATATATTTTTGATAGCAAGTGCTCGAATAAATTGGGATAGCTAGCCTACGTTCGGTTTCGCTTCTACCTTAGATAGGATCGGCCTTACTGGGGCGGGTGGTGCAGCTCAACAAGGCCCACGTACATGGCAGCACCCAGTACAGCACCCACGAACGGGCCCAGGATGGGGATCCAGAAGTATCCGCCGTGCGACGTGAACACCTTCCAGCCCCAGCCGCCGAAAAGCGTCAGGAGACGAGGGCCAAAATCACGGGCGGGGTTGAGAGCGTAGCCAGTGTTGAGGCCGAACGACATGCCAATACCTGTCAGCAAGAGACCCACAGCACCAGGGAAGCTGTACGGACTGGCCGGCTTGTTGATTTGATCACACAGAGCGAAGATGCCACCAACCAGCAGAGCCGTGCCGATGACTTCGTTAGCAAACGCGGCCCAGTTCGGGATCTGTGGGTTCGGGTATGTGGCGAAGATGCCTTGAGTGAACTCGCGCTCGGGGTCAACGATGTCAAGCCATGGGTAGTAGACAATGTAGAGCACCAACGCAGCAACGAAAGCTCCCAATGTCTGTGCGATGATGTAGCCTGGCACCTTACGCCACTCGAAGCGCTTGAAGAGAGCCATGGTTACACTAACCGCAGGATTGAGGTGGCCACCGCTCACACCACCAGAGAGGTGGACGCCGAATAGCAGCGCAATACCCCAGCACAGATTCACCGATAGATAATCACCGGCAGCTCGCTTGCTGAGCACAAACTGCGCCACGGAGCCGTCACCAATCAACACGAGGATGAAAGTGCCGATGAATTCGGCCATGTAAGCGCGCACTTCCTGGTTTCGAATCGCGAAGGGCGCCAATCGTCCATTGCCTTCGAGGTCAGCATAGCCTCCGTAACCAGGCTTGTACTCGGCCATTGTTGAAGTGGGTCTTGAGCTGCTGGCTTGGCTGCAAATTGAAGACTGAAAAGCTGGTAGATCTCGCCATCCGACCAACTTAGATAGAATCAATACCCTCGTGTCTTATCTCCCAGCAAGGTCAGTGCACTATTCAAAGCGCATCTAAATTGGCGTGCTCCTCGCGCACTTTTAGATGATACCGTTGGCAGTTCATCGCATTCACCATGAATAGCATACTTACTACCTTCATGAAGTTGGTGAAACCTTAGTATGGCACGGACCTTCGATAAATACGATATGTTTTTCAAAGAATACAAGTTGTATTGACAGTAAGCAACTGCATATCTACAATCTCAAAGAACAGGACGCTGCCTGTTCTACCATTTACTGGCGGGTGGTGAGCCTCGATGAGACCCACGTACGTGGCAGCACCAACAATGCTACCGACAAACGGGCCGACAATAGGGATCCAGAAGTAGCCGTCACGCAGAGTCCACACCTTCCAGCCCCAGCCAGCGAAGAACGTGAAAAGACGAGGACCAAAGTCACGCGCGGGGTTCAAGGCGTATCCAGTGTCAAGGCCGAACGCCATGCCAATGCACGTGAGCATCAGAACAACAGCACCGGGGAAACTGTAGGGACTGGCAGGTTTGTTAAGTTGGTCACCTACTGCGAAGATGCCGCTGACAAGTAGAGCCGTGCCAATGATCTCGTTCGCCAGAGCAGACCAGTTGGGGATCTGAGCGTTCGGGTAGGTGGCGAAGATGCCCTGCGTGGTCTCACGCTCCGGGTCGTGGATGTCGAACCACGGGTAGTACACGATGAAGACGATGATGGCGGCGGTGAACGCACCGGCGGTCTGCGCAACAAAGTAGCCGGGCACCTTGTGCCACTCGAAACGCTTGAAAATGGCCAATGTGAGGGTGACGGCGGGGTTCAGGTGGCCACCACTGACACCACCGGAGAAGTGGATGCCGAACAGAAGCGCGATACCCCAGCATAAGTTCACCGACAGGTAGTGGCCGGCACCTCCTCCGCCGAGAACGTACTGCGCAACGGAGCCGTCATCGATGAGCACCAGGATGAAGGTACCAACGAATTCCGCCAGGTAGGCGCGGAAGTCCGGGTTGCGAACGTGGTAGAACGGCAGGCGGGAGTTGCTCTCCAAGTCGGCGTACTGGTGCCGTACTCGGTCATACTTGGCCAGGAACGAGGAAACGAGGTGGAGACTTGCCCGGTACAGGGAAAATGGAAGAACGACTGAGACTATTGACGCGGAGCCAAATGCAGTCCAGAAGGAAGGAGCATGGAGGTGTCTGCCAAAGGCTGCACACCCAGCCGTCAGTGCCGGTCTCGAAGCCCTACAAAAAAATACTCATGGCACCAACAGCTGCTCGAAGCAGCTTCGACTGGAGCCACGAAAGACTCGCACAAAGCCGGAGTGAGGCACATGCTATGCCCCATGCAGCGAAATGAAAGTTGCGGCATCATAGACTCTTAGTCGTCATGCGCGATCACCGAAGTCTACAATAAATGCTCTCACTTCCGACACCCATGGTCCACCTTTAATTTATAAGGGTTTACCTAATATAATGAAAAATCAAATTATGCAGGTAAATCTCGGACGATGATCTCGTCCACGAACATGCTCCCCGTAGCTACTCCTCCGCGCTCCCCTGAAACGACAGCAAACCAAGCGCTTGTGGGCCTAACGTAGCTCCTAATGGTGCGCTTACCTGCCAGCCCCGCCCATATCTCGCACGTTAGTGAGCAGGTAGACGCGTTGTCATGAAGCAAAAAGAAGTGCCGCCCAGCCGCTCACATGCCCTGGTCGAGGGCCATAAGACACTACGATAACACATGCCATCTACGCCTTCTCGTTAGAGCGGTACTGGAAGCCATGCTGCTTCGCGATGGTCATCCAGCGGCCCATGCTGCGTGGGTGGTCGGTCTTCTTGGGGAGGTGGGGGGAGCGAGGGCTCCATATCTACGGCTCCTTTTATGGTTTCTTTCCATAATTCCATAAATCGGGATGTATAAAGTTTTTAAGGCTATTGTGGGATTATGGTGTCGGAAGTGAGAGCATTTACTGTACATGTTAAGGAGGTGTAGGATAGTTTGTGTAGATGTTGGATGGTATTCAACGAATTTCGAGTTTCGGTTCAACTGTATTTTGGAAAACAAATTGCATTGCGATCTTCGAGGGACAACTACTAGTACTGTATAATACATGAAGTTTTCAGATAGCGATATTGCCTCCGTTGACCAGCATGCTGCATTTGCGACGGGCCCCATGTGGTTCGCACTGGCAGCCATTATTATTATGGCAACGCGAGAGAAGATCCGACATACCAGTGCCCGCAATACAGAAGAGGAGTGGGGCGGACCGAGCCTGACCCGGCTTTTCAACATGGCCAGATGCAATTGGGACATGGAAATTGGACTGCCGCATCAAGAGCGGCTTCGTTGTCAAAAAACCCGCTTGTTCGAAGCAATCATCTTGCAACGCTGATCCTCAATGCCAAGGGTAGCGAGGCGAGTTGGGAATGCTGTAATGATGACCTCGGCTGCAGGTTGCGTCTGCAACAAGTGTCGTTGTGGCCTCAAGTTGACTCCTCCTTGGTTGACTCAAATCCATTCTCCGTTCTCTGCTTCAACTGCACCCAGGATGCATCGGCGATGCGGTCCAGGTAGATCCAGTGCCGCGACAAGTCCGACGAATTTTGGATCGACGCCAAAAAAGGGATCATCGCTGGGCTCAGCCGATCTTCAGAGGTCACTCAAGGATAGGCTCAAGTGGAAGTGCGGACTAAAGTGGTGCTTGGCTCGCGTGGACAGCTCTCGCCTGTGGACTTGCCAGCTGGCTGAGAAAGACCCCCGTTATGGTCGGCTGATGGATGTCAAGCTCGGTGCAGTGCAGTCTAGGTAGCGCGTCACTTTGCCGCGATCTCTGACAATTTTCTAACATGACGACTTGCCATTGACAACCAAAGGCCGTAGCAATTGTGTATATCCACTGTCGTTGCCTCACAATGTTGGCCAGCGGTCAGGAATGACCGTAGACGCGGTCTCGACAATATGTCATTTCAATCTGATGTCTGCACAACTTCACCTCTTACTTTGCTCTCTGTCGGGGACGGCCGCAATAAGTAAACTAGACTATCGTTTTTGTTCGTTTCCTTTTGTGGCTCGGACGCGGTGAATCATCGCAAGCTGTTCTTCCAGCAGCTGAGACCGTCTGGCATTTTTTCAGGAGGTGTCAACATGTGGCCTGCCAAGTATGCCTCTGCTGTTGTTGACCCTTTTCGTCGCCTTCAACCAGGTTGCGATGTCTCTCTCGCATGTAGTACTCGATCCAGCACCTCAATCTCCATTTCTTCTCCTCTCGGGCACAGCTCCACTAAAGCCTTCCGTCTCCAAACTCACCACTTCAACATCATGTCCGAGTACGGATCACTCAAGCCTGGATACACTGACCTCGAAGGCAACCCGCGCCTACCCTTCTACGCCGTACGCAACCCGGACGTCCGTGCCTATCTGGCCGAGTTTGTCGGCACCTTCATCCTGGTCGTAATCGGAGATGGTTCCGTTGCTCAATACGTGCTCGGTGGCGGTGACGCTGGCCACTACCTGTCGGTAAATCTGGCCTGGGGCATCGCGCTTCTGTTCGGCATCCACTTCTCCGGTGGCGTGAGCGGTGGCCACCTCAACCCGGCGGTGTCACTCACCCTTGCTGTCTTTGGCCGCTTCGAGTGGTACAAATTGCCCGGTTACTTCGTTGCTCAGACCTTGGGAGCCTTCGCTGCTGCTTGGGTAGTGTTTGTGGTGTACTACCCGTGGTTCGACCTCCAGGACCCCGAGCGCGCGACTACCCAAGGCATCTTCGCGACGTACCCGAACGAGCAGATCCCCAACTGGTGCGGCCTTGCTAACGAGATCGTTGGCACGGCTCTGCTTGTCAGCGGAATCTTCGCTGTCGGTGACCAACTCAACAAACCCGCTAGCCCCTACACGTTCCCGGCCGCTGTGGCTCTGATGCTGACCTGCGTGGGTATGGCCTTCGGCCTTGACACGGGTTACGCTCTCAACCCTGCTCGTGACTTTGGCCCTCGTCTCTTCACGTTCTTCGCTGGCTGGGGCTGGAAGGTGTTCACCGCTCGCAGCTTTTACTTCTGGATCCCAATTGTTGGCCCTTTCATTGGTGGTTTGGTTGGTGCCGGCCTGTACGTCGGTCTCATTGAAAACTTCCACCCTCGTGAGTAAGTAGCTGAACTGCATCGAGCATACATCAGATCGGCAGAGGTTAATGATTCTTGTCAAATACAATTCTTTTGTATCTTGTACTTCTTAGTGTCTAAAATGAATTTTCAGTCTCGAATTTGCCGCGCAAGTAGAAAACATACGCATCCAGTCAAGCTTTGAACCCACGCACTTCAACCTGGTAATTTCATGTGTGCCACATGAAAGATGCTTTCATGATCTGATTCCCCCATTTCCTGATCTTCTTGACACATCAAAGGAACTCCCCGCTATGCTACGCATCTCTCTCCTTTGCGCGGCGCTGCTGGCGTTCGCCTCCTCCGACGCCGCGATCCTGCGCGTGCCTATGATCAAGCGCAGTGACGACGAGTTCGTGTCCTCGCTGCTCCACGACGTGCACGCTATCAACCGCCCTGCAGTCTGGAGCCCGGACGCAGATCTGCCCAATGAAGCCTCCACCTCCGTCGACGGCACAGCCAACGTCATCATCCGCGACTTCCAGAACGCGCAATACTATGGCGCCATCTCCATCGGCACGCCGCCGCAACTCTTCTCAGCCATCTTTGACACGGGATCTAGCAACTTGTGGGTTCCTGACAAGAAGTTCGGCTCCCACAATGTGTACGACCACGACAAGAGCAGTACATACAAACCTAACGGCACGGCCTTCAACATCATGTACGGCAGTGGACCCGTGTCGGGTTTTCTGTCGCAGGACACGCTGCAGCTTGGTGGGCTTACGGTACCTGACCAGTACTTTGCTGAGGTGAACGTCACCAAAGGTCTGGGCCCGGCCTATTATTTGGGCAAATTCGACGGCCTATTTGGGCTGGCGTTTGACACAATTAGTGTTGACCACCTCAAAACTCCCTTCCATTGTATGATCCAGCAGGGTTTGCTGGATGAACCGGTGTTCGCCTTTTATTTGGGCGATAAGAAGGACGGTGAGTTGACGTTCGGAGGCACGGATAAGACCCACTACAAGGGAGAGCTCGAGTATATGGACGTCACTAGTGCGACCTATTGGTCTGTCAAGCTGGACGCAGTTGAAACAAAGGGAGAGAAGCTGACGGACGTGAACAAGGCCATTGTGGACTCAGGTACCTCGCTTATTGCTGGACCTAAGGACCAGGTGGCTAAACTGGCGGCGCTGGTGGGCGCACACAAGTTCATCATGGGCGAGTACCTCATCAGCTGTACTGCCGCAGCACCTGATATCTCATTTGTGCTGAACGGCAAGTCGTACACGCTCACGAAGGACGAGTACACGTTGAAGAGCGGCCCACTGTGTCTGTTTGCTTTTATGGGCATTGACATCCCGGCCCCCGCTGGCCCGTTGTGGATCCTAGGCGACGTCTTCATGCGCAAGCACTACACTGTGTTTGACTGGGGCACTGACTCCCGCAAGCCTCGCGTCGGCTTTGCGCTGGCTGCTTAAGTTGCTGAAGATGGAAGATCGCCGGTGAACTTCAACTATGAAAAGCAGATGTTGAAGGTGAAAGGTGAATGCTGTATGAACTTGCAATGATGGCGACAGAGGCTGCAAATATGGGTATGCTCGAGTGTGTTTAGCCTGTTGAAATGCTTGAAAATGGCGCTTTTGAAACCTATTTCTGTCGTATGTGTGTTGTTCTGGAAGTGTTGTGATCATTGACAGGTTACTAAGATCAATCTCGTTATGATACCATGACCAAAGCCAAGCAGCAAACACCTCGCAGCAGTGCAGAGTCGCCTAAAGCCACTCCTCGGGATGTAGATCCTTCACAGCCCATTCAGCTCAGCGTGTTGGTGGTGCAAGCAGATGCACTCGAACACGATGAAGCTGTGCGTCAAGAGCTCAAGCGTGCTGGCTTTGTGGTGAAACAGCAGGCACTGATTCAACTCTCGATGGACGCGGCACGGCAGTTTGTGCTGAAAGTGAGCAATCCACACAGCGCAATGTATCGAACTCCAGTGTTACAAGAGAACGAGGGCGACGATCAAGCAGCGTCCGATGGACATAGTGGGGATGCAGGAACTGCACACGCGCCAATTGCCGCTGATACTCACATCAACTTGGAAGCAGGTGATGATGACGATGAGATGGCGGAACATACCATTCACGCGCTGGCGAGTGGACCATCACTGGTATTGGGCGTCGAAAAGCCGAATGCAGTTGCTGAGCTGCTGAAACTTGTTGGCCCCGCGGACCCAGATGCGTGGGTGGATAATGCTTCCTCGTGTCTTCGAGCTCGATTCGCCAAAGATGCACCTCGAAAGCTTGGGCTTCGCTGCAGCACTCAAGACTTGACAGCTGCCCACGAACTAGCATTCCTGTTGGCACATTCCGGCAACAAGGCTCACGCTCACGCCGCTGTTATGCCGCTGCCAAATGGTGGAAGTGCCTCGACTAAGACTGCTGCCATGGGTCTCGACCAGCTACTCAATTTTCTGTTCCCCATGCACTTGCAACATCCGAATTCAGCTGGTCGGCTCTTCGTCTTCGGGTTGTATGGACCACTGGACGCGCACTCGAGACTGCACAGCGGCGAGAAGGGCTTGCATGTGGTCACAGATCGTGAGTTAACTACCATGTCGGCGCGCATGGAACGTGAAGATATTTTGGCAGTATACGGCATGTGCTCGTTGTCACAAGAAGAAGAAGAAGAGGTGGTGCGTCAAGTGGATCACTTACTCAAGCGGTTCCCACAGTACACACCGCAAGACATCGAAGCTCTATTTGCTGCACTACCACGTGACTCCGACGGCCACATGAGTTTCCACGACATGCAACGAGCCGTGTTGAAGGAACGACTACGTCGTGTTGTGTGTATGAAGGAGCGACTGCATCCAGCTCTGGCCGAACCCGTTCGCAACCAGTTTGCTCGCACATTGACTCGCGTCACTGCAACAAAAGGTTCTGGTCTCGTGAATGGATCCCCATCGAGCTTCTTCATCAAAGACGTTGGCGCTACCAACGTGGAGAACGCAGCGTTGGTCTCTCGTCTGTTGAGCACTCGCTCCTTCCAGATCTGTCAAATGGAAGATGGTAACTCACCCCAGCTCACCCAAAACGTACGACTTGTTCGGCGCGACAAAGCCCAAAAATTCGTCGAGTGTGAGCCATGGAACCCAAACTGTCAGAAACGCAGTCAAGAAGGAAGAAAATAGGCAACACAAAGGCAACAAGTACTTGCACTTTTACATGCACATACTTTTCTCATGTACTCACTTATTTTCCTACTCGTCAGCCAATCAATGATTATCTTCCTCGATTTCAACCAATCGGAGCGATTTGTAGCTTCTCGCATGACAAGCATGAATCATTCGAGAAGAACCCGTCATGCCGTTCGCGCAGATCGTGCTGGGGCCTCCTGGCTCGGGCAAGACGACGTACTGCAACGGCATGCAGCAGTTCCTTCAGGCCAATCACCGAGATGTGGCCGTGGTCAACATGGACCCGGCCAACGAGCAGTTGCCGTACGTGGCGGATGTGGACGTGTCCGAGATGATCTGTCTCGAAAATGTTATGGAGGAGCTCGACCTCGGTCCAAATGGCGGTGCGTGCAATCGATAACTTAAAATTGGGGACAATTAAGACCGAACACAGTGTTTAATATTGACGTTGCAATTGACTACAGGCCTCGTCTACTGTATGGACTACATTGACGTTAACTTCGATTGGCTGGAGGACAAACTGGCGACGCTAAAGGACAAATACGTGCTGTTCGACTTCCCGGGTCAAGTGGAGCTTTATACACACGAGAACAGTGTGCATAATATTCTACACAAACTACAGAAGTTAGGATACCGGGTAGGTCTGTAGGTAAAGGTTTTTGGGTGTGGAATAGTTGAGTGACGTCTGTGACTTTTTGCGTTAGTTGGCGGTAGTGCACCTCGTGGACGCACATCATTGCACTGACAGCTCCAAGTTCGTATCAGTCGTGATGCTGAGCTTGTCGTCTATGGTGCGGCTTGAATTGCCGCATATCAACGTGTTGTCCAAGATCGACCTGATGCAGCAGTACGGCAAACTCGGTACGTTATTGTTGTCATGTAGTGATAGGCGTGGACTGCTTGGCTGATCGAGTCTTTTGCACTGCAGCGTTCAACTTGGACTTCTACACGGATGTACTGGATCTACGCTACTTGTTGGATCGGCTGGATGAGCCTGATGATGCCGAAGATGAAGATCGAATTTCGCTGGAGCCGCGGCATACAACGATCCCCAACTCCAGACTTGATGAACGGTTCCGCCGCATGAACGAGGCGCTGGTCGATGTCATCGAAGACTTTAGTCTTGTGAGCTTCTTGCCGCTGCAGATCCAGGACCCCGCTACACTGCAGAAAGTTGTCGCTGCGATTGACAAGGCCAATGGTTTTGTCTTTACGGGGGTGGACTTCCAGACTGCTGTCGTCAAGGACTACGCTTTCGGAGACCAGAGTGCGCCTGATATTCAAGAGAAATACCTCGAGGAGTAGCGAGCAAGTCGATTCTTAGAAGCTTTCAGAAGGACGTATATTTGGCAAAAACACGTATCTAAAAACCCATAGCTGAAATTCCCGTAGTTCCACTACGGGTTTTTGCAAAATACACGTCCTTCTGTAAGTCACTTTTGCCACGCCAGCGCCCAAACCTTAAAAGATCCATTGTATTACCCGCTCGCATTCTCTCGGTTTGTTCTGCTCTGCTCCAGCTGCCACAGTACTACCAGTCTGCATGTAACGCTGCTCAGCTGATCCTTTGCTAACGATGACTGCCTCATATGTGTCTTACCTATGTCTAGCTGGACACCACTATCCCAACCTTAGAAGAAAATGCCACCTTCCTCTTCTTCTGCTGCCTCGTCAACGTTGCTGAGGTATTGCTCGTAAGTAGACGACGTGGGGTGCAGCGAAGGCATCCCAGCCGTGGACAACGAGCTCATAGACATCGAGTTGCGCACACCCATACCGCCGCCCAAGCCGCCCAGACTTCTACCGGCAATGCCACGACCTGCCAAGGAATTCGTTGTGCTTGACTGTGGGTTCTCTTCTGATGTCGGTGCCTCGTCGCCCTCTGCTAAACTCTCAAAAGGTGACGACTTCATGCCTTCAAAGCTACCGTCGCTCATGTACCCCAAATTACCCGACGGTCGGTTGAAGCCCGACTCGTTGCGTTGGAATGACAACAATCCTCCACTATAAGCGAAAACAAAAATATAATATCAGTCAACCAAATCCATAGACAAAGGTCGAGCAACAAACGGATCGGTAGGTACCTGGTCGCAACATTGCGGTCGAATAATCGGAGGTCGTTCAAGGAGAAGTTGCGCTTGGCAGCCGTAGAAACCTTGGTCATCGCATGCACAATTTCCATGACTTGATCCACATCATTCACAAAGTATTTAGCTGCGCTGGGCTTCTTGCCCACAGTCACTGTGAACATGTTCGGGCGACTGCGCACATCCTCGAGGTACTGGAACATGAACTCGTCCGACAAGTCATCGCCCACACACAAGATGAAGTCGACATACTGGCCACTCGTAGACTCAATCGTGGACATAACACGATCCACGATCACACCCTTGTCAACGCCCTCCGGGCGCACTTCAAGATAGTCTGTGCCTGTGACCACCTCCACTTGAAAGTGCTCCAACACCTGCAGAAGCTGGTCATGCAACTCCTTGGCTTGCAGCTGGCCGAATTCCGGATCAGCATCACGGTACTGCCACAGCAGCGCACTGCCCTTCAGTTCAATGTACGTGCCGTGCGTGCGTTGCGTATAAATATCCATGACGGCGTGCGTCACATCCTTCCACGAGTCATCGAAGTTGTCCTTCGTGCATAACCACACACCTTCCTCCACTTCACTCGCCATACTGTTGGAGCTGCTGCCACTTGAAGGCGGTGCCCGACTGTCTCTCAAAGTACCGCTATTAGCATTCGTGCCCGTTCCCCACTTGTACAAGTAGCCATGCTCAGCGGCAAGTCCCAAACCACGCACCGAGCCCAGTGTCTTCTCCAGATCCAAGCGTTCCTTGCCACTCAACACAAATACTGTATTACGCGGGTCAGCACACAACAGGGTCAACGACGCAAGAAGATCAGACGATGCCTTCGGCGTTTCGGTTTTCGACACGAAAGAATTCTGCTCATTGCCCGTGATGTACTTCGAAAAGTTGTGCGCGCCTGCAGGCTCCTCGAGTGTGAGCGTGTTACCGTAATCGAAGAAGATCACACGGCGGAAGGTCTCACGATAAGCCTTGGCCACGACGTCTGTCTCCAGCATCTTGAAGCCGGCGTTAAACTCCAGCATACGGAAACCCAATCCAAGGCCGTATCCCATGCATTCGCCCTCCGCGGTCTGCTTTTTAGTGCGCTTAAGATCCACAAGGATGCGCTCAGCCCATTTAGTCCTTGAGTTTGTCGTGATGTACTCTAGATCCTTTTGGTGACGCGCAATTCGCTCCTCATCCATCATAGTCAGCGCAAGTTCCATAGCCTGAATAATCTCCTCACGCTTCCATGGGTTCACACCAACGCTACCTGTGAGCACGCGACTGCTTCCTGAGAACTCCGATACGATCACGACGCCAGGTGATTTGGCCAGTTCGTGCGCGTAGATAAACTCGAACGGGTAAAGGTTGACGGCATCACGTACTGAAGTGGTGAGTAGCACATGGCCCACACGCCAGAGCGGTAGTCTAGAGGCCATGTCCGTGTTCTCCACTTCTGAGTACGCAAAGATCGGCTCCTGATGGTTCGCGCCAAAGCGGTCGTTAATACGCTTCATATGTGCTAAGATCTCTGCACGGACACTGTCCTTCTCCGGGGTCGGATTAGAAGAGTCCCAGATACCAATCTGCACGAATTGCACCATGTCCACGTACTCCGGGTGCTGTGCCAGGAAAAACTCGATGGCACCAAGCTTGAGCAAGATGCCCTTTAGTCGCTCCACGCGATCTACACTCACAAACACCTTGCGCTTGCTGCTTTCGTACTTGGCCGCAAGCACCGCGGCATCCTGTTCCACCTGGGCGCTCGAATTAATCCGGTCCATGAATGTGGGCTCGATACCAATGTGGCTTATGGTCAACATGACCATCCGGCCATTGTACTCGACGCCGATATAACCTCCGGGCTGTGCGCTGTATTTGAGTCCGAGAGTGCGGCGACAACTCGTCAAGAAGTGACGCGCATGCTCGTACAGGTGAAAACCAATGTGATCCGCAGCCAGGACACCGCGCAGCAAATCTGCACGCATTGACAGTGTTCGGAAGATCTCCGAACTCGGGAATGGCGTGTGCAGGAAAATACCGACGTTGACGTTGGGCAGACGACGTGCCAGGAAACTCGGCGCCACCAGCAGATGGAGTCCATGTACCCATACCAAATCGCCTTCGTTGTACACTTCAATGACCTTGTTCACAAAAATACGGTTGACCGTCTTGTAGCTGGCCCAGGCGTTACGCTGCTGTCCTGGGTTCCACCAGCGCGTAGGCAGCGCACCGTACACGTCCACAATATTGTGGAACACAGGCCAGAGCGTGCCGTAGCAAAAGTTGTGGAACGTCGAGCCCAGCGGCTCCGCCAAAAACACGGGAACGCAGTGGAAGTCCTCAAGCTGCTTGGCCAGTCGCTCTTCGTCTTCCTTGGGAATAGGTTCTGCACAGTGCACTGTTCCGACCCACGTTAACCGCATCGAGCTCACACGATCCCAGTTCGCCTCACGGACCGAGTCTTTCAGCAATCCGGACGGGCAGATGAGGTTGTCGTCTTCCCATTCAATGTGGTAGTGGCCTTCCGGGGTTCTATGCACAAGCACAGGCAGTCTGTGAACAGCAATGATAACACCATCAGTAGCCTCCATCGTCACATTACTGGCCGTCGGCCTCGGAGACGATGGGGGTGGATTCGTCGACGGCATGTCGTCAGCCACCATACGCAGCTTAGCACCAGGGCTGGCCACGTCCTCTACTAGACCCGATCCTGACCCAGTCCTGACCCGCGCAGATCCGCGCTTGGTAAGACTAGGCGTCGGACTAGCTGTCTGTTCGTTCTCCTCAGCAATCACATCCGTCAATAACCTGCTGGATCCTGGTGGCCGTCGACTGTTAGTACGATGCAACGTGCCACCTCCATCCTCGCTGCCATTGGCACGTCGATCCACAAAGGCCTGTCCTGAACTGAGTCTCGGGATCACTCCCCAGAAGGCTGGGGGCGGCACATCCTCATCGTCGCTGGCATCATTACCCTGGTCAGCATTGGCCGCTGCTGCATCTGAACTACCTGTGACAATTGTAGAGTTTCCTGTCATGTCATCCTCACTGCAGAGTGAGGAGCGACGTCTAGGACGTGCATCCAGTGTGTCCTGTGTCTGCACGTAACCCACACCGACCGTGAGCTCTCTAGTGACGGGACCGGACTCAGCCGTGCCCTCGTAGCGTAGGAAGCGGCTGCCGGAGCACACAGCGTAGCGGTAGCGCGCCACGGAGCCTGCCGGCGCCAGCACCGGCTCCAAATTGTACCAGATTGGGTACAGATCAGGCGTGGTGACCAATTGCAGGCCGCCCTCGGCGCCGGCGCCGCCTGTGTTGGGCACCACGTCCACGGAGCCGCCGAGCGCCGGCAGGTCTCCTACGAGCCACAGCGTCTGGCCGTGACCCAGAGCCGCGCACACCTGGAAGTCCACTCTCGTGCCGGGCGGGGGCGCCGGCAGTCCCCAGCCCACGGCGTGGCGCAGCCGCTGCAGCATCTTGTGTGTTGAAACCTGTGACAAAAGAGGGGGTTTATGAGACGGATGGAAGGAAGAGGATGCTCAGGAACAAGACGCGTACTTGACGACGGGGCTGGAAGGAGCCTTCTCTTCTCTTGCTCTCTCGCTCTCGCTTCGCTTGCTTGCGCTGTTGGGACGTGGACTCGTTTAAATCCGATCCGTTTTTGTTCTTTTGTGTAACGTTACCCAACAATATAATTCGCACTTAGTAGAGTAGTCACTCAAGTGAGTGACTTTGATGTACACTTGGTGTGCAGCTCCACGAAGATGCTGGTTGACAAGTCTCGAGCTGGAGATTCGATGACGGCAAATGGTGCGGTGATGCGAGCGAATCTGACGATCAAACAGTGTCGGTCTTGTATAATACTACTAGTAGCTCGCGTGCCGTTCGTCTAAAAGTGGTTCGGTACCTTTGCCAGTGATTGAGGCATCTTGCGGCAAAGATTCCTCTTGCTTGCGCTACAAGTTGTAGCCTACAACACTTATTGTAAGTGATCTACATGTATGCCCGCCAATTGCGCGGGAAACGCAGCGCACCAAGCAGCAACTTCAGATCGCAGCATCTGGCTGGTGCCGATCCCGTCGCACTTTTCATTGAAGTGTGTCGAGACCGATCGATCGGCGCGGCGTCGTCATGCGTTAGACAAGACGTCACTTACCATGGACAAACTCATGTTAGGCTTTAGATGCGCATCGCTAGACAGCACAAGCAGCAGATACGTGCATGCGCAACCTACTAGCTACGTTCTCGCTCCTCGCCTATTCTACAGTGAGCACCTTGAGCATGTTGGTTGAGCCCGAGCGGGCCTCCACCATGCCGTGGAGGGCGACGACGTTGTCACCGGGCTTCACCCAGCCATACTGCTTGCCCAGGTCCGTGGCGCGGTACAGGATCGAGTCCGTGCCGATCATCGAGCCCATGCAGCGAGCCCTCGCGCCCTTGTAGAAGCCCTCGGCCTGGCGAGCGCTACCAGCCATAGCCGTCAGCACCAGAACCGGCATCGAAGGACGGAACTTAGACACCAGACGTGCCGTGCCGCCCGACTCCGTGAGAACCACGATCATCTTGGCCTTGATGTCGATGGCCGTCTTCACAGCCGATGACGCGATAGCCTCCTGCGTAGACATCGGACCGTACGTGTCCAACACGGCGTTGCGCAGCGACTGGTACACGTCGTCGTAGTGGATGGCACCTTCAGCCTGCACGCAGATCTTGGACATCATCGACACAGCCTCCGTCGGGTAGTCACCATTGGCAGTCTCGCCCGAAAGCATCACGGCGTCCGTACCGTCCAGCACGGCGTTGGCCACATCCGTGCATTCGGCACGAGTAGGTCGAGGCGCCTTGATCATCGACTCCAGCATCTGCGTGGCCGTCACAACAGGCTTGCCAGCAATGTTAGCCTTGCGGATCATCATCTTCTGCGCGAGGAACACCTTCTCAGGCGGGATTTCCATGCCCAGATCACCACGAGCGACCATGATGCCGTCCGTCTTGGCCAGGATCTCGTCGAAGTTCTCAAGGCCCTCGTGAGATTCAATCTTGGCAATAATCTTAATGCCACGACCACGAGGTCCAAGCACCTTGCGGATGTTGTCGATGTCCTGACCCGTGCGCACGAAAGACGCCGAGATGTAGTCGACGCCGTGCATCAGGCCGAAGTTAATGAGATCGTCCTCGTCCTTCTCCGTCAGAGTCGGCAGCATCACCTTGCAGCCAGGCAGGTTCATGTTCTTACGCTCGCCGAGCGTGGCCGTGTTGTTGGCACGGGTGACGATACCGTCGTCCTTGATCTCCAACACCGTAAGCACGAGCGAGCCGTCAGCCACCAGGACGGTGCCACCAACCTGGACGGACTGCGGTAGCTCGGGGTACGAGCACGCGATCTTGGTCTCGTCACCGAGGAACTCGTAGTCAGTCGTGAGCTCGAGGATGGCGTCCTTCTCGATCGTCACCTTGTCCTTGTTAGCCAGGAAGCCCGTACGGATCTCCGGGCCCTTGGTGTCCAACATGACGGCGATGTTCTTGTGCGGACGCGAGGCCAACGCACCACGCAGGCGGTTCAGCGTGTCAGCGTGGCTGGCGTGATCGCCGTGCGAGAAGTTGAAGCGCGCCACGTTCATACCGGCGTCGATGAGCTCGCCGATGCCGTCTTGCGACCAGCAAGCCGGGCCCAGCGTGCAGAAAATCTTGGTCTTGCGCTCCACGCCCTCGGTGCTGCACATGATGTTCTCGAGCTCTACGCCCTGCTGGCTAAGTCCGATGGCTCCCGACATGGCGGTGTGGTGGAAGTTGTTGTTTGTTCTTGTCCGCGGTGGCTTGTGTGCTTGGGCGCAAGTTCGAGTGTGACTTACTCGGCTGATTCGCCTCCGATCCCGTGTTTTTGTGACATGGATGACGCCGTCCGCGCGGCGGAGTCGCATTCCGAACAGGAATTCTGTGCAAGACGGGACTTCAGTCATCGGACAATTCACAAGTTGAAGCAGAAGCGGCAAGAGACAGGGCATACAACCTATTACCGGTATTTATCGGTATTTGATAAAACAAAACACGTTGCTGGTCAAAACCCGACGAAAAGGTGAAAGTATTTTGTAAAACCAAAACGTATTTGTGGTAAAACAAAACGGTGTTAATCAAAACGTATTTTTGTTAAAGCAAAACTGGTTTTATCGCATCCCGTGGGTAACCCACGGGTTCAGGGTTTTTTCGTACTTAGGATTGCCAAACCCGCGTTTTCCCACACAACGCAGAGCTAGGTCGCTCGCTATTTCGCATCAAAACAATTTAGTCATGTACCAGCAAAGGGAGATGGCCAATATGGCAGGGTTGTCCCGTGGAAGTGTTCGCGTTCTCCGGAATCCGAACCTACGCACTGCATTAAATGACGAACATTGCCACACGCGACGACGCAGCGCAATCCACGTTATGAACCACTTCATCTGCAAACGTATCCTTAGATAGAAGTTCAATTGGGATTAGGATTCCGTTACTACTCTATTTACACGCTCTACTCCACGAACAGAACCTTTGAGCAAGTTCGTCGAGCCAGACTTGGCCTCCATGATGCCGTGCACAGCCACAACAGCATCGCCAGTCTTCAGCCAGCCCAGCTCCTTGCCGGCCTCAGTGGCGCGGTACAAGATCGAGTCCGTGCCGATCATCGAACCCACGCAGCGAGACACAACGCCCTTCACGAAGCCCTCCGTCTGGCGAGCAGTCTGCTCCAGAGCCGTCAGCACCAGCACTGGCATCTCCGGACGGTACTTGGCAACAAGACGAGCAGTGTTGCCCGTCTCCGTCAGCACCACCAGCATCTTCGCGTTGATATCGATGGCCGTCTTCACAGCTGAAGACGCAACGGCCTCAGCCGTCTGCATCGGGCCGTTCACCTCCAGCACGGCGTTGCGCAGCGACTGGTACACGTCGTCGTAGTGGATGGCACCTTCAGCCTGCACGCAGATCTTGGACATCATCGACACAGCCTCCGTCGGGTAGTCACCATTGGCAGTCTCGCCCGAAAGCATCACGGCGTCCGTACCGTCCAGCACGGCGTTGGCCACATCCGTGCATTCGGCACGAGTAGGTCGAGGCGCCTTGATCATCGACTCCAGCATCTGCGTGGCCGTCACAACAGGCTTGCCAGCAATGTTAGCCTTGCGGATCATCATCTTCTGTGCAAGGAACACCGTCTCAGGCGGGATCTCCATGCCCAGATCACCACGAGCAACCATGATGCCGTCCGTCTTGGCCAGGATCTCGTCGAAGTTCTCCATGCCCTCGTGCGACTCGATCTTCGAGATGATCTTGATGCCGCGGCCACGGGGGCCAAGCACCTTACGGATGTTGTCTAGGTCCTGGCCCGTGCGCACGAACGAAGCGGCAACGTAGTCGATGCCGTGCACCAGACCGAAGTTCACCAGGTCGTCCTCATCCTTCTCCGTCGTCACCGAGGAACTCGTAGTCCGTCGTGGGAAAGAAGTTTAAGATCAAAGATCTGGGTGACGTTAGTCACTTGCTGTCGATGGAGATCAAATACGTTCCTGGTAAGTCGCTATCGATTTCGCAGCGTGGATACATCAGCCTGCTTCTTGAGAGATTCAAGATGGCAAATTGCAAGGCGATGCCAACGCCACAGGCCAAGGGCAACTTTCCTCTTCCGGGTGATCCGGATAGAGAGGCTGTGTGCGTGAACATCGATCCTGATGTGGACTATCAGTGTATTGTTGGCTCCTTGCAGTATTTGGTGAGCTGTTCTCGACCAGATATTGCTAACGCAGTGCGGACTCTGGGCAAGTTCCTAACATGCTACACGAAGGAGCACTTTGTGCTGGCCAAGCGTGTTCTCCGCTTCCTGCAGGGTACGCGTGAGTATGGATTAGTGTGGTACGAGCCCGAGACTCGGGGGTTGCAGCTGATCGCCTACGCTGATGCAGACCTTGGCAATGAGAAAGATGACCGTCGTTCCATTACTGGCTACGTGCTGCAGTTGAATGGTTGCACGTTTTTTTTTTTTTGCTTACAAGAGCAAGAAGCAGTCAATCACGACGGACGCCACTTGCAGCGCGGAGTTCGTGGCTGCTAGTGAGTGTTCGAACATGGTTATGTGGACGCTCAATTTGTGGAAAGAGCTTAAGCTACGCCGGACAAAGCAAAATATTCTCTATGAAGACAACCAAGCTGCGATCAAAGTGATCGGTGAAGTGAGCAGCGGCTACAAGGTCAAGAGGGTGGATCTCAAGTTCCACAAGTTTCGCGACTTTGCGGAGCGTGAAGTCTTCAGGGTGGAGTACTGCCCGAGCGATGAGAATGTCGCTGACATTTTCACGAAGCCTCTTGGCCCGCAGCGATTTTGCAAGCTGCGCCAAAGCCTGAATGTGTTGTCGGTGCTGGACAACGAGTAGTTGTGCACCATGTTCAACATCAAGAAGTTTTCAACTGAACAGCGTACAAATCAAAGCTGCCCTTCATCGTCGGTGGCGTATTTGAGATCTCTACAAGGCCATTTTCCTCCGGACTGCAGGCATTCGTCCACAGAAACTCTGTCCCTCTCCCCCTGAGGAATGCCTTCAGCTTCTTGTTGACCAGTTCCTTGCCTTGGTCTGTAGAGAACACTTCAATACGACGTCCTTGAGCCAATAGTCACTCCAAATGAGAAACCACTACGGCCCTCGACTCTTCCTTCGCCTTCATCAGAAAACCCTAAACCCAGCGAGAGGCCTTGTCGTGAACGAGCTGAAAGCAGCGGTAGCCATCATACGTGGTGACACCGATGCTACACATGTCGGACATTAACTTCTGGTATGGCTCAGTTGCACGCCTCGTGAGAGTCGAGTTATATGACATACGCTTCTGCTTCGAGGTTGTGCAAGCCCAGCACTTTCCATCATGACCGTTCAAACTAGCTGCAGTACTGCACAATTCCTCCAAACCAACTGCAGCTTCATGCGCTGCCATTCGAAGCAGAGCTGGATAGTTCAGATGCGCGAAGCGCATGTGCCAACGCACAAGCTCCTTCGAATATGTTGTCGCAGTACTCTGGTTTGCGGCAGAAGCTCGCAAAACAGTACGTTCTTCTAGATCATCAGCAACGGGCGGCAATTCCCTCAACGCAACCGAACGGCGACGGTTAAGTGCACCACCAGGTCACTACCGTCCTTACTATGATCTTCACTCAACAAGGTTTCACCCTCCGGCTGCGGCACACACGCAAGTGACAGTTGGGCAGCAGCCGAAGTCGCTCCCACTGGAGGCTCACTCCTTGGTCCAGCCACAGGCCTACCCGTGCTGACCGGAGCCTGCTCCACCACAACACTCGAGTCAAAACCACTAGTCTACGACTAGTGGTTGTGACTCGAGTGTTTAGACGTCTCTGAGCTATTCCAATAGCGCGGTACAAGCTCACATCGATTCCCTGTCTCTTCAATCGCAGCAAATCACGCGATTTCATGTGGGCGATAGGCAATGGATCGTTCGTCAACACCAACGAAGCACAGATGGACGTCGGGGTCGGATCCTTGGAGAGCACTGTGGTTGTCTAGTATGAGAAGGACAGGTCGAGCCGGGGGAATGTTGTCGACGAAATGATCGATCCAGTCCTTAAACACTTTCGTGTCAATGACAGCATTCTTTGTGGCAGTTGCTCTACTACCGTCCGGTGCGTCCTTGAGTAAATCGTCCGGCAATCTCTCACCTCGATATATGAAAAGCGGCGGCAACACGGTCCCAGCTGCATTCACTGTCATGAGTACGGAAGTGTTCTCCCGGTTCCGGTCCTCGTTTCGTCGAAACCTTTTTGGAACCGCGTGGAGCGATACAGCCCTTGGGGGGCCCACCTTGAGGATCTATACCCGTCTCGTCACAGTTGTAGATCCGATTAGCTGAAATTGGATACTCCTTAAGGAAATGTTGGTACTCCGTAAAGAAGCACTCAATTTCGGTCTTGTCGAACGCGTTGGCTCTTGCGACATCCAGAATTCGAGCCTTCCTAATGCTTAAGCGTTCCTTGTGGCGCTCAAGAAACCGTTTTATCCAATTATCGGACGGTCCACCCTTTTTGAAATGGTGGTACCGCCCATCACGGCAAACGTCGAGCACCATGGACTTCAGGCGCAACCTTGTCGCCGGGAACCCCCTGACATGTAACTCGATTACCCCAACATGGGTCCTTCTTCTTCTTGCTTCGACAACGCACTATCTGGACCAGGTTTGGAGCCGATCCGCTGATCCTTCAGGTAGCGGCGTAGCGTTGGGTCTGGAACGTCGAACGTTCGGCTGATCTCCCTTATCGACACTTTCTTCGTCTGCTGTCGACCCTTCCGATATGCTGCCACCGCTGCCTCCATCCTTTCGATCGTCCACTTCGCCATCACTGCTGTTTGCTTGATTGTTTGCAAATGCCAACTCCCGTGGAGTCGAATTGCCCACCGCGGGATTGATGCAACTGCGGAAAGAAGCTCACCGCTGGTATAGATCGATTGAAGTTGGATTTTAATATGAATTAAAGTATTGAAAACCCACATGGAAATGGCTCCAAATGCGTCATAATTGGAGCTGCGCCATATTTGGTGGACTTACCCTTACATGTACTCTTATCTACGAATCTACCTGGCAAATGATAGAGCACAGCTTTATGAGCAAGGGCGGATTAAAACCGCGTACAAATCGGATTACCTCCAAGTGCTTTGCTAAAACGGATTAACCGGTGGATGTTGCAAGCTTCCGAGGCCTCCTACGAGCTGAATAGCAGTCTATCCTCAAAGAAAACTTGCTCACAACCATCAGTGAGTGTAGCTTAAGGTTTTAGGCAAGTGTGGATACCCGATATGGTGCAAAACGTAGCTTGACAGCACCAATATCGGAGCCACGTACACCCTTTACTCTAATTAGTCAGACCCAGACTAATTATGGTTTACGATTTTTGTGAAGTAAAACTAAACTTTGAATCAGCCCTTGTTATCACAATATTCATGTTTTTGCTAACCTGAGACCATGACTCAGTGAGATCTGTCCAAATTCGCTGTCTTTGTGTTTTATCGAGATGTTTAGGAAAATTTTGATCTGCCGGGTGACACGAAAAAGTACGAAAGTACGACTATATTCGAAGCACGACTGATCAGAGTGAAGGGTGTACTCGGTCCTCTTTGGAGGAGTGTAGCGACCAAGGTAGGTCTGATTTTGAGCCATAGATGATCAGGTTCAAAGGCCGAGTCAATTGGAAGGCTCGGGTACAAACAGGAGTCTTTATCGGCTCATGCATCGTCCTTGAGCGTTATTTAATTCATAATTGCCACGTGGCGTTAATCCGTTTTGGAAAAGTACGCGGGGGTAATCGATTTGTACGCGGTTTTAATCCACCCTCATCAGCACGGAGTTCCGCAGAAAAGAGTGTTCGGAGGCGATTAGTCCGGCGAATTGATTTTTATCGCAAATACTTTATTTTTAATTTGAAAAAAATGGGACAAATACAAATTATTTGCTAGATTTCAATCGAATAGTACTGGTACTGCCTAAAAAAGACAGTAAGTTACTATTCGATTGAAATCTGAAACCTTCCTGCGAAGAATTTGTTCCCCAAATTTAAGTTTAGCGCGGCGAAACAGAATTTAGAAATACTATACAGTCTTGATAGTATTTCTTAAATATTATAATACTTTTAAAAAAATACTAAAAAATTCAACGGACCTGAAAGGAAATCTCACCACCAGTGATGCATACCCAAGTAGTCAAAGATAGAAACGTACATGTCTACGCTGCTGCGACCGAATCTAGAAGCCACATTTGGTCTAAAACTTGTGAAAAGAGGCCTGATTTGGTCTAAATTCGGTCGCAGGCGAAATATCTTGAAAGTGGTTAGGGTTAAGCTGGGAAAGGAGGAGGGGATCCTCCAAATCCCGTCAAACAGTCGGTTGAATTCTCTAGACCACGCGGAACTTTCACTGCCATGGGCTAGTCCAGGCTGCCAAGAGCATTCCAATGAGGTCTTGCACACCGTAAACGCACGCGCTTCTGTGGAGGCTTCACTATCAGGATTTGAGTGCCATGACATCCATCCTCGGCAGAAAGGCTCGCAGCAACATCGTCCCATGTAATACATGTACTACATGTACAAGGGAGCTTGGTGCTCGAGCCTCAGCGAATAGCGCGGATCCAATCCACAGCAATACCAGCAAGCGACCTGACTGCGTGTACAGTCTGGGTTTGGCTGGTTTTCTACACGTCATGGCTTTAGAAACGTCGAAGGTCATGGATGGGACACGTCAGCGCGAGTATCGAGATCGAGACGGCCAGCAAGCGAGTTTCCTCGTCACGTACGTGAAAACGCGGGCGCGTGCACACACTACGACGCGATCGTAAAAACCGCGCGCCAACTTTGGTGCTTGGAGCGCGGGTCTAGCTTGCTTGCTGTGTGCCAACCAACTGGAGACTCGCTAAATGCCGCCACATTCAGCGTTGCTCTCGGCTTTCGCTCCGTGTGAACCCCGCTCTGAGCACTAGAGAGCTGCCATTCTTCATTTGAACGAGAACCACTCAAGTGACTTCTACTTCCCACATCAACACCATCATGTCCGCCGCTCTGTCCCTGAACTTGCAGAATGCCGACTGCATCAAGGCCAACGTCGAGGGCGTAGAGCGCAAGACCAAGATCTTCTGTACGCTGGGCCCTGCGTGCTGGTCCGAGGGGGGTCTGCTGGAGCTGATCGATGCCGGCATGAACGTGGCCCGCTTCAACTTCTCGCACGGCGACCACGCGAGCCACCTAGCGTGCCTGACCCGCCTGCGCGCCGCGCTGGCCAAGCGTCCCAACAAGAACGTGGCTATCATGCTGGACACGAAGGGCCCTGAGATCCGTACGGGTTTCCTGGCCAACAAGGACAAGGTGACGATCCAGAAGGATGCGCTCATTGAGCTGACGACGGACTACGAGTTCCTCGGTGACGAGACCAAGATCGCGTGCTCGTACCCTCAGCTGCCGCAGTCCGTGGAGGTTGGCGGCTCGGTACTCGTGGCCGATGGCTCGCTGGTTCTGACTGTCGAGGAGATCAAGGAGAACGGCATCGTTTGCCGTGCTCAGAACTCGGCCACTCTTGGTGAGCGGAAGAACATGAACCTACCTGGCTGTAAGGTGCTGCTACCGACTCTGACGGAGAAGGATGAGGACGACCTGGTGAACTTCGGTCTGGTGCACGGCATCGACTACGTTGCCGCTTCGTTCGTGCGCACGGGCCAGGACCTAGACAACATCCGTAAGGTGCTTGGCCCCCGTGGCCGCGGCATCAAGATCATCTCGAAGATCGAGTCGCACGAGGGCATGGAGAATTTCGACGAGATCCTGGCCAAGACGGACGGCATCATGGTTGCTCGTGGTGATCTGGGCATGGAGATCCCGCCTGAGACGGTGTTCCTTGCACAGAAGATGATGATCCGCAAGGCCAACCTGGCCGGCAAGCCGGTGGTGACTGCCACGCAGATGCTGGAGTCGATGATCAAGGCCCCGCGTCCGACCCGTGCTGAGTGCACGGATGTGGCCAACGCCGTACTGGACGGCACGGATGCCGTGATGCTTTCGGGTGAGAGCGCCAACGGCGACTACCCGCGCCAGGCTGTGGAGGTAATGGCCGCGACTTGCCTGCAGGCTGAGACTGCCATCCACTACAACGACGTGTACCAGTCGCTGCGCAACGCCGTGCTGGAGGTGAACGGCCCGATGCAGACGGCTGAGGCCGTTGCGTCTTCAGCTGTGAAGACGGCCATCGATATCAACGCGAAGATGCTGGTGGTGCTAACGGAGACGGGCAACACTGCTCGTCTTGTTGCCAAGTACCGTCCGGAGATGCCGGTGCTGGTGCTGACGGCTCTGGCGCAGACTGCTCGCCAGACGGAGGGCTTCGTGAAGGGCGTTGTGTCTCGCTGCGTGGGCTCGATGATCGGCACGGACTCGATCCTGTACCGCGCCACTGAGGCCGGCAAGGAGCTGGGCTGGCTGAAGACTGGCGATGCTGTTGTGGCTGTGCACGGCATCATGGAGGCCAAGTCTGGCTCGACGAACTTGCTCAAGGTCCTGTACGTCGAATAAGGTGTAATAGTAACGGAATCCTTATCACAATACAGTAGAACTTTTTACTTGTGTAATGTTGTTGCAGGATATATTAATACATGTAGTGCATACATAGTCCACTTCAACATTCACCTCTACTTAACTTAGTTACAAGTCATAAAGTAACTTGACATCAATGTACCTCACCGTGAAAACGAAAACGAAAACAGTCAGTGACTGACGTAGTGTAAAACGAATGCTGCTTGGATTCCTGCAGTTTCCTTGCTGCAGGGACAACGAAAACGGCAACTGAATCACGGGAGCACGAGTGCTTTTGACCAGAGTCTGATCCAGACTCCGACATGGCGCCGTGTATAGAACGATTGCTCACAATGTCATAATGAGGATTGAGCTGTCCTCAAGATTAATTCACAAGGTGATGAAGCAAGTGCCATCATTACTTTGGCCGACTTGAGATGCTGGCATCAAGTGCACAACGAGTAGATCTTCTTCCCTTAAGCTACAAAACCAAATCCAACGATATCGTTTATTCATTCATCGCTACTGTAATACACAGCCATTAAATTTACTCGACATACAGGACCTTGAGCAGGTTCGTCGAGCCAGACTTGGCCTCCTGGATGCCATGCACAGCCACAACCGCATCACCAGTCTTCAGCCAGCCCAGCTCCTTGCCGGCCTCAGTGGCGCGGTACAGGATCGAGTCCGTGCCGATCATCGAGCCCACGCAGCGAGACACAACGCCCTTCACGAAGCCTTCCGTCTGGCGAGCAGTCTGCTCCAGAGCCGTCAGCACCAGCACTGGCATCTCCGGACGGTACTTGGCAACAAGACGAGCAGTGTTGCCCGTCTCCGTTAGCACCACCAGCATCTTCGCGTTGATATCGATGGCCGTCTTCACAGCTGAAGACGCAACGGCCTCAGCCGTCTGCATCGGGCCGTTCACCTCCAGCACGGCGTTGCGCAGCGACTGGTACACGTCGTTGTAGTGGATGGCAGTCTCAGCCTGCAGGCAAGTCGCGGCCATTACCTCCACAGCCTGGCGCGGGTAGTCGCCGTTGGCGCTCTCACCCGAAAGCATCACGGCATCCGTGCCGTCCAGTACGGCGTTGGCCACATCCGTGCACTCAGCACGGGTCGGACGCGGGGCCTTGATCATCGACTCCAGCATCTGCGTGGCAGTCACCACCGGCTTGCCGGCCAGGTTGGCCTTGCGGATCATCATCTTCTGTGCAAGGAACACCGTCTCAGGCGGGATCTCCATGCCCAGATCACCACGAGCAACCATGATGCCGTCCGTCTTGGCCAGGATCTCGTCGAAATTCTCCATGCCCTCGTGCGACTCGATCTTCGAGATGATCTTGATGCCGCGGCCACGGGGGCCAAGCACCTTACGGATGTTGTCTAGGTCCTGGCCCGTGCGCACGAACGAAGCGGCAACGTAGTCGATGCCGTGCACCAGACCGAAGTTCACCAGGTCGTCCTCATCCTTCTCCGTCAGAGTCGGTAGCAGCACCTTACAGCCAGGTAGGTTCATGTTCTTCCGCTCACCAAGAGTGGCCGAGTTCTGAGCACGGCAAACGATGCCGTTCTCCTTGATCTCCTCGACAGTCAGAACCAGCGAGCCATCGGCCACGAGTACCGAGCCGCCAACCTCCACGGACTGCGGCAGCTGAGGGTACGAGCACGCGATCTTGGTCTCGTCACCGAGGAACTCGTAGTCCGTCGTCAGCTCAATGAGCGCATCCTTCTGGATCGTCACCTTGTCCTTGTTGGCCAGGAAACCCGTACGGATCTCAGGGCCCTTCGTGTCCAGCATGATAGCCACGTTCTTGTTGGGACGCTTGGCCAGCGCGGCGCGCAGGCGGGTCAGGCACGCTAGGTGGCTCGCGTGGTCGCCGTGCGAGAAGTTGAAGCGGGCCACGTTCATGCCGGCATCGATCAGCTCCAGCAGACCCCCCTCGGACCAGCACGCAGGGCCCAGCGTACAGAAGATCTTGGTCTTGCGCTCTACGCCCTCGACGTTGGCCTTGATGCAGTCGGCGTTCTGCAAGTTCAGGGACAGAGCGGCGGACATGATGGTCTCAAATCAAAGGTTGGGGTGGAAGGTGCTTGGGTGGTTCTTGAGCAAATGCAGAATGATGCGAATGTCTGCGAGGCAACCGCCGAAATTTGCTGGACGAGAGCAAAGAGAGCGAGCGGTGTCCATCTGGCCGGCCTTCAGCTGGTTTAACCACCATCATGCGCCCGCAGTGTGGAATCCACGTGCCCAAGCTGGCCCAGAAACCGGACCGGACGCGCGTAACTATGCAAAATTCGGTAGAGCATTGGTGCTTGGAAAACGGGGGACGAATTTCCAAGCACCAAAGCCCCGACTCTGTAAAAGGAATCTCAAGGGAAGTGGGCGGGCTCGGTTTGTTTGACTTCACTCACTCGTCTGCATGCAGGCCGACAACGGCATTTAACCGAATTGACACAACGCCTCCATTTTCCGATGAATGCATGACGCTGCCCGGCTGTAGCTCGGCGCTGCATGAATGTGGCGATTCACTTTTAGTGACAAGCACAATAATTGCACGCGTACTAGTACACGTGTAGCAGGCATAGCAATCGGTTCCCGACGGCGCCGGTGAAAGCACACGTGCATGGGATAGGGGCCTTCTGCGACACTAGCCCCTGGCTTTGATTGCTCCTCATGGTGATTGCTGTCGGTGGCGTTGGCTCGGCACGAATTCAGCAGGCAACGACGGCACTTTGCCAACGACGCCGCCGACACCTCCGTGCTTCTGCGTGTATCTGAAGACGCGTTTCTCTGCTGAATTTCGCCTCAAGAGCAGTAATGTACATGTAGCTTCTGTGGCCTAGTCTAGATTAACCCGCGGCGCGCAGATTAAATCTTGTCAAAAAATACTGGAGACCAGCTGGCAGCGACGATGGATCTGCACGACGGACGCGGCGCTGCTTGCTCGCGTGCTGCCGTCCGTGATGGTGCTCTGCGGGAGGTTGCTCAAGTGATGCCAGGCATCACTTCAGTGCGACCGCGTTGTCGGCCCAAGCAGGTGTCCGCGGCGGAGAAAGATACCTCGAGCAGCAGCAGGGCGACGTGGGTGAATGGAGCGTCGGTGGTCTTCGCACCTGCAGGCGGTTGCTGTAGCTGAGCGACGCGCTGATCTTCGCGTCTTGAACTGCGTTTTCACAGAGAAGGTCAGCAGGGGCCAAGACAGGTCCGGACGGAGAAACCTTCGAGCACGCTACCCTAGCGAAAGGGATGCGAGCTGATCGTGTTGAACTTGTGTGCATCGTTGGAAGCGACTACATGTACGCGCTACAGGACAACCACACTTCAATTAGTGACGCAAGGAACCTGGCGTCTGACCGCACAACAAGGTCTCGCTATGGGCGGTGGAGGAAGCTGCTTGGTGGAGTGACGACGATAACCTAGTGCAAGTGCTGTGTGGGTGTCAATGAACGAATTAGCAACGAACGCAGGCGTTACCATCAGCTGCAGTCCAGCGTGCGTGCCGTAATATGTGATGAGATTTTAGGTCGCCCGTGATCCAAAGCTGGTCTTGCCTTGACCATGGACGAGGCTCTGCTGTTCGGGCACTACCACGGTGAGGCACTGAAAGAGCATGGAAGCATGATATCTATGCTATTGTTGACGCCGGTCGAAGGGCAGCAATAACGCGTGCGATCTGCGAACACTACAAATTGCCTGCACGAGCGCATGGCGTGAGAGAACCGGGTGGTCTGACCTTCACGAGTAAGGGTTGTTTTTAATGTTATCGGTAGACGACAAGGAAGCTTAGCCGGCTAATTGTAATGCACGTTCGTGACGAAGTCTGAGCCATATCCATGCCTCCGCTTGCGATCCCTACCAGTAATAGGGAATCCCTATACAGACCATGTACTCTAGTCTAGATGCTGTTGTGGAAACCATAGCATTGCTGTGTTCATAGTCTTGAAGGGTGTGTCCAGCTTTCCTAGCGCGGCAATCTTAAAAGTCATCATACGAATCAGAGGCTGAGAATGCAGACTTCACTGTGCAACAGCTCGCCGTTTTCCCCATCTTACCCCCCTAAAAATGCAGCAAAGCTTGCAGCACAACAAGCACATGAATCGTGTGATGACGCCTAAATGCAGACATGCTAGCACGTGGCGCATGATCATCTCCGGCATGCGATCGACAGCCATGATGCTCGATCCCATGCTCTAAAGGCCCATGTAAAGCAGTTGCGTCTTTGTGCGCCAAGTTGAACCGGTCAGGTGCTTATGCGCCTCAAGATCCTTTTAGACAGTCGTTGCTGCGCCCGACTGGATCATCTCCCTTCTTACAAATTTCAGTATATATTTTCAAACGGGTACGATAGCTCTACTCCTACGCCCGTCTTTACTGTCGCAGCAATACCAACCAAAGAAAGATGTCAGCAGCTAGGTTTCATTGTGCTTTTAGCAGCAGCAGCGCCAAGCCAGAGAAACCACCACTCGCGACGAAGCACTTGAGGTAAACCTAAAAATGGTCTCTGTTCCCCGTCCCCAGATCCATTTTCACCCTGGAAATGGGCGGCGGTGTTCAGTCTCGGCCGATTGGACCAGGACGTTGCTACAGTGCGTCATGACACCTTCACAATGAAGAATCTTCCTAACTAACCGTGTGTATTTATTCTAATTGTCAAAATGTAGCCATGTCGGGAGCACTAGGACTTAGCCAACAGGGCGTGGAGCTCGAGAGCATCATGCGTAGCGTCGAAGGCGTCGAGCGAAAGACGCGCATCTTCTGCACGTTGGGCCCGTCGTGCTGGACCGAGGAGGGGCTGGGTGAGCTCATTGACACCGGCATGAATGTGGCCAGGTTCAACTTCTCCCACGGCGACCATGCAGGCCACACTGAGACGCTCAACCGTCTACGTGCTGCGTTGGCCACGCGCCCACACAAGAATATCGCCATTATGCTGGACACCAAAGGGCCGGAGATCCGGACGGGTTTCCTGGCCAATAAGGACAAGGTCATCATTAAGAAGGGCTCTACGCTGGAACTCACCACGGACTATGAGTTCCTCGGTGACGAGACTAAGATCGCTTGCTCGTACCCGGAGCTTCCCCAGTCAGTTAAGGTCGGTGGTTCCATCCTCGTGGCCGACGGCTCGCTGGTGCTTACGGTCACGGAGATCAAGGAGGACGGTGTCGTGACTACGGCCAGGAACACGGCCGCGCTCGGTGAGCGTAAGAACATGAACCTGCCTGGATGCAAGGTGATGCTGCCGACGCTGACGGAGAAGGATGAGGACGACCTGGTGAACTTCGGCCTGGTGCACGGCGTGGACTACATTGCCGCCTCCTTTGTGCGTACGGGCCAGGATATTGACAATATCCGAGAAGTCCTCGGTCCTCGTGGTCGCGCTATCAAGATCATTGCTAAGATTGAGAGTCAGGAAGGACTTGAGAACTTTGATGAGATCCTGGCCAAGACAGACGGTATCATGGTTGCCCGTGGTGATCTGGGTATGGAGATCCCGCCGGAGAAGGTGTTTTTGGCCCAGAAGATGATGATCCGCAAGGCTAACATTGCTGGCAAGCCTGTTGTGACGGCTACGCAGATGCTGGAGTCGATGATCAAGGCGCCTCGACCCACGCGTGCCGAGTGCACGGATGTGGCCAACGCTGTGCTCGATGGCACGGACGCCGTGATGCTTTCGGGCGAAACTGCAAACGGCGACTACCCTACGGAGGCTGTGGCGATGATGTCCAAGATCTGCGTGCAGGCTGAGGGTGCCATCCACTACAATGAGTTGTACCAGGCGCTGCACAACTCGGTGCTTGACACGTACGGTCAGATGGACACGCAGGAGGCCATCACCTCGTCGGCTGTGAAGACGGCCATTGACATCAACGCCAAGATGATCGTGGTTCTCACGGAGTCGGGTAACACGGCACGCCTAGTGTCCAAGTTCCGCCCGTCGATGCCGGTGCTGGTGCTTACAGCCTTGGGTGGGACTGCCCGCCAGGCCGAGGGCTTCAATAAGGGCGTCACTGCGCGCTGCATGGGATCGATGATCGGCACGGACTCAATCCTTTTCCGCGCCACGGATCTGGGCAAACAGTTTGGCTGGGTGAAGCCTGGCGACAACGTTGTCGCTTTGCACGGTATGGTGGAGGCCCGATCGGGTTCGACCAACATGCTCAAGGTGCTGACTGTGGAATAAGGCAACGTATCGCAGTCAACCTCCCCAACCTGTCCACCGGGCTCTACCAGGCAGAGTTGAGGCAGCACTACGAAGGAAAAAAAGCAAACAATAACCAAGCCAATGTAGCTCAATATTTCAATGCAATAGCGATGTTGTTCACAATTGATCTTGGTTCGTGCAGGTGCGAACAGCAAAACAGTTTCGATGCAGGATCGAAAGCATCTTCGGATATGACTAACACGTCGGAATCGCAGCAAGATGAGCAAGGCACCAGCCACTTTCGATCTGTTGTAGAAATATTTGTCGCCATATATTCGAAATCAAGTTGTCACCTCGAATGTTCGGCGACACAGAATTGTTCTCGTTAGGACTGTACATGACGCCAGGGGCTTCGTGAACCTAGTAGACTTCCTGCTTTTCGATCATTTTTCAATTTGCAGCGGACGAATAGATCATCAATACCAACAGGGAAGCTGGTCTCATGTCTCCAACGGTATCGAGCTGTCAACTTAAATTACTCAGGTTGTTGTACTGACTATCATGTTTACAGGAACAAACGAAGCCTAGTTGTGACCAAACAAAGCTCCGTGGTGATCTCTCCGCCTACATGAAAATCTCCAGCCAACTCCGAGCGATGCGCAACGAGATGTACGAAACCGACAGAAGCGGGAAGCTCAAGGACCAGCAAGCCCTCGATTTCTCATTCGACGTAGCCAATCTCAAGCGCTTAAGCAACAAGATGCGGTTGTTGGTGTGTGAGCAGCTTCGAGCACTCATCAATGAGATCCACCACTTCTTGGATTCTACCAGTACATCGGAACAAACAAACTGCAACGACCTCGAGCCCAAGACAAACAGCAGGTACTCGTTGGAACTTGCTGACAAATGCACCGAGTTGCTGCACTCCATCACCATAACAGCCATCAAAGAGGAGATTTTCGAGAAGGAACGACTACTAAGCAACCTTCGACTGCGCAACGGGAAGAGTGCAGTGTACATTGTGCTACGTAGTCGTTGGCGGGTTCGGCCGCGGTCATGGTAAGCTTAGGTTTTTATATGCAAATAAGAACCGCTCAAGTTGAAGTAGGAGTGATGGTCTCTTGGTTTCCCTTTCCTACTCCGCATTCGTTGTCCGCAGTCTTCAACTTGCTTCCATACAGTCACAAGGACAACGACATCATGAGTGCGGAATCCAAGCAGCAGCTACTGGATATGCGAGGCGACGACTACGACGGCGTGCGAGTGAAGTTGCTGGAGCTGATCGAATGCCACGAGACCATCGGCTATGTGATGGACAAGGTCCGCGCCGAGCAGAAGAAGCGAGCTGGTCATGACTCGGACGCGGAGCAAGTGGAGGCCGATCATTGCCTCATTTCCTGCTTGCGTCTTACTGCCAAGACGACGCAGCCGAGCGACTCACTGAATCCTAAAGACGAAGCGTTGTCACACCACGGAGGAGTAGCTGAGCACGGAAGAAGTCCTGACGAGGTCCTGCAGAGCATTTTCGCGAAGGCTAAGCGCATCGGTGCGCTTTTCGACGAGTTGATGGTGCTATACTACGACATGCAAGCGCAACGTGACGTAATGACGAGCTTCGTTCTCGTCGTCTTGGTGGTGGCAGTATACATGTATACTCGCTGAAACAGTGAGGACGACTGGCGGTGGTACCTAAATCGAAGAAGAGCTTGGACGCAGTGAAGCCCAATGCAACGGCACCGCCAACAATATCAAGAGATAAGACTTTTCCTGCCATCTCTTTGCTGTATTTACCCACCCGCTCCACCCACAGACGCCGCTCTTGTCCCGCTGGGAGCGCTGCCGCCCGTGGGGAGCGGCGCGCTCAGCGTTTCTTGAAGCCGTACTTCTTGCGCTCGTAGAAGAGGTCAGTCCGGGAGCTGCCCAGGTTGACGATCTTCGGACAGCCGTCGCGATCCTTTTCCAGCTGCGTGCACTCGCGACAGTAGTAGGCGTCCGAGATGCCCGGCCCGCCGCAAATGACACAGCGGCCTTGGTACGAGCCGTAGTTGCACTCGTCGCAGATGCGAACCAGTGTGCACGGGCGCACGTATGAATCGCAGATCACACACTTGCCATCGTCCTTCTCGCACAGGCGGCCGATGGCCACGCCCGGCTGCTTACGGCACATTACCAGGTCTGGGTGGTGCTTCGCCATTGCTGCTGCTGCTGCTCGTTTCCGCAATTCGCAAAGATACACAATGTGTACACCTAATTCCTTCGTAACAGCATTTTACACCTATCAAATTACATTTGGGAACGCTTTGGGTATACACCCAGTTGTAGAGGCCAAATTTGATCAAGTTGAAGTGATAACTTGCTGCGGAGCCCCGCACTTCCATCGCAGCTACTGTAAGTAGCTAGCGTTTTCTCATCATTATACTCGGAAAACGCCTCCTTACTTCAGGTACAGTGTATGCGGCTTCACACGCATCGGTTTCAAAACGTGTTCGCCCCATAAAGTGTAAATAGAGTTCGGATTTATCTTCCCCAAATCCTTGCTTTTAACTTTACAGCCGACAACGTGACGATCGCACGTCAATCTGACCGAACGTGTCGAGCACAGAATTGACCAACGTCTGGTACAGTTCGTTGTAGTGGACCTTGGACATCCTCGCCACCGTCGGAAAGATAATTCATGTTGCGCTTTGGGTATGTATCCACCTCCAAATGTAAGTGCGCTGATTGGCGGAATCCTTCGCGCCTTTTCCCAGGAGACGCACATATTTGTCACTAATCTGCGAGAGTGACTAGTTTTGCACAGCAAATTACCGGACAGAGCTCTTTTTGAACATTAGGGTAAGGGTTTCTTTACAATTCTGAAGATAAGTTGAGAAAAATATCCACCAATCAAAGTAAAGCAAGGGCCGTTTGAATCTCTTGAGTTTGCTATGGCATACAGAAGGCCTCATTCCCCCTTTTTGCCTGCGCTGACTATACGGCATACTCAAGCGAAGTCAAGCCCTCTTTCGACTACCATGGAGCCACTTGCAGCGAACGAGCATGGCGCGGCGTGGGCGGCCATCAAGACGGAGGCCACTGGCGGCAAGAAGCGCAAGCGTCTGCAGAAGAAGGCGCCGGGCGCTCCCAAGCGCGGCAAGTCTCCGTACATCCTGTTCTCCATGGAGAAGCGCGAGGAGATCAAGGCCACGATGCCCGAGAACTCCAAGGTGACGGATGTGATGCGCGCCATCGCCGACGCTTGGGGCAAGATGACCGACGATGACAAGCAGCCGTGGAAGATAGCAGCTGAGGCTGACAAGCAACGCTACGAGGAGGAGATGGCGGCCTACGATGGTCCACTGCGTGTGCCCAACAAGCGGGCCAAGAAGCACCCGGACGCGCCCAAACGTGCGTCCTCGGCCTTCCTCTTCTACAGCCAAGTCATGCGTCCACGTATCAAGGCTGAGCACCAGGACATGAAGAACACGGAGATCTCCAAGCAACTGGGCGAGGCCTGGTCCAAGGCCACGGACGAGCAGAAGGCTCCGTTTGTCGAGAAGGAAAAGGCTGACCGTGCGCGCTACAAGCGCGAGATGGAGGAGTGGAACAGCCACAAGGCTGAGCGCGAGTACAACGAGTCCCAACAGCAGTACAACAACTACGCTGCTATGACGGGATTCGACCAGATCAGTTACCCGGGCTCGTACTCGACTACGGAGGTGTAAGCTACGTGCTACTAACTCTCCAGGGCTTTTTTGGGCATTAGTCACCTTTACTTTTCCTACGCCGCGGGCTTCGGCCGACGCTCTTCTCTATTGCGTGCCGGTGTGGCAGTCGTACCGAGAGAGTCGTCGAGAGCCGCGGAGCTACTTACCGCGCGCGTCGCCGAGCCGGAAGGAGCATATTCAGTTCTTGTCATTGCATTGTGTACGTAACGCATCCTTCCCCGCCGCAAATATTACTTTGAAACACTTCGTGTGTCTTTGCGTTACGTCTTCCTTGCGTTATGTCGCCAAGTAAGTGAGCCCAAGGTAGCGTATCCGTTCAACGTCTGGTGGTCGAGGTCGGTGGTTCTGCTTGGTGTCCTCACTCGAGTCAAAGCCATGCTGGGCCAACATTGTTGGCGTCATTGCCGCGCAGTTTTGCTTGGTTTGCCACTTGCCACCAACCATTGCATCATGACCGTGTTCACAGCGTCGTCGCTTTGGCTGGCCTCCGCTTAACGCTGCTGCCAGCTCTGTGCACGGCCCCAAGCACCGGCAAATGCTTTGCTTGGCTCGCTGTGCTGCACACGAGCTTGAAGCTCAAGATCTCCAGCCTTGCAGGACAAGAACTCGATCGTTAGTGTTGTGGAATGCTATGTATTTGTTGTGTTTAGATGGAACGAGAAACAATTGACTACAACCCGCTCCTGACCGACGGATCGGATGGCCGTGCCGTTCACGCCGAGGACAGAGCGTCCACACCGGGGAGCACCTTGCCCTCCAGGAGCTCCAGGCTGGCACCGCCGCCCGTGCTTACGTGGGAGACCTTGTCCTCCGTGTTAAACTTCACACAGCACGTGGCCGTGTCGCCACCGCCAATGATGGTGGTAGCGCCCGACTCGGTGGCCTTGACCACAGCGTCCATGACGGCCTTGGTGCCGTTGGCGAAGGCGTCGAACTCGAACACGCCCATGGGGCCGTTCCAAACGACGGTCTTAGCCTTGGTCACGGCGGCGCTGAACGCCACCTGCGACTTGGGGCCGACGTCCAGACCCATCCAACCAGCGGGGATACCCTCCTCCTGGGTGGCCTCCTTCTTAGCAGCGTCCGCAGCAAACTTGTCAGCAATGACGAAGTCCTCGGGCAGGTGCAGCGTCACGCCCTTCGCCTTAGCCTTCTCCACGATCTGAGGCACGATCTTGGCGCCCTCCTCGTCATACAGCGAGCCGGCGATCTCCATGTTGTTGATCACCTTCTTGAAGGTGTAGGCCATGCCGCCACCAATGACCATCTCGTCAACCTTGTCGAGCATGTTCATGATAAGCTGAATCTTGTCTGCAACCTTAGCACCACCCAGGATGGACACGAACGGACGCTGCGGGGCATCCAGAGCCTTGGCGAAGTACACGAGCTCCTTGTCCAGCAAGAAGCCAGCAGCCTTAACGGGGAGGTCCACGCCCACCATGGAGCTGTGGGCACGGTGAGCCGTACCGAAGGCGTCGTTGACGTACACGTCGCCAAGCTTGCTGAGAGACGCGCGGAAGGCGGCCACAGCCTCAGGCGAGGCCTTGACCTTGTTGCCCTCAGCGTCCTTGCCCTTGCCCTCTTCCTCGACGTGGAAGCGCAGGTTCTCAAGCAGAATCACGCTGCCCTCAGCAGGGTCAGCACAGGCGGCCTCGACCTCAGGGCCGACGCAGTCCTTAAGGAAGGTGACCTTGCGGCCGAGCTTCTGCTCAACAGCCACAGCCACGGGGGCCAGCGAGTCCTTGGCCTTGGGCTTGCCCTCGGGACGGCCCAAGTGGGACATGAGCACCACAGCCTTAGCACCCTGGTCAAGCACGTACTGCACAGTGGGCAGCGCGGCGTCGATACGCTGCGTGTTGGAGATGGAACCGTCCTGGGCGAAGGGCACGTTGAAGTCCACGCGGATGAGCACGCGCTTGCCCTTGACGTCCACGTTCTTGATACTGAGCTTGGCCATGGTGACGGTTGGAGAATGGGTTGCTTGTCGACTTCGAGGCGAAATTGAGAATGAGATCTTTTTTACATGGGGACTTGGATCGCGTCCATGCTGTCTTGCCCCTTTTCGCAACGTTTGTATGAGGAATCTTGTCGAAAAGGGGCACTTCGCCCGATTGCTCGACGAAAACCGAAATGTTCCACTGGGGAGCTATCTCACTTTTGGCGTAAGTAGAAGATTGTGATTGGTTGAAGCTCAATCGCTAATGCCATATTCCAAATTGGATACCTTATCGGGTGACGACAGCGTGCGGGCGGGTACCCAGTAGCCCTTTTATAGTAAGTAGATTTGCGGCACCACTGAAAGCGCGCAGCAAGCTCCAGATCAAGGATCGAACACCTCCCAATGTAGAGCTGTGGCTGATACACCGCATAACGCCACCGCCCGGGATCCATGTAAAGCCACCGCTCGGGCTGCATCGACTGTGCCTAAGAGTACTTATATAAATTAATTCCTTTAACGTCATAAAAATGTAGCGCGCGTGTCGCACCATGGCTAAATAAAAAGCCTGCGACGTGTGACGAGTGACGTAGTGGCCAGTCATTGTTGATGCATGGAGCATTCACTAACGTTACGCCAAGGCCGTGCCCAAGTGTATCGTGCGAAGGCAACGACCTCTTCGCGTCGCTGGCGGCCTTATCTCGGAGGAATCGATCGAGTGGCGATAGCGGCATGGCCGTGTCATACGTACCGGTACGTGGCGCGCTTCTACATACCCGGAACAGACCCAGCCCAAGGTGCCACGGACCGACGGAACAGGCCCCAAAGACAACAAGACCAATGCAAGGCACTTGAGGGCCGGCCATTTAGCGGAGTCGAATCTCAGCACGGAAGACAGATCGCCCAATGTGGACATCATCATCAAGGATGCTACCACCAAGTTCAACAAGTCCGTCATCTGGAAACTGCGATTCACCGTTTGGAAGGCACTGAAAATTACACCAGAGCAACTACGCGAACATTGGGGGATGGCGCTCTTGGGGCGAGCTGTGTACAAACACAAGAAGCACCCCATCCTTAATGCTTACAGAAGATATTTGAATGGGTTAAAGTACTACAGGTAGCCACGGTTTGTACTGAGCGTACGGAAGAAGATATTGGCAAGGATTTTTTTTAACGATTCTGGTAGTTGGTGTTTGCATGGCGTGCAGTCCGTTGGTATAATCCTGTACTGCAATCAGAGAAGACGCGTAGTCGACAATTTCAATAAACTTGAGCCTCGGAATTTGCAACGCGATCAAAAAATGCAATTTGATTTGTATGAAGGTCGCGATCAACTCAATATTGAAGTTTATCCAATTTCCTTGATGCAAAGGACGCCGGCAAGACAAGATGATTGAGGCAGGACGCGTAGCTACACTGAGGAAATTCAGAAGTGGAAACGGCAGATGCTCGAGCAAGATGCAGACTGTGCATTGCAGAGTATTGAGGCCTGCGTTAATTGCTTGGAAGCGTAGATTGTTCAGCATTGCTAAATGCATTACGCATTGATATCTGGGACGGCGCTCTGTGGGCGCATTGTTCTTCATGCATGTAGTTGTTCGCTGGAGGTTGCTATGCTGACTCCTCCAAACGCTACAGGACTCTATAGTATAATTCTTAACAAAATAGAGGTTCTCTTTACCCCAAAAAGGTTGCTATGCTGACAGTAAAACAAGAAATGCAACGAACATCAAGTATTTCCATTGAATCGCGGAGAGCTCAGATGTTGGGCTGCATTTTTTTTTCTCAGCTGAAAACAATTACAAGTAGTTATGCTAGTGCCGGATAACTCCCCAAGTCGGTAGCAGGGTTGCTTCATTCCATTCTTAATTTTGCCATCTACAGTACAACTCAAGCTACGACTACAACTTAATACAGCGTGGCATACAATGGAGCATTCTACACCTTCGTTGTCATCACACGGATATCGCTCTCGCACAGTTAATCTTCATGTACCACGAACAAGGTACAGTGTTGACGAGAATGAACACTGATTTTTTTTTTACCAAAAGCTGCATGCAGCCGATGACCTCAGCAATGACTCGTTGAAATCGGCCAAGCTCACTGCATCGAGTACGAAGTAACTATTTTGATTCACTTTCAATGATCGATTGATGACATTTCATTTTTTTGCGGTGGTTAAGAGATCCTCTATTTACGCTAGATAATTCCAACCATCTCATCGGTTAGTCACCGCGATCATCAATGATCTCGTGACGGATCTACAGTTTAAACGGACCCACACCAGTCTCGGCAGCGCCCACCATACCTCCGTCACTCGTGATGACCTGGCCAGAAATCCACCCCGACGCCTTCGATGAAAGGAAAATGGCCAGTCCAGCCATGTCCGAGCTCTCACCCATGCGTCCAATTGGAATCGCTTGACTGATCTCCTCGAAAGGCTTACTCGTGACGTACGCGACACCCTCCGACAATCTCGACGGAACATATCCAGGCGTCATGGCGTTCACTAGAATGTGGCCACCATTCGGACGACGAGCTAGCTTCGCTGCCAATACACGGGTCAAATGGTGCAACGCAGCCTTGGACGAATCGTACACCATAGTATTGACCTTTTGCGGCACCAACCCACCGATCGACCCCACATTGATCACTCGTGCCGCATCCGACGACGTAGCAGCAACGTCCAATAGAGGCAGCAGGAAACGTGTGAGTAGGTAAGCCGACGTCACATTCAATGCGAAAGTCTCTCCCCAAACTGCAGTCAACAACCAAAACGTCAGTAAATATTCTCCTCTCAAGGTTGGTTGAATAGTCAACAAACCTGATGCTGGGGTATTTTCGACGGGGGTGTCTGCTCCGTCGCCCGAGTTGTTAACGAGCACGTCAAGACGCGATTCCCTCTTGATGATCTCGTCTGCGAACGCCTTGCACTCGTTTTCGCTAGTCAGATCCACTTTCAACTACAAACATCAGAAATTCCATTTTAGTCGGTAGTTTAATGTATAAGTTCCAGATTTTTTTTTCTTACAGCGATGCAGACGCCGGGGCCTTTGGCGTTGAGTTCGTCGGCTGTGACTTGGCACGCTTCGAGATTGCGCGAGGCAATGTACACTTTCGCACCATTCTGTACAAATCCGTCGGCAATCATCTTGCCAATGCCACGGCCGCCGCCCGTAACGATCACCACTTTGTCCTGAACATCGAAAAGCTTGGAGGCGTTCAAAGAGATCATAGTTTCCTTGCAAACTCGGCTATTGAGGAGGGAATAATTGAGGAGTGTCAAGGTATCAGCAACATCGCGAGAGAGAGGTCCACTTAGCTGATCCCTCCGTGTGGTGTCCCTCGATTGGACAAATGCAATTTCATTTCACTAGTCGTAAGAGGTTGATCAAGATTTGTTTTTTGAAGTTATGGACTTCACTTTTACTGCTGTAGCAACTTCACATCGCCTCATAAGGTCGTTAACCCTACGGTCCAACGCTAGTCTCCGCAGCACCAACCATTCCGCCATCACACGTGATAACTTGGCCAGAAATCCATCCTGAAGCTTTGGACGCCAGGAAAATGGCGAGTCCAGCCATGTCCGAGTCTTCGCCCATACGTTCGGTTGGAACTTCTTGCTTGATCTGTTCGAAAGACTTTCCGGTCACATACGGGATCCCCTCGGTTATTTTGGATGGGATCAATCCCGGAGCGATAGCATTCACGAGTATGTGGCCGCCATTTGGACGACGAGCCAACTTAGCAGCTAGAACTCGCGTCATGTGGTGTACAGCAGCTTTGGACGTGTCGTACACGATGGTGTTGATTTTCTGGGGCATAAACCCAGCGATCGATCCAATGTTGATGACTCTAACTCCGTCCGCTGAAGTTGCAGCGGCATCCAGAAGTGGCAGTAGGAAACGTGTGAGCAGATACGTTGACGTCATTTAACGACAAAGTATCGTTCCAAGGTGCAACGAAAGAAACCACACACACATCAGGTGACTTGAGTTTTCGATAAAATAGTCATCAAAGTATACTTACCAGACTCTGGGGTGTTTTCGACGTGGGTCTCCAATCCAGTAGCCGAATTATTGACGAGGACGTCAACATGGGACTCACATTTGCCGATTTCTTCAGCAAAAGCTTGACACGCCGCTTCACCGGATAAATCTGCTTGCAGCTGTATCAAACAACAAATATTTAATTAATTAGCTACTTCGAAGTAAAAACTAAAAGCAGTGGGTTTTGATAGTGAATTCATACAGGGATGCAGTGTCCTGGACCCGTGGTGTTAAGTTCGTCGGCTGTGGCTTGGCAAGCGTCGAAATTGCGTGACGCGATGTAAACTTTGGCTCCATTCTGCACAAATCCATCGGCGATCATCTTTCCAATTCCTCGGCCGCCGCCAGTAACAATCACCACTTTGTCCTTCACGTTGAAGAGCTGGGTCAGGGTCAGGGAGCTCATTGTTGGGGTTTCAGTTGGTCTTGTTCGTTAGAGAGTAAAATGATTTATGCAATGTCAACGACTAGCGCAGGACACTCAATGCTACGTACCTAGATGTTGAAGATGTTGAAGATGTTAAATAGGTTCATGCATTTGTTTCTTGATTCATCAAAGCACACTTTGCACGAAGTCAGTGACTATAATATAGTCAAGTACCTCGTATTTGGAAGTGCGCACATGTGCGACACATTAATTTGTGGCTGCAGTTGCAGCTCTGTCTGATGCCCTGCAACACCTGCAATTGTTTGTTTCATAAGCACGGCGACGTCTTTAAGTTAGAACGTCGTGTTTCTTGTTAAAGTAGATTGAACTTCGACATCTAGCTAGCGCCTACTTCCCAGCAGCAGAGCTGGTAGAGAATGCCGTTGCTGGATGTGCTACCGCTGCTAAAGAAAATCGGTGTTGAGAAGGTAAGATGTGATACTGTTCGATGAGAGCTGTGCAGAGGTATCGAGCATGCTCGAATGCTCTGTTGGTAAGTCGTCAACCCAGTAACTATTCTCATATTGCTTGCACGACAATGCACTTGGTGCGATTGAGCGTTGTGCTTCCAGAAAGTTTTCGATGCTTGAACCAATACGTAGTCTATCTTGCCATGCTGGTTTAGTCCGGATATCCCTGACGAACAACGTACGTGCTGGTGTCAATGAACCATATAAAATGTCAAAACACTTACGAAATCCTGAACAAACTATCCAACTCAGGCAAAACCGTCGCTGAGCGTTTGCTTGATGAACGCCCCGATGACCCGCAATAATGCCAATAGCGATCAAATTATCTCTCGGAACCGTAAACCAATGCAACTTGTGCACAACCAAATACTCCACACCGCCCTCTTCCACTTGCATCATTCCAAACGCCTTCAGTGCCGACAAATTGTAGTACAATTTCTCGTCATCGAATCGGTAACCTCCTAACAATATGATTCGACTACGGCTGTGTCAACACATCAAGGTTCGGACAAAACTGCCAATGAGCAATGCTTCAGCCACACATAAACATCTGCCGAGATCAAACGCACAGACGAGATAATCGCAATAATGATGAGCACGACAACACCGTGGCAGATTAAGCTCCAGACGTAGTAAGAGACCACCACAGCAGTTGGCTTGGAAAGCTTCAAGTCTGACCCATTTAATCCTGAAAAGGTAACCTGGAATACCAAACCTGTGACCAACTCACCCACTAGAGTTGTTTCGTAGTTGAAAAAGAGTCGTTTGAGCTTTATCCTCCATGGTTCACTTAACCACCTCGTACCCTCGAGTATTTCAAAAAGAAGCAGCACAAACCCCGATAAATTGTACCCTAACGACACGTACTGGACTCGGATCGCCCAACCATCATTTGCAGTGACGAGAAACATGTCCGTCATAATCCCTTCCACTATCAAATACAGCAAACCTGCACGCTGAAAGTTTGTCGCTCCGTGGGCCGATAGTCGTAAACTCTCTTGGACAAACACTATGGCCTCGTGTTGCTGAAGTGTTTCACCAGTACCATCACATCTTCGGCCGTAGAGCCTGCACAGTAAGTAACTACGACGGATTACAAGTATCCGATACACGACCCAGATCGCACCGACAATGCTGTACCAATACGACATCCTAGGCTTCGTACTCCCTGCATCCTCGACCAAGAACACGCCATTCATATCGTACGTCCCGACCACAGTCACCGCCATGTAAGTCGTCTTGACTTTTGAACAATAAGTTCCAACGTTCCCTTCGTAAAATGAGTAGAACCCAAGACTGGCATGATACAGACACATTTCAAAAGGGAAGCCGTCGTTCGCGCAACTGGATGGTGTTGTTCTGGACGGGGTCGTTTTCGTATCCCCAATGACGTAGTTGCCATGGGTATTATACTGCGGCACCACCACGTGACAAACAGTGATGTTGTCTACCAAGTAGTAGTGTGTTGGGTTATGGTTCCACCAGATCCCCGCCATCATGAATGCTTCCACAGGACACTTGTCCGTCAAATTTGCCGTCTCCTTCTGTAAGTCTGGAGGCACAGCAAGGATCTCGGAAATCTGGTGCGGCTTGACAAACTTCATGTAGCTTCGTGTTTGCAGTACCAAAGGAAAAACTCCTTGGAATAGCCGCACTGCCAGCAGCATCCGCTGCGCCGTAAGCCAGCCATCATTGCTAAAATGTTTCATTTGAGCGATTTTCGCCTTTGAGGCTGTGGTTTGAGTGAATAGTTGAACCGTTGGTGTTCCAAATTCGTCGTCCCCAAGCTAAACGTTCCAAAACGCACTGCACCATCTAAGCAACCCTGCTTCGAGAAAATCTACAGTAGATAAGGTGTCTCTCCTCCAGAATCGTAATTCTGGAAATTTTAAGTGCCGACAATTTGTATGCACCGTACTGTAGCAACACGGCGAGGCAATCGTAGTAAATTTAATTAAAGTCCCACCAGACAAGGCTTGTGCAGGGCACACCTCGGTCAAATTTGACGTTTCCTTCCCATAGCACAAATGCATGAGCCATAACTACGGGATTTGATCTAATGCTTCGGACCCAGCCAGAACTTTTATCATACGTTTACCTGGTGAGGCTTGCTAGCATTCTGCGTTGCTTGGGCACCTCCTAGTCGCCTATCAAGAAAACTAATGATGCCCCTACAAGGTCGCTCGTTGCACGCTTCAACCTGTTGGTCCGAGATGACCCCAATTCCGATCAAATTGTCCCTAGGAACGGTGATCCAATGCAACTTGTGCATCACTAAATACTCGGCGCCGTCTTCCTCCATTTTCAACACCCCAAACGCTTTCAGTGTCTTTGATTTGTAGTACATTTTGCCACCTTCTAAACGGTAGTCACCCAGCAGTATGATTCTGCTACGAACCCCCAGCGCAGTATCGACGCAGCATGGCTCGGACAACACCGAGAAACATCGATGCTTGAACCACACGTACAGTAGCGCCCATAACACACGTGTGAATGAGATGATCCCGATCACAACAGCTACGACCACACCGTGGCAAACCAAACTCCACAAGTAATAAGAGACCGCCAGAGCTGTTGGCTTCGACCTCTTCAAGTCCGACTTATTCAATCCAGACAGAAAATCCTCCAGCCCGAGAGCAGTGACCAATTCATCAACAAGAGCGACTTCGTAGCTGAAGAAAACGCGTTTAATTCGGAGTCGCCACTTCTCGCTAAGCCAATTCATACTCTCCACCATTTCAACAAAAGCAACATCAAACCTGACAAATTGTAGCCTAGCGACCCGTACTGGATTCGTGTGGTCCAGCCATCGTTCGCGATAATGAGAAACAAGTCCGTCATGATGCCCTCGATGACCAAATAGAGAAGTGCTGCCCGTTGATAATATGATGCCCCGTGAGCAGATAAACGCAAACTTTCCTGCACGAATACCACGGCCTCTTGCTGGTCAAGTAATTCGCCTAACTCGTTACACCTTCGACCATAGCGACTGCATAGAACGTAGCTTCTCCGGATCATAAGAGCACGATACAGGAGCCAGATTGCACCAACGATACTATACCAGTACGATATTCTCGACTCTTTACTACCCGTGTCATTTGCTAATAACGACCCGTTAATATCGTACGAACCGAGAACTTTCACTTGAATGTACGCAATTCTGTCCTTGGTACAATATGTGCCGGTTTCTCCTTCGTAGAACGAGTAGAACCCGATACTGGCATGGTAAAAGTAGACTTCGAAAGGGAAACTATCATCGACGCAACTGGATGGTGATGTACGATAAAGGGTAGTCTTGAGCTTCCGATAAAGTAGTTTCCATTCGTATTGTACTGCGGCACCACGGCGTGGCAAATAGTTCCGTTGTCTGTGTTGTAGTAGTGTGTAGGCTCGAAATTCCACCGTACTCCGGCCAACAGGAGCGCTTCCACAGGGCATACGACTGTTAAATTGGCAGTCTCCTTCTGTTGATCTTTGGGAACGACGAGGATCTCGGACATTTTGGCAGGTCTGACGAATTGTGTGTAGCTTCGTATTTGTAGGACTAGAGGCACGACGCCCATGATCAGCCACACTGCCATTAGCATCCGCTGTGTTGTCAACCAGCGGATATGTCTAGTTGCGTAATTCTCCTGCACATTTCTCGTCATTGGTGACGGAATCGTTGTCTCCGTGTCGATGGAAAAGGATGTTTTAGTAATTGTGCACGCGCTCAAAATGTTGCAACGGACAGACGGGTGAAAACTTCTTATATCAGCAGCATCGGAATAACTCACATGAGACTAGGATAGTGCGAATTTTGGAAATAGGGTCCTTATCCGCGGGACCGTTCCTGCGAGCGATGAAAAGTGATTTTGCGTCGTATTTCAAGAGCTGTGCCAATACATGGCAAAAGTCCGATGCTTTTACTAAATGTACCTCAGTACTCGTACAACCGAAATCGTCGATGCAGTTACCAGCGATACACGAGCCAATTCCAGCAACGTCATGCGTGTGTTTGTGCTCCCAGTGTCTTCAGCTAGGAACACTCCGTTGATACTACACCTTGTACGACGATACATGTCATATTGCTCTAGACCACAATACCTGCCGGTCTCCTCCTCGTAGAAAAAAATACTGCCGCGATGCAAGTGCATTTCAACCGGTAAGCTGTCGTAGACACAACTGGATCAAGTTGTATCGATACCGCCCAACTTTTGGGTCCCCGACAACGTAGTTTTCCTCGTAACTGTACTGTGGCATGACAGCGTGGCAAACACCGATTCGTTCTTCGTTGCGGCAGTGGGTGGCCTGGAAAGCCCTTTAGACTCCGATCAGCACGAATGCCTCCACAAAATTCATAAGTTGACAGCACGCTACGACGCTCGAGGCAATGGGCGTCCACGTGTGGGGAAATGTCCACGAACAAGCGACACCGCTTTGAGACGCAGGGGCTTTTCATACGTGAAAGTTGCAAGAATCCCAATGAAGTCGTGATGCACACTGTTTGATTTAATTTGCACCAGTAAACATGTTCGTTTACCTTGTCTGGCCCAACAAGTATCTTGATTGTGCCTTGAGGATGAGAACGACGTCCCGTTTGGATAGAAGCAGTACCACCCAAACTCTTACCAAGAAAGCTGACAATACCTATGCAAGGCCGTTCGTTGCAAGGCTCCCCGTGATAACTCCAGTTCCGATCAATTTATCCCTCGAAACGGGTGCAGTTTGTGTACAACCCAATACTCGACACTGTCTTCGTCCATTTTCAACATCCCGAACGCCTTCAATGATCCTGGCGTGTAAAATAAATTGCCACCTTCCCAACAGTAGCCTTCAAGAAGAATAATTCGGCTTCTGGCCCCCAAAGTCGTATCAACACAGCATGGCTCGGAAAATTTTGCATAGGACACTGCGAGGGCTGTTCGTTTTGACCGCTCCAAGCCCAAATTGTTTAGTCCTATAAAGGAACTGTTGAAACGCGAGACCACTTACGAATTCACCCACCAGGGCTGTCTTGTAGCTGAAGAAGATGCGTTTGATTCGCAGTCTCCATTTTTCATTAAGCCTTTGCATTTTCTCCACCATCTCAAATGACAACAGCATCACCCCGGGCAAATTGTAGCCTAGCGATGCGTATTGAACTCTACATGTAGTAAACCAACCGTCATTTGCTATGATGAGAAACAAGATCGTCATGATGCCTTCCACAATCAAATAGAGCAATTTGTTGCTCCATGTGCTGATAGACGCAAACTTTCTTGGACAAATACAATCAATTCTGATTGTTGGAGCTTTTCTCCCATTTCATCGCACCTTTGGCCGTAAGACTTGCATAACACGTAACTCCGACGGATCATCAGAGCACGATAGATTATCCATATCGCACCAACAATACTGTACCAATATGAGAATCTTGACTTAGTACTTCCCCTGTCATTTGCTAAAATGGATCCGTTGATATCGTACGTTCCGAGCAATTCCATGCAGTGTGGTCCTCAGCATCATACGTTCCCATTTCTTGTTCGTAGAATGAGTAAAACCCAATACTGGTATGGTAAAAGTACACTAGAAAGGGAAAACTTTCATTGGTGCAACTGGATGGTGTCGTATGAAATGGAGTCGTTTTTGCGTTCTGGATGAATTAGTTGCCATGGGTATTAATTCGCAGGGCAAATAATGCCATTTTCAGTCGAATAGTAGTGAGTTGCTTCAAAATTCCACCTAACCTTAGCCAACACGAGAGCTTGTGAAAGGTCTGGAGATGCCACTAGGGCGGGATTGTGTGTGGCCTGGCGAATTGCGAATAGCTTCGTATTTGCAAAGCAAGAGGGAGAACCCCCAGCACGAACCACACAAAAAGTAGCTTGTGTTTTGCTCTGTCAAGGAAGTGGGGTGATCAGATCCAGTTGATCGCACCGCATCGCGAAGGACCTGCTTCATTTGGGTACTGAACAACGAATATACGGCAGTGCCACGTCTCATCCAGTGTTATCGCTTGTTGACAAGCAGAGTGTTCTTCCCATTTTTGCCAAGAACACTAATACTACTGATGATCCTCCGAGGAAAATCGGTCGAGCACCAGTGCACTGATCCACTCCGCGCTTCCTTCGTTGCGAGTGATATTTTATTTGCATTGCGCGCGTTTTGGGCAGCAACTTGGTTGATTTTGCGATAATTTGTCATTACAAAGGCAACTTCAACTTGCAAATGGCTACATTTTCACATTTGCCTTCCACTTTGCCACTTGCGAATCTGCCATCGACCGCAACAAGCAACTCTTCCTCTTCCTCCTTCTTCGTCCATGGTTGGAAGACCGCGCAAGAGCCGCTCAGCCAGTGCCAGTGCCAGTGCCAGTGCCGAGCCAGCGTCGGCAGGAGGCAAGCGCAGCGCAGACGACAACCAGCCGGAGGAGGCCATCGAGACGACGAAGCCGCCCCGGAAGAAGGTGGCACTGCAAGAGGATAACGTGGAGCCGGGACCGGAGCCGACGGACCAGCAGGTCGCTCGTCTTGAGCTAAAGATTCAGGAGCTTGGCGCGGAGAATGAGCGACTCAAAGAACAGGTGAAGAAGCTCAAGGCGGAGCAAGGCGGGGACGAAGCGGATGCCAAGCAGAATCCCAAGAAGAAGGCAACAGCGAAGGCTCAGCCCAAAGACAAACCGACGAGAGTTCAGCCCAAGAGGAAGTCGGCCAAGGACCAGCCCAAGGGCAAGGCGGCCAAGGTCTAGTTCGAGAACATCGCCCTTGTCGCTAACGGCTTGAACTTGCAGGAGTAGCTTGGATAATGTCATGGAATATCGAAGTAAGCTATTCAATTCACTTGCCACCTTCCGTTTTTCTCTTCTTGATCTGGCAAAAAGGTGATTTTCAGCGCCACTTACATCGCTTAGACGTCAATTTCCGAACTCACAGTCAGTAGGCACCCACCGCAGTCTCCTTGACAACACCGACGCCATATTCATGCATCAACTCTGCATTGCCTCCGCCATCGCCCAAGCACTTGTGAACCCCCAAAGCTATCATACTGAGCGTGGATCTCTCAATGCACTCTCGCCTCACCGAAAGCCATCATCGCCATTGCCACCAGGCTGATGATCAGCCTCTCGTGCCTTCCGTTTACGAACTGGCCGTTCGGATTTGTGATCCTCAATTTTCAATGCCCAGCGCTTGGCACCCGACCGGCGTCGCATACCTTGGGAACCCATTGCACTGCAATTTGCAAGAGCTCGAATCAGACTATCCAGTGCACAGCTCGTAGGACTCTTCGACGAAAGAAGAGTACAGTAGCTACAGCCTGTAGCCTACAGGACCCGAAATGCCATGGACGCCGGCAGCTGGTGGTCACACCAAGACGGATACGATACATGTACACACACCAGACAGTCTGGATGGCAGTCGCTCTGTAGTCTGAAGCGAAATCTCTCACTTCCTGTTGCCTGTCGAAGAGGCTGCAAATTGGCCACTGCTCAAGGCAATGGCGTTTGCACCTCAACGCAACTCCACTTGCAAATCATCCAATGTCAGGTTTACGGCTGCTTGTTGCAGTTGGCACACGTCGCAGATCGCTTCAACGTGGTAAATACGTCAAACCATTCCACCAATCATCTCTCCTGAAATCAATTTCATCCAATCCAAGTCTTCCACATCTTTGCAATTTCCCAAAAGTCTTATCCAGCCTTAATCGTCAGTCTACACAATCAAAGTCTCCCCTCTCTCGTCGCATCGTCAGCGCACGCCGGAAGAAGGGAAAACTTGCCAAGTTTTCGCAGCAGAGAAAGGGGAACCAAAAAGAGAGTCGGAAAAGCTTGCCACAACGCAACCGACCACGAAAGCATCATGTCGGGCAAGCCGCGTGTGGAGATGGTGTCTTCCAGCGCTTTGCCGTCGTACGACCGCTTCCAGCGACACAGCGCGACGCCTGTGGACGAAGCCAACCTGAGCATCGCCCAGCGTCTCGTACTGGAGAACAAGAAGCGCGCGCAGAACTCGGCACGACACCGCAACACGCAGGAAGTGGTGGCAGCTCTGCAACACACGCCAGTGGAAGTGGGAGCGCACATCTGGATCCCTGACCCGGAGCGTGTGTGGCGCGTGGTGGAGATCGTACGCTATGAACAGGCGGAAGATCCAGAGCAAGGTATGATACTGACGGTTAATGGCAAGTTTGGCCAGGAGAAGATCGATCTACGGGACATTGGAGACCTGTATAAGGTCAACCCACGGGTTGTAGACGACATGACGGGGCTCTATTACATCCATGAGGCTGGGATCCTTGAGAACCTCTACGTACGCTCCAAGATGGACAATCTGAGACCTTATACGCTCATGGCCAATGTACTGATTGCGGTTAATCCGCTTGTACGTACTGTTGAGCCCAAGGTTACAGACTACATTAAGACGCAGATGGGGGACAGACCCCCGCATCCTTACGCTATTGCAGAGGTGGCGTTCCAGCAGATGGCACTACGTACTCCTGCTCAGTGTCAATCTATTGTCATTTCAGGTGAATCGGGAGCTGGTAAAACGGAAACGTCCAAGATTGTACTGAGATATTTGACGTCACGTGAACATTTGGCCTTTGCGGCTACTAAGGGCAGCGCTGCTCAGCAGGATATTGCACTGGAGCTTGACAAGAGACTTTGGGACACGAACCCGATCTTGGAAGCTTTCGGTAATGCCAAGACACTGCGTAACCACAACTCGTCGCGTTTCGGCAAGTTCATGAAGCTGCAGTTCAAGCCTGGTGACAACACGTTGACTGGAGCTTTCATTGAGACGTATTTGCTGGAGAAGTTCCGTGTTGTGGCGCAAATTCCAGGCGAACGGAACTTCCACATCTTTTACTTCTTGTTGTCCGGAGCGGACAGTGCATTGAGTAAGGAGTTGAAGCTGGAGCCGGTTAACAACTTTGAATATCTGAATCAAAGTGGCTGCGTGTCGGACCCGAATGTGGATGATGAGATTTTGTTCGATGAAGTGGCGAGTGCACTTGGCTCGGTGAATATCGATGCTGGACTGCAGAAACAGGTCTGGACGGTGCTGTCCGGTCTGCTGCATTTGGGTAACATTCGCCTGAAAGACCGCGAGACTGCGGAGGGTGACGCTGGTGAGGTGACCCCGGAGGCGCAGAAGTACGTGGCGTCGTGCGCTGAGCTGCTTGGCGTGGACAGCAATAACCTGCTGCATGTGATCACCACGCGCGAGATTTCGACGCGTACGGAGAACTTTACGATTAAGCGCACGGCCAAGGAGGGAAGTTACGTGCGTGATGCTATTGCCAAGTCGATGTACAATCACCTGTTCAAGTGGATCCTGTACAAGATTAACACTTCGCTGGGCCACGGCGACAGCTCGCTGCCGTTCATCGGTGTGCTCGATATCTTCGGTTTCGAGTCTTTCGAGGAGAATGACTTCGAGCAGCTGCTTATCAACTACGCCAACGAGGCCCTGCAGGCCACGTTCAACCAGCAGGTGTTCATTGCCGAGCAGGAGCTGTTCGCTGCGGAAGGTATCGAGGTCGGCAAGATTGTGTGGCCCGACAACCGCGAATGTATCGACCTGATCTCGCAGAAGCCTAACGGTATTCTGCCGCTGCTGGACCAGGAGGCAAAAATGCCCAAGCCGTCCGACGAGAAGTGGAACGCCACGCTGCACAAGACGCACGCGAGCCACCCGCACTTCCTGGCGCCTCACGAGAAGGACAAGAAATTTGAGTTCATCGTGAAACACTTTGCCACGCGCGTGCCGTACACGATTGGCAACTTTATCGACAAGAACAACGACACGATTCCCAAGGATCTGGAGGACTTTGTGACTTCCAGCAAGTCTTCGCTTATTAAGGAGCTGTTCTCGTCCAAGCTAGACCTGGACACCATGAGCGGTGCTTCCAACATGAGTCAGCTGCACAAACAGAGTGTGTCAGCCAAGTTCTGCGACCAGATGCAGGAACTGACGGATACGCTGAACGCGACACGTTGCAACTTCATTCGGTGTATCAAGCCGAACCCGACGATGTCCCCTGGCGTTTTCGACCATGGTTACGTCGTGGACCAGCTGCGTTGCTCTGGTATGCTGGCTACGTGCGAGCTGCTTAAGGTCGGTCTACCTACGCGTGTGTCGTACGAAGAGATTTGTCGTATCTACAAGCCCGTGCTGCCGCCGTCGGTCACTCCGATGTTCAACGCGTACAACGACCGTACTTTCACGGAGGCCGTGTTGTGGTCATTCCGTGTGGAGCCGGATGCCTACCGTCTTGGTCGCACCAAGGTGTTCTTCAAGACGGGCAAGATTGCTCTACTGGACGCGCTGCTGAAGGTCGACATGAAGAAGATGGGACCATGGATTGTTGCTCGTCTTCGTAAGTGGCTTGCACGTCGTCGTTGGCGTTATGCTCTGGCCAAGGTGCTTGCCCAGCGCGCGTTCCTGTGGCTGCTGGAGGACACCAGAAGACGCAAGGCAGCTATCGTCAAGATGCAGGCTGTAATGCGCATGTTTGCTGTTCGCAAGCAGTTCATCCGTGCTCGTAACGCGTATCGCGTTAAGATGCGTCGTAAAGCTCTGGCCCAGAAGCACTGGAAGATGGCTATTGGCGGCGTTCTCGCTTCCAACGCTTTCAAGAAGCTGCTGGATCAAACTCGCGAGCGCATGGCTGCAAAGTTTGCTGGCCAGAACGCTGCAGCTGTAAAGATTCAGTCTATCGTGCGTGGCAAACTCGGCCGCAAGCAGGCAGACAAGCGTCGTGCTCAAGTTGCAGATGAAAAGATGCGTAAGAGGTTGGTGGAGGAAGCCGCTCGTCTTGAGGCCGAGAAGAAGAAGTCGGCCAAGAAGCGCTGGTTGACGGCGTTCTACGCTATTCAGGCTCAGCGTCACTTCGTGCAGCGTCTACACCACATTCGCAAGGCTCGCCTGGCAGTGGAGGAGGCCCGTCGACTTGCTGCCGAGCAGGAACAGCTGCGGCTGCAGCGCGAGGAGGAGGAGCGTCAGCGCCGCATTCAGGAGGAAGAGGAGGATTGTGAGCGCCAGCGTCAATTGGAGCTGAAGCGTGCTGCCGCTGCTACTTCTATTCAGCAGGCCTACCGCCGGTCTGTTGGCCGCGAGGAGGCCAAGCGCCAGGCTGCTGTAGAGCGTGCTCAGGCTGCTTCCCTTGCTGCCGCCATGGCTGCGCAGGATGCTGCTGCCGCCGCCCAGGATGCGTCTATGGCGCACGATGCTGAGGCTGCTGCTCTGCGCAAGCTGAACGCATACGACGAGGCTCAGAGGAAGGCTGCTATGGCTGGCACGCTGGGAACTGCTCCTGCGCTCGGTGCGCTGGGTGTTGCCGGTGTTGCTGGCAACGGACCTGCTACGCTGGGCTCGGTGCAGCCGCTGCAGGCGTCCGCTGGCCAGGCCGGCCAGATTGGCGCTGTTGGCTCCATGGGTGTTGCCGGCGCGATGGTGGGACAGGAGTCACTCCAGAACGCTGACATGAGCTGGGTGGCTGGCGACAACGCCAAGATTGAGGGCGAGGCCGTAGCGGGCGATGCCCTACGTCAGGAGCAGCTTGCTCAAGCTGGCCGTGACCTGTTCGGTGAGGGCGGCGAAGCTCCCCTTGGTCCGGTGATGTCAGCTGATGACGAGAACCTGATCAACCCGGTTGAGAAGATTCAGGAGTTTCCGACGGGCCCTCCGATCCCGTACAAGGGCGGTATTCTTACGTGCACGATGCTGGGCCACCGTAAGCAGCAGGACCAGAACTGGGGCGACGAGTACACGGAGTACGTGCTGCGTGTGACCTGGGGCCGTGACATCCTTGAGCAGTCAAAGACGGCATGGCTTGTCGGCGGTCGCTACAACGACTTCAACGCGCTTCACCAGGAGCTGAAGGCTGCTGCTTCGGGCCGCCGTGGCAAGCGCGCTCCGTGGTTCCCGCGTTTCCCCAAGCGCCACCCGTTCTCGTCAATGATCGGCAAGAACCAGGAGGAGAAGTTCATTATCAAGCGTGAGAAGGAGATGAACCGCTACATGACGCAGGTGCTGACGCAGATGCCGGACGCTCTGCTGAACATCCACATGGACCGCTTCCTGAACCTCACCCTTCGTACCCAGGACATCTGCGAACGCGAGGCGTACGCCGAAGCGCGCAAGCGCTGGGAAGAGGAGGAGCGTGAGGCACTGGCCAACGCTGCCGATGCGGAGCCGCTGAACGACGCCGACCTGCAGGAGGTGGAGCAGCTGGTGCACCAGTTGCTGCAGAAGATCATTTACGCTGCCGGCGACGTCCGCCAGGACACGGAGCTGCAGGAGATGATCCATGCCGTCAAGGTTCTGCAGCCGCGGGTGGCAGCCTCAGCCCAGATCGGTGGCAATGTGAACATCGAGCTGATCCCGTTGGCCATGCAGCTGCAGGACGACATCCAGGACGCCTTCAACCAGTACAACGACACACTGCTGGCGCTGCGGCTGGGCCAGGACCTCAACTAACCGTCCAGTCGGTTCTCGCGGGTGGTGGTGATCTAACCATCCTATGTTGTCTGCAGCGGAGCTTCGTTTTTCTTTTCTACTTTCGACAAAACTTGCATGTTTCAAATGGGGCCGTCCCGATCGAAGAGATTGGTCTCCACCGCTGTGCACACGACACGATCGCTCGATCGAACGCTAACGTCACTCCGTCTAAAGTCTCTTTCGTAAAGCTTTCTCAATTTGAATAGACGAGATGTGAATTGATAGAAGTCGTTTATCATGCTACACTTCTCATTCCTCCACTGGTTGCACCCCTTTAAACCCTTTAGCCACCAGGAACATCTCCGTTGACTCTGGTCGTGAAGACTGTGGCTTCATGGCTTTAACCACTTCAAAAGCCGCTTTCAAGTCCGCTCGAAATTCTTCCGATCCGTCACAACGTAGGATTTTCGTGGCAAAGTTCCCTCCTGGCCGCAGATAAAGTTCAGCCATCTTTAGTGCGTTGTGGCAAAGTCTCAATTGGTGTTGACTGTCCGTGAGGAAGTTGCCTGAAAAGGATGGAGCCATGTCACTCAGCACCACGTCAGCCTTGCGGCCTCCGAAAGCCTCACTCAGTTGCTTCCTGACTGCTGCCTGGCGGAAATCCCCCACTACAATGACTGCTCCTTCCACGGGGTCAAAGTGCTTGAGGTCAACAGCTACAACCCGCGGTGGGGTGTCACTCTTTGGCGTTTTGTTGCTCTTGTTCTTGGGGACAGTGGCTTCGACGGCCACCTGCGTCCAGCCGCCAGGTGCCGCACCCAAGTCCAGCACCAGGTCACCACGACGTAGTAGCTGGAAACGCTGCAACATGAAAGAATATCAAGAGGTTTGTATGGCGAATTGCAACAAATGCAACAAATATAGAGACGTACGTCATTGAGCTCACGCAGTTTGAAAGCCGCGCGTGAGCGAAGTCCCTCCCGCTTGGCCTGCTTCACCACGGGGTCACTCCATTGCCGACGCACCCAACGCGCACTGGCGTTCGACTTGCCTTTGAGACTCTTGACGGCGCGCAGAGGAGTGCAGCAGCGTAGCACCGACCCCGAGCGGACGTACAGGGAACTCATGATTGGTGAATGGCGCAATTGAAAAGGGATAGTTTGACAAGGGCTTAATTAATTTGTTTATACTTGACAATTGTATTGAAGAGATACTTATGTAGAAATGAGAAAATCGTAGGTACCGAAATACCAAAAATGTAAGTACAGCTTGATGTATACCGTATACCTTATGTTACGGTTAGGAGGCTACTCTGGTAAGTAGCCGGAGCTAAAATTTAGATTTAATGTAGCCATGTCACGAAACGACGTGAGCCTAAAGTTTGACTATGCGCAGGACGAACCAGGAGACAATGCCAGAGGGGAAAGAATTCACTCACTCTCGCGGTTCCAAGCAGGATCTAGACGAGGAAGAGGACGACGATGTTGAAGCCGAGTTGGACGAGGAGGAAGCTACACGACAGGAGGCTAGACGACTACGTGTGGGTATCACAGAGGCCAATGAAGCTCGAGAGGAACTGCAACAGAGAAACACCAAGTCGGTTGTTGCAATTCCTTAGAAATATGTCTAGAATTCGTGGAATTTTAAATATTTTTGGTGTTAATTGTGTCCTGTAGACTACAACGACGCATTGCAGCTTTACTACAGAAAACCCAAGAGAATAGTGCTCCTACTAGTGGGTCAGCAGCTATTGGAGGAGATGCAACAGGTTCTGGTGCAAGCAAACGAGAGGACAAGGCCAATGCCAGTGAAAACGCCAAGAGATACCTCGAGTGTCTGCGTAGTGTACATGAGTCTAAAGTGCAGATGGGGACAGCTCAGTCTCAATACGACAAAGTGGCGCTCGAGTTACAGGCTCGACTAGATGAAAAGGAGGCCAAAGTGACGGAGATTCAGGATGCTTTTCTTGAATTCAAGCGGGAAGTGGCCAGGAACGCTGAGAACTTGAGGACGGGAAAACCAATCGCTAAGCGTGTGATCGCCCAGTTTGAGGCGGCCGAGTTACGCAAAGATCAAGATGTTGAGAAGGTTCGACTTAAACATATCAATCTACGCACACATCTAAAGAAACTGGAGCAGCAGTTGCATGCCAAGGAACAACTCGCAGAAGGTCTGCATCTCATCGACTTTGAGCAACTTAAGATCGAGAACCAGACACTGAACGAGAAGATCGAAGAGCGTAACGAAGAACTCCACAAATTGAGGAAGAAGACGACGAGCACAGTGCAAGTTCTGACGCATATTAAGGAGAAGTTGCAGTTTGTGCTGGCTGAGAACCAAATGCTCAAGCGAGACTCACAGGAGTTAGAAGAAGCTCTGACTGCCAATCGTGACCAACTCGCACACAAGAAGAAGGACCGGGACGCCACGCGACAACTAGCTGCTCGACTTAAAAGCAAGGAAGGTTTTGCCAAATCTGAATTGCTCATTGAGGATTTTGAAAAGCGCGAGAACGACCTCGTGGACCTCGAGCGACGTCGTGCTGAGCTTATCCAGAGACACGCTTACCTCATCAGACAGATCAAACAGGCTGGGGAAGCAACCAAGTAGCAAAACACACAACCAATTCACTTTATTTGCACGAGTTCCTAGTGATGGAGTGCTCACTTTGTGTGTTTCGAGCGATTTGTTCTATACAGTACACAAGCCGTAATTTTTACATCAACCTGTTGTGAAGTTGCGTTTGTTTTCGTCATAGCATCTTGATGTTATCTTGGTTAAGACTCCATACATAGCCTCAGCTTTGTGATCCGTTTCGACTAGTTTTGTTGGCCTACGATACCATTCACGTTCGTTTTCTCCATGATTAAAATCCACGTGCATTCGCCTCCAGAGACTGCAGCAATATCATTACCAAGGAAGGTCAGCTTTCGAGATCGCTCTTCTCAGTGGATTGCAACAAATTTAAGAAATACTGTCGATGGTGCAGTGCACAACGGATGTTCCAAGGAGTGCTACCCCTCATACTGCAAACCCGAAGTCACGTGAAATTTGTCAAATCTCCGAGATTCTAGCTGTACCTTCGAATCTGCCAAAGGAGACGGAAAAATTAACGGAGAAATGTCCTGTCGAAGCCTTCGTACTGGCTGGAGTTTGGTGGAACAACAACCCAACGCACTACTACACGATAAACAACAATACTATTTGTCACGTGGTGGTGCCGCAGTATAACACCCATGGAAACTACGTTATCGGTAGTTCCAACATGACTCCGTTCCATACTACGCCAGACAACTGCGTTAATGACAGCTTCCCCTTTGAAATTTATCTGTATCATGCCAGCATCGGGTTTTATTCGTTCTACGAAGGAGAAGTGGGAACTTATTGTACTAAGCACAAAATCGCCTATATTCAAGTGGAAGTTCTCGGGACGTACGATATCAACGGTGTGTATTTGGCGGAAGATACCGGTGATACGAAGCCGAGGATGTCGTATTGGTACGGTATTGTCGGCGCAATTTGGCTTGTGTACCGTACTCTTACAATTCGTCGCAGTTACGTCTCGTGTAAACGCTACGGCTGGAGATGCGACAGAATGGGTAAACATCTTCACCAACACGAGGCGATAGTGTTTGTTCAGGAAAGTTTACGTCTCAGTGCTCATGGAGCGACAAATTATCAACGAGTAGCTCTGCTTTATTTGAATATCGAAGGCATCATGACGGACTTGTTCCTGATCATTGCAAACGATGGCTGGGCGTCTAAAGTTCAATACGTCTCACTAGGCTACAACTTATCTGGGTTAATGCTGCTACTGTTTGAGATGCTGGAACGTACCAAGTGGCTTAAGGAAAAATGGAGACTACGAATTAAGCCACTGTTTTTCAGCTACGAGACTACTTTGGTTGGGGAATTGGTCGCTGCTCTCGTGCTTCAGACAATTCGCTCTGAATTAAACGGGTCGGATTTTAAACGGTCAAAACCAACATCTCTCGCGGTGTCTTACTACGTCTGGAGCTTGACTTGTCGTGGGGCAGTTGTACTTGTCATTATTTCAAGTTTCTCGTCGGTACGTGTGCCATGGGCGTTGACTTACGTGTGGCTGAAACATCGCTCCTTGGTAGTTTTCTCGGCACCGTGTTGCGTTGATACCGCTTTGGGTGCTCGAAGCAGACTGACGATGTTGGGCGGATACTGCGTGCAAGATGGCAAACTCTACTACAAAAAATCGACGTTTAAAGCGTTTGGATTGCTAAAAATGGAGGAACAAGGCGCAGAATATTTAATTCTGCACAAGTTGCATTGGATCTCTGTCCCTAGAGACAATTTGGTTGTGGTTGGAGTCATTTCTGGTCAACGAGTGGAGTCTTGTGAGGAACGTCCCAGTACAGGTATCGTCACGTTCTTAGACCATAAACTCGGAGGTGTGTCCAATTTCACCCAGTGTCGTCCAAGATTAAGTGCAGCCCGAGTCATGGCTTGGTCAGGCCCAGGTGACAATATTCTAACTTCTCCCACGCAAACGCTTTTTCTTTCACAATTGGGAACTGACAGAGTCTGATTGTTGCCAACTCAAAGATTCAAAGTTCCGCTCAAACCACACTTTTGGTATTGTTTTGTAGTGCTGTCGCGTTGTAGTTTTGTACTTAGTAGGCCCAGGGGCGGCGGCTCAATGGTGCTCGAGATAGACAATTACTCATTTTGTGCCTGGAGTCTACTGTAGTGATTTCAACAACTACGAAGATGCTTCTTTCCCTACACTACTAGTACCCGATTTAATATTTTAATTTGGGCGTTACCTAGGGAACTACTGGTTTATTTGTAGCACTGAAGACTCGAGGAGTGTAAAATCTCGAATTTGACAATAACAACCTTTTCCCCATAAGTTCACGCATCCTTGGACACCTCCCTGTAAAGTCAACAATGAACTTCATGACATTGTGCGTAGCGCTTGAGTTCAGGAAACCCTGCAACGAATGTAAGAGCTTTGTAGCGGGATTGACCACCGCACGATGACAAATCACGATCTTTTGCGCAATTTACACATACCGATATTTTTTATCGGTAAATTACGCACTTCAACTACATGTAACTGGTATTTTTTTTCGGTGAAGTTGATAATATGCGCCGCGTTCATCACCGTCGAGTGGTGACTATTTTCAGAGAAGTCGCTCCGTTTCAATTCGGTGTCCATCACGTAATTCCTGGTGATGAAGACAAGCGTGCAAACGTACACCTCTGGTCGATCGGTAGCAGGACAAGATGGCCGCTGCTTAACTGCGCCACGAATGTTGCTGTTCATGTGGTTATCGATGGGTGTCGTACCTCTGGCACTACAGATACGAAGCTACCTGCAGTTCGTAATACCCCATAAGCTGAACGAGATTCTCGTGGTGCCAACCGATTTGGAGAAACAGCCAGCCGATTTGACCGAAGTGTGTCCTGTTCGATCTTCCGTGTTGGCCGGAGTTTGGTGGAATTTCGAGGCCACGCACTACTACAACGCTGAACATGGACTTGTTTGTCATACTGTAGTGCCGCAGTATAATTTGCATGGAAACTATTTCATTGGAAATTCAACGTCAACCCCGTACCGATCAACTCCATCCAGCTGCACGAACGACAGCTTGTCTTTTGATGTGTACTTGTATCATGGCAGTATCGGATACTATTCGTACTACGAAGGTGAAACTGGGTCCTATTGCACCATAGATAATACGGCGTACATTGTAGTGCAAGTTATGGGGACATACGACATCAACGGGGTGTTTCTAGCGAACGATACTAAGAGTACCAAGTATCGGTTTTCATTTTGGTACGGCATTGCTGGTGCGATTTGGCTTGTATATCGTGGTCTATTGACCCGTCGAAGTTACGTGTCGTGTAAGCGTTATGGGCGGAGATGTGACGAGTTAGGAGAAACTCTTGATCGACAGGAGGCTATGGTGTTTGTACAGGAAACTCTACGCTTATCAGCCCACGGAGCCACGAATTTTCAACGATCAGCACTACTTTATCTGATTGTGGAAGGCATCATGACGGACTTGTTCCTTATCATTGCAAACGAAGGTTGGATGAGCAGAGTGCAGTACGCGTCGATGGGTTATAACCTTTCTGGATTGATGTTGATACTTTTTGAGATGGTGGAGAGCTTAGTGAAACGTGGAGACTACGAATTAAACGCGTATTCTTTAGTTACGAGACGGCTCTTGCGGGCGAGGTGGTCACCGCTCTTGTGTTCGAGACTTTTCTGTCGGGTTTGAATGGATCGGATCTGAAGCGGTCGAATCCAACAGCGTTAGCAGTCTCTTACTACGTTTGGAGCTTAATTTGCCACGCCATCGTTGTGCTTGTGATCCTCTCGACTATTTCAGCTGTACGGATACCATGGGCACTATTGGTTGCGTACTTTAAGCATCAATCTTTGTCCATCTTGTCCGTGCCGTGTTGTGTGGACATTGCTCTGGGGTACGCAGCAGAATCATGTTAATTGGAGGTTATCGTTTGGAAGACGGCAAGTTGTTTTATACAAAGTCAGCTTTGAAGGCGTTCGGATTGTTGAAAATGGAAGAGGATAGCGCCGAATATTTGGTTATGCACAAACTGTATTGGTTCACCGCTCCGCGAGACAATTTAATCGGGATCGGAGTGATCACGGGACATCGGGTGGAGCCGTGTAATGAACGGCCTTGCACAGGTATTGTTAGCTTTTTCGATCGGCGTCTCGGTGGATTGTCAGTTCAAACGGAATGTCATCATCGCACTCCGAGCAAACGGACAGTCCGAATTTTGGCTGGAATAGAAAGGTTAGACGGGATCCCGCAGAAACTTGATGAAATTCCATAGAGATAGCAATTCCTAATCAAGACGAATATTGATGATCATCTATTTGATGCTGTCGTTTGAATATTGACGATCAACTATTTGACAAACTTGTTCTAAAAATTCTAAAAAATAATAACTGTCTCGAAACAAGAACTTTTAACAAATAGGTTTTCAAAATATTCTAAGCTAGAGTGCGTCCGTTTCAAGCGATGGAAACCGTAGACTAGAGACCGACACATTAGCACCATTTCGGCATCGATGGAGAAATGTTTTCCGGGTTGCGTCCGAGACCAAGCAACATCAAGTACGAATACTAATCGCTGCTGCATCTTGACAGCACAACGAATACTACTAGTAATCTCGTTTGGTCTAGGTGTGTTACCCCTCACGCTACAAACTCGAAGCTACGTGCAGTTTGTCAAGCCTCACAAAATGTCTGCAATTCTCGTGGTTCCTCCAGATCTGCAAAGGGAAACAGCAAATTTGACGAATGTGTGTCCGGTGCAGGCCTTCGTGTTGGCTGGAGTTTGGTGGAATTTCGAGGCTACACACTACTATAACGCTGATCAAGGCATCGTGTGTCATTCTGTTGTGCCACAGTACAATTTACATGGAAATTACTACATCGGGGACTCGAAAGTATCTCCATACCGTTCAACACCTTCTAGTTGTGCCGACCACAGCTACCCCTTTGAATTGCACATGTATCACGGGAGTATCGGATATTACTCCTATTATGAAGGGGAAGTTGGTACATTTTGCACCAACGATAATACTGCTTATATCACTGTGGAAGTGCTGGGGACATACGATATCAATGGATCATACTTAGCTGACGATACAGGAAGTACCGAATCCAGAGTATCGTATTGGTACAGTATTGTCGGCGCAGTTTGGATTGTATACGAGCTCTGATGATCCGACGGAGCTTCGTTTCGTGCAGGAGATATGGTGAATCTCATTATCGCTAACGATGGCTGGATGACGAGGGTTCAATACGCGTCAATGGTCTACAATTATCGGGATTGATGCTGCTATTATTTGAAATAGTGGAGAATACTTCGTTCTTGAAGGAGAAATGGAGATTGCCCATTAAGCGGATTTTCTTCAGCTACGAGACGGCGTTGGTTGGTGAATTGGTGAGTGCTCTTGCATTCCAGACTTTCCTTTCCGGACTCAATGGATCAGATTTGAAGCACTCAAAAGGAACTGCGCTTGCTATTTCTTACTACTTCTGGAGTTTAATTTGCCACGGTATTGTTGTTGCTGTTGTTATTGGTATTATCGCATCCGTGAGAGCACCGTGGGCACTTGTGTATGTGTGGTATTAGCATCGCTCCGTGACAGTTTGTCCACACGTTATTGTATTGACACTGCGCTTGGTGTACGCAGTCGGATCATGCTACTAGGTGGTTATGAACTGGAGGAAGGTAAACTGTACTACAAACCGTCAGTAGACGCAATCCCATAACAGCATCAGGCTTCGACTATACTGATACGAGAGCTTTCAGGACTTCCAAGTTGGGTTCTTGTATCGCTTGGCACTTCCTTGTACTTGTTCATCTTTTTCAATTGCAGTGAAGGAGTAGTAACAGGCAAATTCTCGTCATTTTCACTGCTTGTATCGCTGGCTGGTGAATTTCTTTCTCGGTTGCAACTTGTGCTAACGGGTGGTGGTACAGATACATGGAGATAATAAGCACACCAAGTCCACAAGCAAATTCAAGCGACGGGGAGAAGGCGAAAAAGATCATGGACAATAACGTCGTGAACATCATCGCCACCGAATGGGAATAGACACACGCGATATTGTCCAAGTACTTGAGAATACACGCCATGAAGCTTCCACCGATTGAATTCACAACAACAACAACCACCGTCCAGTCACTGTAGACATGAAAAAATCCCTCTGAAAACAACAACTTCCCATCCACAAGTACCAGTCCCAAAGCGTTAAACAACATGCCGAATCCATACATTTGCACACTTTGCCACAAGAACGGACAATCTGATTGCCTCTTCAACGTCCACTCAGCAAAAACACTTGCACATGACGACAACGTCACACCTAAAAGTGCGAATGACAAGCCCAAAGCACTTGAGTTCTCTACTGGCACTGTATGAAAACGGTCAGATTGACTCGTTAACACGCCCAATATCAGCAACACTATTGCCAACTTGTGTAGTTCTGAAAGAGGTTGCTTCAACACGTAGCGGAATAGCACAGCAGTCAACAGAATCTTCAAGTTCCAGAGTACTGAGACTGTGGCAGCATCCAGATACCGCAACACGACGTAGTTAAGATTGCTCTCCAGTGCATTTAACAGTGCCGGTACAGCATAATAACAGCTTTTTGATAGCTGAAGTTGGTCTGGGACTGTTGTATCTGTGACGACGATAGCAGTTAACATGGCTGTGAGCTTGAGAACTTCGATGAGGAATGTGACAGTGACGCTGCTGTAAGGCACGAGACCGTCGACTTTAGAGGCGATGATGCACAAGTTCCCAGAGCACAGGAAAACTGCAGCCACCAGCATTAACGCCAACTTGTGTCCGATCTCCATTGTTGAAAGTGAGAAAAGAGGTGGCAAGTGTCGAACCTAACGGTAGCAGAGGGAGCGCGACAATCGGAAGTTGCCTTTCGATGGTCGAATGGAACAACGTGTACCATCCATTACCATTCGTTGCAGTCGTGTCAGTGATAAGAAGGGGGAATTGGAGTCATCGCAGATGGTTCGACGCGAGGAGCTACGGCTCTTTTTGCAGTGGATGAAGACGGATAGGACCTAGTAGTGCGGACCTAGTAGTGCCATGCAGTTTACAACTCAAGACGACGAGAAAATTCTCTGCACGAGCGTAAACTGTATGGTGAAACGCTGTCGTGGTCGCTGCATTTGCTTCCTGGTGGCGAGCAACTGGCAAACCACATCAACGAGCTGCGAGAGGAGTGTCTGTCTCGTTTTTTTACATGAAAACAAGGGACCTTGCGTTTGGGATTTCGCCGTGACGCCGGCCATTTTCAGCAGCTCGAACTATTGACCTTATGGGAAGTAGCTGAAGAAGGTCTCTCTGGCAAGCGTTGACACACCTCGGGGGCGGTGGAGGCCGACTAGCACGTAGCCGGCCATGCAGATCAGTACACTTGGTGCTAATGTTACAGCAACGTTGATTCTACCCAGGAGGTCGCATCTAGGGACGTGGTTAATGATCTGCTGCTGTACCGGCAAGTTGAAGTTACCCTGGGACGGGTCCGACCGTCGGCCTCAAACTAACGGCGTCGGACTCCGACACCTTTGAGGACCTCAATTAAGAATTTGCACTGCGTGGCAATGGCTGGACCTGAAGAAGAGGAGAAGACTGAAGAAGAGACGCCACCGTCGTCAGCCGAGCGATCGCCGGTTTCCCACCCAGCGCCAGCTCTCAAAACGCGGCGTACAGCGAAGGAAATCGTACGCCCTCACGGAGGAACAGCACCAGCTCCTGCTCGAGCTGGATGGCACTTTCCCCAGTTGGAAAGAGCAGCATTCGAGTTGTGACGTCCGCTTCGGCCGCAAATGGGCTGCCATCGAGCCCGAGATGCGCGCCTGCTTTGCAGGTCTGGGAGTGAAGCGCAGCATTTGCAGAGCAACTGCAGCCGCGGCCGCAAACAGCAACAACTTCAGCAATTGCTGATCAGTAAAGAGGAGCACGAGGAATGCAGCGCAACTATTGATCGCTTGCAGGAGCAAGTCCAAGAGCAGAATGAAGATAACGATGTGGTGACGGAATTCTCCGAGTTCTGGAGAAAAACAGCGGAGAAAAAAGACCAAGAGGTGCAGCAGTTGACGAAGGAGGCGAACGACGCTGCGAAGTTAGCGAAGAAGCAGCTGAAACAAAGTGCCAAGAAGAGTGAGGGTCTGGAGACCCAGCTTAAAAAAAGAAAGCGCACGATTTTGGCCATCAAATGAGTGTTTGAAGAAGGAGCAGGCCGCGAACGAGTACCTGCGTGCAGTGCTCGGTGAAGACATTTAGCTTGTTTGTTTCGTTTCAAAAGGTTTGCATTGTTTTCGCTTGAAGTTTCACCCCACAACTTCCTGTCTTCTTCTCTTTCATTAGTCTGATAATTGCAACTTGCTTGTCAATCTGTAAAAAAAAAAAGCTAGTGTTCACACGTCACACATCGTATCCCTCGTATTAGTGACTACCCTGATATCCATAGTGACATGTGTCATTTTAGTCAATTCGACGACTCGTCGCGACAATGCGGCGGCTAGTGCGCCGCGTGCTGCCGCCCCTGGTGGCTCTACTAGCCTCCTTCCTCTTCGTTAAGCTACAGGCACAGCCTCCCAACACTCTTACCAACGCTGACCTCGAAGCGCCCGTCCCCATCCTCACAGTACGTGTCACAAACTCGTCCTTTGTATCTTCACACTCTAATATCTCAATGTCTGGCTGTGGCAGGACGCTCTGCCATTGACCAAAACTATGCTGGATCAATATCTACCTACAGACCTGCTCTCCAACCCTTTCAACGCCACAGAAGTCGCCCAACTCTTCACGCAAAGTCCAGACTGGAGCGCTATCGGCTTTGCACTCGAAGACGCTGTTGTGGCCACATTCCAATGTTTAAAACTATGGGGAACCTTCCTCCTGTTAGTTGCAGTGCCAATAGTGCAATTTCTGGCTGTTTTGGGTGAAGCAGCGCTGCCTCACGTACTTGCAGCTGCCAAGATCGGCGCTGACTACGTAAGCAATTTGGATCCACTGTATCAGGTTATTCTGGCAATTACAGTGGTGTTTGTAGTGGTCTGTATCCGTCAAGGATACGTGCACAAGGCCAGAGTGCAGTATGTCAGAGCCAGACGGTTGCTGGAGCTGAGATACAGAGCTTTCGTCGCGAGTTTGAGCGCCAAATGGCGTTTTGTAGCCATTTTACTGCCTCACGTGCTGTTCTTTGCACTAAGTTATGAAGCGCTGTATTGGCTACCTGAACCTACGACGGATGTACTGAGCAACAAAGCGTTGTTTGGACTCCTATCGGTTGGTTACCCGCTGCTGCACTCGATCGGAGTCATCAGACAGATGCGACTGTACCCGAAACATACCAAGTCGACGCCTCCTGCTTCGAGACCTGGACCGACGAGTGAGTTGATCAAGAAATTCGAGAAGATTAGTCTCCCTGACTACGAGTGGAGGGCGTACGAGGCGTGCTTGAAGTACTGGGTCATCTGGTCACTTGCCGTGTGCATGATTGGTATGGTGACGCTCTTCTTGCCGGCGTTTGTGACTTCGTTCTTCACGGTGCCAATCCACTTCTACAATATTTTCCTGATCTGGATGCATTCTCCGTTCACCCGAGGTGACATCGCGTTGTACACGCTTTTGAGTCCATTGATCAGCCCGTATGCGAACCGGATTCACGAGCGCGAAGCGGCAGTCAACGCCGAAGCCGAGGACAAGACCAACTTCTTGATGCGCATGCTCGTGTCGTTCCGTGTAGTGCCAGAGCGTCATGTGCACTTGGCAAAGGACTTGTGGTCGCAGGGTCCTGCGCTCTTCGGACTCATCTTCATGTTCACGCCGGGCTTTGTCGCGTCTCGTGGCTGTTCGCTGATGGGCTTTGGCTTCCCAGCCTACGTCACGATTGGAGTGCTAGGCGAAAAGCGGACGAGGCGCTACGAATGGTGGCTCGCATACTTTAGCGTAGCAGTCACTGTGGACTACTTGATCACCGCGATCGGACGAGAGATCGGGTGGCTTCCGTTGTTTTACCACGCGAAGCTGCTGGTGATGATGTGGCTCCAGTTCCCGTATTTTCAAGGTGCGGAACGAATTTTCAATGCGTGCTTTTCCAGTGTGTTTATAGTTCCAGAATGCAAAGACGAATGACTGGATTTAGTGCAAACTCGGAAGGGTCTTGGATATGGTGAGGAGCTCTAGCGTGTTGAACCTTTGACGTTTTCTCATGCTTGTCAGTAGAAACGCCTCGCATTTTCTATGATAATGATACACCGCCAGGAATTGCATCCACACGTAGGAAAAACGTACTACCGGTAGTGTTTAACAGGGTTTCTTGTTTTGTTAGCTAGACAAATTGATATGCAATAAAACGTACATCCTACGATGTGGGATGATCACTGGCTTCAGTTCGACAATGAAATTTTGTTTAAGAATTGAACCGCCAAATCACAGGGCGATCATTGGGATGACGTCAACGGAGAATATTCTCCATTCAGCTGCAACGCAATTCCCCCTTCAGCAATATTTACATCATACAGCGCATTACTAATTTTCACAAGGTCCGTCGAATATACGCCACACAGGACTCCTGTCGACGTAAACCCTGCAATGAGGTCCAAGTATCATTCTGCATCCAAAGTACGACCATTTCGTCAGTTCTTAGGTGGTCGCACATAGCGGACGTGCTTAAAATGGCGAAGCATATACCTCTTTAAAAGGTTGGAAGATATCTTCACAGTGTTGGCGAAGAAATGGGTTCGACACGGTCCCGCAAAATCGGCAGGTGGTCGTATTCGTGGTCAGGTTAACAGCGAACCCATTCCAATGTTTCTCCAAGACACCATAAGGCACGCGCTCTGGGTTTTCTGCACTCGTGAAAAATCGTGTGCCAAATCCGTTTTCGACCTTATTCAGCAACTTGTTCAGCTGCTGCACGTTATCCGAATCAACGGGTTGGATCCGCGCTTTCCCCGCTGCCTCCCGCAGCCACTTCGCTCGCTTTATGACATTTTGTTCCTGTTATTCTTGCTCGAACAACGAATTTGTTGCGTGAAATCGTCTTCGGACTCCGATTCGTACTTATGTCCGAACTGCCAAAAGTATCCTCCTTCAACGTAATCTTCATCCTCTGAGTCACGACGGACTGCTCTCACCTTGTAACTTCCATCTTCACGGATATCCTCGTCTAGTTTCAGCTCTTCTGGCATTTTCTTGTATAACGGAGCTTCCAACGCTGTTGTGAGGGAGAAAAACATCGGTTGGAAAGTGCCGAAGCGAAACATTTCGGGGTCGTCAAGGTCTGCTAGCTGGAAAATGAATCCGCATGTTCCGGGTCTATTCATTCCCATCAAGAGACGTCCAGCCTCCAGTAACTGAGCACGAGCATCCAGGATGTGGGAAAGTGCAGTCTTCTGCGTACATGATCAAAGCTTTCGTCGCCAAAATGTCACGGATATCATCGGGTACCACAAACAACAAGCAAAGCTGACAACTCCCTCCACTCGAGATTACGCAACAGATGAGTGTGCACTTAGCGTCACGATGTCTCCTAGAGTCACCTTACGCCTCTTCGCTTCATGTACTTATCTAAATTTTTAAAAACATCTAAATATGGAATGATATCTAAATATGATAAATTCCATATTTAGATGTTTTCCAAATTTGTTGCAATGTCAAACTCTATCCTTCTTACCCGAACTATTGTTAGGCGTCGGTCAATGTGAGGTAAATTCACTATTACTATAGTTGCTGATATTTGGAGGTCTGTCTGCTAATTCCTTTGAGTGCAACGTGTTAGACATCCGAGGTTTATGCGGGGTTCGCTTTTCATCCCAGGGATCCGATCTGGATCTCGTCATCATGACTACACCGTACCCGATATGTCAAGTCTTCAAGAACCATGCGTGTATCAAGGGAAACTGCGTACTACTGTTGAAGGTTTGACCCCAATTGACATCATTCTCAGCGTCTCCACCGTGACAGTTTACGCGATCACTGTGCACCAAAACAAAATGGTGTTCCAGTCGCCCATCGGTGTCCTAAAGGAGATCGTGTGGGACCACAGCGAGAAGTCTGTTCATTTTGTACTCGACGATGGCTCCATCTCCCCAACGTTTGACTTTCCCGTGTTAACGGAGCTGGAGACGCACTTTACAGCGATTCTGGCACTCCCAGATTTTGAGAAGCCCCCGGAACAAGTTTACATTGGGGTTCTGATCGGACAGAATTTACCTTCACCAATTCAGCAACGTCGAGCGTCACTTGGGTTCAGTCAACCAGCGATGATACCAATGTCAAAGCGAAGAGAATTATTGAGAAGAGAACAACCCGTACGGAATGCTGTAAGTCGCGAACGACTGGGACTGGAGTACATCAGAAGCGGCTACCTTTGTTTTACCTGCTTTATTAACGGAGACCTCCGTGGACTCACTTTGGGTGTTCACCAGCTTCGCGTATTCCCATCACCTGACTGCCACGATCGCAGTGCGTGTTTGTTTTCCTACTCGTACGAGCATTTAGGAAGTTGTGAGGTGGAGGGGACACGACTTGAACTACGCTTTCGCACGACTCACCAACTGGCAAAACAGCCTAGCTGTCTCGTGTTTCAGAGCTTGGAATCGCAATATATTCGCGAGGCAATCTGGTACCTCAAGAACGGGTCATACATGGATGCTTCTCTTCGAGAAATGTTATCATCACCTACTCGGACACCAAGATCGAGCGATGCTGGGAGTCCACGCCGAGGGAATGTTTTGATGTTCTTCACAGATGCTGATAACCTAAAACAACGAATTGACGCATGTTGTCGAGTTATCGGGTGCGAAAATCTCGTGGAATGCAGTGACCAAAGCAACATCAGGCCAGATGAGACGTCGGGCTCAAATGTCATGATAAACTATGGCGAGTTGAGTCACATGAACCCGAATGTTCGTGCAAATCCAAGTACATCGCGAGTTCTCACCAACGGATTGTGCGAGTTCCACGTTTCTTGTCTCTCATCGTCGCCAAGTGGGGCTCTAACGCGGCAGAAATCGATGTTATCACGTGACAAACCGCCGCTGCCAGCGAAGACCATGCAGTCGTTGATATCACTACTGCAGTCAACGCATTACGCGAAAATGTTCAAGTTCCAAGGACAACTACTCAAGCGGCAGAATGGGCGAACATTTCACCTGAAGAAGACCTGGCACCCGAAGTTTGTTGTCCTGTTTGAGACTCCTGTGGGTGGATTTCTATGCTACTACGACAAGATATCGCACTGTCCAGGGATGACAGATACTCCAAAGGAACGACGAGTGATTGATTTGAGCTCGGTGCTTTGTATCCGTCCAGTATCGACTGCCAGCCCCGTCAGTCGAGGTAACAGCGCTAACACACCTACGATGCACGCGTTTGACGTGGTTACTTTGTATCGGACGTGGACGTTTGCAGCTGTGGAGCCTGAGGAATACGAGGTGTGGTTGCATGTGCTGACTGAATGTGTCGAGAAACACGCCACTATCGCTCCTGATAGAGTGTTACGGTTCCCAGTGAAGCTGGCGATGACAGCACAAACGTCTCCAACTGAAGCTACTTCGCTGGAGATTTCATCTCACGGCGTGTCGTTCTGCACAGGTCACGACGCAGAAGTTGTGTTGAGCTCTTGGTACTATACAGATTTCGAGAAGTGGTCGGTGGTGTTTCAACAGGGCTACACGTGCTGTTTGCTCAAGTGTCAAAGCCCCGCTCCAGCATCTCCAGGTTCCCCTCGGACTATTGTTGGTGATACAATCACTCAAGAGTATCTCTTTCGCACAACGGAGGCGAGTACGGTATGTCTTGCCATCGAGTTTTACGTGGGAAAATGTATGGCCAAGCTAGAGGTGCTTGCTGGGCAATATATGGAGGAGACTCAGGCGCAGGAGACCAAAACAACATTGGTAGCCGATCGAGTCACTGCGAAACGTGGCGCTAGTAAACTGCAGTTGCAACTGGTAAGAGAACATCCGATTGAGAATGTTTCGCTTGCTCCTGTTGGGAGCCCCGAAAGACCAACGACTCCAACAGTTGAATCGCCCACAAAAACAATTTCGATCGCACCTCAAGAGCAAGAAATAATGATTGCCAAAATGGGAGAGATCACAAATGTTGGGACTGATGCTTTTATTCCACCGATATCACCGAGCGAAAACGTAAAAGACCTGTCACCAGTCGACTTGGAGGACCCTCTGCACGAAATCATACAAGTTACTCAGATGGACCACACTAGCTCGTATACAGCGGCCAAAGACGAAAAAAAGCAAGCCTCTTTCCAGAATGAGATTGAAACTCTACCGATTGGTACGTCCAAGCCACCAACTACTTTAAAAGACGAGATTGACGGCCAACGGGAAGTTGACAACAGACCCGGAGAGTCGAAAGTGACGCTGGTTTCCCGTTCATCCGAGTTCGACAATTCCTCAACTAATGAAGACGACGTAGGTGAATTTGAGAGTATTGATCTCGGGGAAGCCGACAGTACGACAAACGTAAACGACGCGAGCGAGTCAAGTAAAGCTGGGATCACGGACGTGCCAGTTGAACCTTACAATGAGAAACAGTGTTCAACACCGCTGCCTGAAGTTCTACTTACCGAAGAAGTTAGTGTTGTGCAGACGAGTTCAAGTGTTGACGACGAAATTGCAGTTAGTCAGAGAGGTCAAGTATCTGCTTCTCTTGCCTACACAGATACTGGTGCAGCAGAATTTGTTCCTGCACCCGACACTGACGTATTCATGGAATTATTCCCTGCCGATATCGCTACACAAGAAACTTGCTCAGATGGCATCTGTGTATCAACGACAGACAGAGCAACACCAGAGAGTTGTTCTACCGAGCCAATTCAAGAGCGCAACGATCCACAACCGGGGTCCTCGGTATCTTCATCTACTCCACTGCTGCTTCTCGAATATATTCCTTCGTGTCCTGGTGAGCCACAATGTGAGTCGGTCGCTAAAGACGCAATCGAGTATCCAACACCGTCGACAGGACAAGACGAAGCAGCAGAAGACGATCGAACCTCTGAATGTGAAGTCTCGGATCGATCTGATGCTTTCAACTCTTGTGCTTCTGAAGCGGATCCAGTTGCAAGTTATGACTTTCAACTGTCTACAGACTGTAGTGATGAGGTATTTCAAGATGCCATCGATCTCGAGTTGAACGAGGAACTACCGTCAATTGGTGATAGGATAGGCACAGATACAAGTAGCTGACAATTGATAAACCATAGATTTCATGTCATCCTTGGCCTAATTCAGTCCGTCGTCTTGAAACGACACACAGTTTGCGACCGGATGCGTCCATGCGCAGCTTACGAACTCTACAAGACCAAGAATCGATAACGAGTTAGTGTCTAAGTGGATGGACCGCTCACCTCCCGCAGCAAACGGCAGCTCCAGCAAGCCCAAAATGTACGAGTTTCATAAACTGTTTCTAGATCTGTGTGAAGTTCTAATCTATAATACAGCACTACCAGTACAACATCATCTCCATTGCGACGACCAGTTCCCAATTCTCCGTCTGCATCTTCCCCAAAGTTCCCACCGATCAAGAAACCTAAGAACGTTTCACCCAAGAAAGCTTTTCGACCTAATGGGAAGGTATGTACATGTATGAAAACAATAATGCACTATGTATCTTAAACTAACTCACTTGATTTGCCTAGGGGGTGTCACTGCCTAAAGTTTCGTCAGTCACTTTTGCAAGTGAAAATGCAACGCAAGAACTTGATTCGGGGGAGGTAAAAGACTCGTAGAAATGTTGTAAACTGCTTAGTATCGCAACTTACCATTTTTTGCATAGGAACTGGAAATTCTCAAGTGTATCCTTGTACGTGAAGGTTATTTACAACGATTAGGACGTGCAAGTACTGGTGGTCATATTTCTGGCGCTCACCTTGGCGAGACCGTGGATTTACTTGATTTACTTCGTTTAGCGACATTGGAGACAGTAGAGGCGATTGTTGCGTGGAGAAACCACAAGCAGAGGAATGAGAAGTTTGGATCGCCGGAGCAGTTCAAGTGGAATGGCATCAATTATCTACTTAAACTCGCATCCGACTTGGAATTTTTGAGGAAGCACACGGGACTCACGGAATGGCTGGGGTTCACTTTAGAGAGAAATCCGTTCGTCCTACCTCTGAATCTCGATTGTCGACCGAAGTTGCTGACAGAACAGCAACAAAAGGTGCAACCTACCGACAGAATCAACATAGTAGGCTCTGATCGGTTCTTACAAGTGGGTGGGAAGCGTTCACAATCTACGCTAGAAAGTCTGCAAAACTTGAATGATACTGAGAAAACTGATGCTGAAGTTTTGGCGCAAGTGTTAGCAGAGCGAAAGCGAGCGAAAACTCCGTACGAAACTCGTGTAGTGAATGACGAAGAGCTGGTACCCAACACGCCGTCGAAAGTCAGAGCTTTTCGACCAAAATCTCGAGTTCCTCCACGTGCTGGTAAAACTAAGTACAGTTCTGTGCTACCGTCACAAATTGGTGAAGTGGATATGGCTCGACTTTATGAAGCTGAAATTGTGGTTTTACAAGAAGAAGCAGCTTTTGGACGCTATGCGCGGGATATTCACGGGCGAGTAGTACCGGAAGATGAAGCTCAACGTCGATTTAGTATGGTGGAGTTGTCGGGTAATGCTTACAATGTTCCTGCTACACTTACGTCAAAATTTACTGCTGAAGATCCTGAAGGCAACGAACTTCGACTTGGAGATCCCACACATTCCGATGTCCCAGGAAAACTTCATGCTAAGAAACGTTCAGGTATGTTGGGGCCAATTACTGAACCGGAATGGCGTTCATTTGATCGTCCTCCTCCACCAAGACGAAGAGCTCGAGGTGCTCAATTAGAAGAAGCTTTAGCAGTTGAGAGAAAAGCGAATGCACAATTGGGAGTTCTCTTGGACTTATTGAGAGAAGAAACGGAGCGGAAGGCGATGGATCTTGCGTACTTCGAGAGTTGTGCCGAATTGCAGGTTTACAGCGAAGAGTTACGAGCGTTTACGACTCAAGCACAACGTGAATTGGTAATTTTACGTAAGGAATTTCAGGAGAAAAAGTACATGTACGAGAGGAAAATCGTCAATATTCACAAGAAAGAGGAGCTTCTCAACACATTCAAGATACAGCACAAAGCTGTCAAAGACGCAACGGTTAGTAGCTTATTTTTTTTTAACGTTTTGTATGACTTTAACTGACATTTCTGTGTCGTTGAGTAGCATGCCAAGCGCATTGAATCTGGTACAAAACTTCCGAGTTTCAATCAAGAACAGCAACGACGGGAAGATCTAGAACAAGCTGCAGTTCGAGTCAATGCTGCTGCTGAACTCCATCAACATGATCAAACTACTCCTTTAGTACAACATTTCTGCGCGACGCAGATCCAGAAACTCGTTCGTGGGATGTTGGCTCGAGAGATTTATGAGCAGATGAAGATCGAGTTTGTCGTAGCCAGCACTTACATCCAAGCAGGTGTACGCGGTTTCCTCGTTCGACGTCGTGTAGCGAAAATGTACTGGCACAACGTAGCTTCAGTGCATCTTCAGCGTGTAATTCGAGGATATCTTGCTCGCAAACTAACAAGTTCGATGAGAAGAAGACGACGGCAACAACAAGCGGCTGAACGTATTCAAAAAGTGGTGCGTGGTCGATTTGGACGTGTACAGATGATTAAAATCCGAGAATTGGTGAACTGGAGGTTGCGATTGGTACTTGCAGCTCGATCTATCAGTGCTGCGGCGCTACAAGAACTGGCAAAAGCGTGTCAAGCTATGGTCGCTTTACCCAATTTAATGAAAATTGAAGCAAAAGTGACAATGCAAGAGAACACTCTACCAGCTCTTGTGCTTGGTCTTGTGCGTCTCCTAATGATTTTCACGAGTGATGCTGATGATGAATGGGATATCTCGAATACTCGATGGCGTGAAGCAGCTCGATTTCTACGACGTGGAGTTGGGGTTACACGTCGAATACAGAAAATCGCAGATGCTGCTGCTGGAGCAGCACGAGCCTACATGTCACCATCAGGAAAGTTTATAGCTGCTGGTGTTGCTGCTTCAACGCCGTATTTACGAGAATCTGTACTTGGTACGGCATTAATTGATGCGTACAAAGGAGATTTAAACTTTCGAGTGGGGACTTTCGAGCGGATACCACAAGGTTGGCAAGCTGCAGTTGCCATTTTCAAGTGGACTACAGCTTTCTGTGCCATTACACGACTTCAACATCTTCTCGAACCCAGCAGTACGGCAAGAGATAAATTCCTAGTGGTTAGCCACACTTTGAATAAGCGTGAAGCTCAACATGAAATTACAGAGCGACGAGATGCCGATCACAGTGATGAAGCACTCACTCGACGCTTTGTTCCAGCAGAATTGGTTCAACCACGTGAGTATCCTTTCCACCGACATCGTCCATTGTTGTTAGTAGTGGCCAACGATGTGCCGCGAAAAGCACGGACTGTTATCCTCGAGAAGCTACAAGCAGCTTTACCTGGTCTCTTCTTGACAATTACACGTCCTCCAGCATCTACAAAGAAATCTCTCGGTGATTCTACTAACACTTTCGATTTCACGGCTATTCGCGATACTTTAACGTTAGGTCATAGTGTGATTCTCGAAGGTGATGTGGGGCTCCGGGACGTGACTCAACGAACCTTTTTAAGTTGTTTCGCCACTGTCAAACATGGAATTCATCCACTACCGATGTGTGTTTTGTTGAGAGGCACCAACACAAACCGTAGCGACCTGTTTGGGCCAAAACAAGGTAGTGAAATGGAAGAAGAAGCTTATCGAGAGGAAATTGTACGTCGAATGGTAGACGCAGACATCAAGTTGGCGCTTGATCGGACCACAAGACTGCGACTTGAACTGGCGGAAGACGAAATCACTCGTGATATGATCGAGCAAGCGAAGACTGACGTAACTCCAAGTCCAGCGTTGGTGGTGGTGATGGAAGCTGTCATCGTGTTGCTCACACCTGGGAAAGTCTACGAAGGTCCGTCTCAAGGTGACATCGCTACAAGTTCTGTAAGTTGGCGTTTGTCAAGTCGACTTCTGGCTCAACCGACATTTTTACGAGCCAAACTGCAACAAGTGGACATCACCACAATTCCATCCGTCAACTTAGTAGCTTTGGAGCGATATCTGCGTCATTCATTGTGGCCCAACGCTGTAGTTTCCCGATCGCAGGTCGCGTCAAGAAGATTGTTGTATGCGCTTGCAGTTTGGGTCGAATCAGCTACTCGAACAGCTCGGTTGATCGCTGCGGATGGTACAGGCTTCTTGGCACCTGAAATCACCCGCTTCGGACCCGTTCCTGGTCTGTTTGAGCGCGTAATTGTGTTCGATAATTGTCCGACAGACCACACTCAAGAAGGAGCTGGCGAAGACTTAGCAGTGATGCAGTTGATGGATGCAGTCCTTGCTGATGTTCGAGTATATCGCACAGCACATTTGCTGGTGAGTTCGAGTATTAACGCATCCAGTCAAACTCGTAAGAAGAAGACTATCGATGAGGAAGAACGTTGTGTCGTGACGCTTTTCCATGAGTGTCGACGTATCTTCGCAAGTGTGTATTCACCAAGTACGGGTCAGCGTTGGATGACGGTGATCTCGGAAGACGACATTGACAACCTCTTGACACCTACAGCGATGCCAGTGAAAAGCGAGACACGACCAGATAAGTTACCACCAAAGTCACATCAACAATTGTACGCACGTCTCGCTCATCTCTGTTTGCTTCAAAGACGAAGACTGGAAGATTGTCCTGAATCGGTTGAGTCTCCAAGTCCATACGAACTCGTACTGCGTCCTCATGCCATTCGACTTTATCGTCATGTGCTGCAACTCGGAGGGTTCCTCACCACTGTCACCATTGCAGAACTTTTTCGAGGACATGTTCAAGTTGACGCGTTTGTACATGGTAGTAATTCTCAGACAACTTTCGCTCAAGCTGTTGCAGTGACGTTGGCTGTAGAGCTTGAAAACGTCTTAAGTCGACTCTCAGCAGCTCAAGCACGGCGTGTATTCATACCAACACCACGAATCCCTTCAATCATGCTTGATCGACTTCATCTGTACTGCGTTACACGGACACCAATGAAAGTACCGGAGTTTCAGGAAAAATTAACATCCTCGTTGAGACTCAGTGTACGAACAAGTGAAAGTGCTCCTGGACGTGTGTTGCTTCGTCGTGCCGTACGAGTACCTGGAAATCATGAAATTTCAGCAGCAGGAGAGCGTTGGGTGTTTACACTCGTCCAACGCCACGAAGATGAAGAATTCCAAGCTGCTTTTTACGCTCCTAGATCCAGTATTTGTCACTCGATCCGTCTCTCAAATAGTGCAGCAGAAGAACTGCTTCATCTTTCAAGATACTCAACTCCATCCCAGCTACAACGTGCACTATTGCGAAGTTTCTACCTTGCGAAGCCAGTACCGAAGGAACACGACGAAGACAGCGATACTGAAGCTGAGGAGGAGGTGATGGACTTGATAACCTGCTACCGTCTACGACGACGTATTATTGCAAGGTTCCCGTGCATTCTTCACGTCCAGGAGGATCCACACCAACGAGTAACAAAGAAAAAGGTCATCCGCGCGTACATCCAAGTCGAACTTTGTGACCAAGAAGAGGTAGACAAGACCACAAGAAGCACAGACGGTATCCGATATCGCGTGTGGCTGTCAGAATCTTGTCTTGAGCAAACGCTGTTACTGCAGCAAAGCGAAATCGAAGCCAGTCTCCCGGTGGAATTGTCGTGGCAACATGCACCTTTGAAAGAGCGGAGAACTATTAACCGGGACGTCGTACGCCGCTACTTCCAGTGGGACCCTAATGGAGGAACTGGTGAGAACGGATGTGTTGTCGCTCACTTACCGTGTGGATCGTTCTGGGCGACAGAGGTGGCTCCAGTACTTGGCGTTGGTGTGTACAACAAACATATCGGAGAGACCTCATTCGATGAAATGGTGAAGCAGCACACAAGGCAGAAGAGTGCAGACGCGGAAGTGTCTGTGGTTTCGTGCACTTGCTTGCTAGACGATAGAAACACTGAGAGCGACGATGAAGAAGATGCCGAAGCCAGCAGTAAAATCTACAGCTACGACACAGAAGAACTCGTGCATCGTGGCAGCTACCGCGCCAATGGTCTGTACGTTGTTGTACGCGTAACCATGCGAGCTGAAGTCGTCCGAGACTTGAAACCAGCACTTGTATCACCAACGGATCGGGTACGGGAGCGCGATTCGTTCACTATCAAATTCCACGTGTATCATCCTGCATCTAGCAGTTCCGCCATCGTTGAAATTCACGGACATCGAGACTTACGGGAAGTTGTCGGCCCTGACAAACCTTTTCTCATCTGCTCCACTTCCTTGGACAGTTTGATGCGGCATATTATCTTGACACGGTTAGATGCTCGAGTCGATCGGGACTTGAAGAATTGTCTGAAAGTGACGTTCTTGCGTGACCGATTGTATGCAAAGCAGAAGGCTACTCCATTGACCAAGACCTTCGAACGTGACTCTGGTGTGAACGCTGCCAAGTTAATTGACGAGACTCGACGTCATGGAATAGCTGGAGAACGCGGTGTGAAGGTGTTAACAACGGCCAAAGTCATCGCTGGTTGTGGCCGCACACTCTTCACAGTGTTCGACGTGGCTGCTAGTAACCGAGTTGGGCAGATAGCAGATAATTTGGTGATGCTGCGAGTGGATGCGTACGTGTGTGCAACCAGCGCGAGATTATCACTGTTACTGGAGGGTAGCGACTTGGTTCATGTCGTCGGTGATGAAGATAAGGAGCTGCTGTTGCCCGTAGCTCACAACGACGCAAACTCTGCAGAAATCGTCAAGATGGAGAAGGAAAGAAGTCGGAAGCTGGCACTTCTGGTGTTGGATCAACTGCGCATTGAGCAGCGAAGTGACGGGCGTGATGGCCGACTTGTACTCTCCCAATACTCATGTGCCCAGGCTGATGCGGCCACTCACGGGGTTAAAAGCACAAAGCTTTTCAAAACTATTCGAGCGGTGGGTCATGACCAAGTTCTGCTGTCTGGGTACCTTGAGGAAGGGAGTGACAAAACCTCACTTTCAATGCGTCTGGAGCTCTACGATCCTGCAAGTAGCTCGCGCTGTACGCTGAATGTATCGCATTCCACCTTGAATGCACTGTTAGGCCTCCCTGAATCGCTTGATCTCGATCAAGTATTGAACATAACTACGAAGGCACCAGAGCGAGCCAACTTGATGACGCACATCTGCTCCTTCCTTCACATCGACAAAGTGTCTGCGATATCTGACGGAGCTGTGGATAGACCGTCGGCGTTTGAAATGACGCTTTTGTTTGACGAGCAGCGAGCGATGGAGTGTATGAAGCAGCACATTAATCACGCTGGTAGTGTGAATGGTAGTACCGAAACGGGAGCTTTGTGTCTGTGCACCTTCAATTGCTGCACCAGGACTCCACGAAACCCAAACAACGACGATTAGTGTGCTCTGTTTTCTCACCTGCGGAGTTGCGGGTGAATTCGAGAATATTCCAGTGCGCAGATATCCCCGCAGACCTGCTCGCTCTTTTCCCAGAAGCTGTAGACACGAATGGCCAGACAGTCTCATCAGACTACGCGGCATAGTTCAGGAAGGTTTGCGAGCAGCTACACTTGGATGTTCAATGCATTGATGAAGGCCAAGAGAGCCAAGCCAAAGCCATTGGAATCAACTTCAGTTAACCTGAATACAACGCAGTTTTGCTTCAATATCCACCCCAAACAAAGTATCATTCGTAAATACCATCCCATCAGAATGATTCGCTGTCACGTGGAGTGAGAAGTGTAGCGAATCGCTACTAGCGATTAACCAAGTACTTAGTAATCCGGAGTCGCGACATGATTGCGCTGAGCAAACTAAATGTAGATGGCCGTTGCAATGGGCACTAATTTGTTTTCAGCATTTGCGGAGTTCGATTAAGTCTCCATAACCAGCCATCAGAGCCAATGAATCACACCGGTCCACGAGCAACTTGTTCGAGCTTGTCTGCCACTATCGAGTCGATCGCAGGAAATGAGCTCGACGGTCTCCACACTGCAGCAATTGCTCGTCAAAGGTCCGATGGACACATCCAGTTAGACTTTGCAGCTGAAGACGCCATTAATCTGCAGACACCCCGTCCCAATAATGCTCCCGAAGATCGAATCCAGTCGCCCGAGTCACCAAGACAGGAACCAGGCATAACCGGCAAGAAACTGGCAGTTGATGAAGACCCCGACGAGCTACTGTTAATTCCACCGCTGATGAATATCTGCATCCTCATTGTGGGCACTCGAGGAGATGTCCAACCGTTCATAGCAATTGCTTTACGACTGCAGGAGGACGGGCATCGTGTGCGGTTGGCCACCCACGCTGTGTACCGAGACTTCGTCGTGAACCACGGCATCGAATTCTATCCACTGGGAGGCGATCCAAAAGAGTTGGCTGCTTACATGGTCAAGACCGGTGGCAATCTCATTCCCATGAAGATCAAGACACTTACTGAAGACGTACCGCGCAACATGCAAATGATCAACGAAATTGTGTTTTCCACGTGGCCGGCAGTATCTGAAGCAGACCCCGATGGTGAAGGTCCGGGTGTTCCTGGTCTGCCATTTCGAGCACAAGCCATCATTGCCAACCCTGTGTCTTACGGACACGTACACGTTGCTGAACGTCTCGGTGTACCGCTCCACATTATGTTTCCACAGCCATGGGTGCCAACCATGGCGTTTCCTCATCCGTTGTCGAATTTGGTGTATACAGGTAAATGGCAAAAGAGAAACTATTTATCCTATAAACTTGTGGACTTGATCATGTGGCAAGGTACGGAGGGGGTTATCAACGAGTTCCGGACTGAGGTATTGAAGCTGCATCCGATCCGCAACGGCGACTCAGGCTCCGAATTGCTCTTAGACTTGAGTATCCCTCACTCATTCATGTGGAGTCCCCAGCTCGTACCAAAACCTGCAGACTGGGGAGATTTATACGATGTCGTCGGCACTGTTACTCTCAAAGGACCCGGATCCGAATACTCTCCATCTCCAGAACTCGATGCATTTCTTGGCAATGACAGAGGTCCCATCTTCGTCGGGTTTGGCTCTATGGTACTGCCAGATCCGCTGGCAACAACCAAGATGATCATCGAAGCAGCTACCCACGCTCAGGTGCTTGTATTGATCCAGTCAAGTTGGACTGACATGGCTGGCGATATCGAAATCCCGAGTAATGTCTTCTTCATCGGTAATTGTCCTCACGACTGGCTCATGCCGAGAGTATCTGCCGTCGTTCATCACGGCGGAGCTGGCACTACTGCTGCTGGGCTGCTTGCTGGAAAGCCAACCTTCATCGTGCCATTTTTCGGAGATCAACCGTTCTGGGGCCAGGCTGTTGCCAGTGCTCGGGTGGGTGTGCCGCCGTGTCCTATCGGACAGCTTACGACTGAAATACTGCATGACGCCTTCGTCGAACTGGCAAATCCCGATCTGCGCAAACGAGCTGAAGCAATGCGGGATCGCATGCTGCAGGAAGACGGTGCGGGAGAAGCTGTACGCAGGTTTTACCATCATTTGCCAACGCAAGACATGTGGTGCGACTTGGATCACCAACGTATTGCCATGCAATGGAGTGTTCACGATAGGATCAAGCTCTGCGATCGCTGTGCGTTCATCGTACGAGAACGAACGGAGAATAAAAAGAAAAAGTTTGTCCGCTACCACTGCGTTGACTATTCCGCTCGAGGCCCTAGCTCACTGCTGACAGGAGTGGCCACTGGTGCCATCGTCTTCGCTCACGAGTTGACTGGAGGGTTAACGGGAGTCTTGCTTCAGCCAGCGAAAGGTTTAATCAATGGCGGTGTTGTCGGTGCTGTCAAAGGTGCGGTGGCTGGCGTATACTATTTGCTGGTTCGACCGGTTCATGGGGCTGTGCTGTTCGCTGACCGCGCCGTGGTAGGCCGAAAGAACGCCAAACGAGAAGAAGGTCACCGCAAGTTGAACAATGTCTTCGATCGTCACCTTATGGCAGCCTTGGGGGTACAGGATGGACTGGCCGACACGTTTTGCTTGGCCACTAGTCCAAACGCAGTGGATATCGTTATCTTCGCGCGCAGGAAAGACCGTAAAAAGATGCTGAGGCGGATGCGCCATTCTGTGAAGCACAGGTATTACGCTCGCTATGAATCAATCTTGCTGACTCAACGAGCTGAAAAACTAGCAACTCCCATGGAGGATCTGATCTCTCTAATTAATGGGGACGCCTCAAGTCCACGCAAACAACCACGAGCTCTCGCTTCAATACTACAACCATGGCTTCGTCATACGAGTAGCAGCGACAGTATCACGACCTCAGACGAAAGTGTTGCCTCCATTTATCCAGCAACTGAAGTACCCACCATGGGGCCAGCAAGAGGGTCAGCTATCAACATTCGTTCTGCTCGCTTTACATCCGCTGGAACTGTCAAACTTACGTTAAATATTCCAAGTGAAGCTGCCAATGCCGTTGACTTCTCAATTATCGAGGAATGGGAGGCATACGCGTCATCTCGCGTTAGCCACACCGAGCATATTCAGCAAAATGCGAAGACCAAAAGATCAGAGACGGCGAACCCACGAATACCGCTCATGAATGTCTGTCTCGCTGCTATCGGCACGTGGGATAACGGAGTGAAGCAATTCGTAGCAATTGGCATCAAGCTCAAGGAGCAAGGCCATCGTGTGCGTGTTGCCGCCAACGAACGTTTTCGTACGGAGATCATGTTGCGCGGACTGGAATTCTATCCACTTGCTGGAGCCCCTGAGAGTGTCCAGGATTTCGCCAAGCTTGTGTACCAAAGCCAAAACGCAGCTCGGGCAGCAATGCCAGGTCGTCTCGGTACAGGCGCCATTCAAGCCTTCAAGGAACTTATTTATTCACTCTGGCCGGCGGCATATGGATCAGATCCTCACGGTGGAGGCCCCAACATCCCTGGAATACACTTTCGCGCGGACTCTCTTCTGTGGCATCCGTTGCTGCTTGGCCACGTGCACGTAGCTGAACGACTCGGGATTCCACTTCAGTGCGCTAGTTTGGAGCCTCTCTCGCCGACGTATTATTTTCCTCATCCTTTGAGCTCGATGCGTGGTCTTGAACAGACAATGATGACTTTGTGCCAGAGCAATTTGCTATCGTATGGCATCGTTGATACGACAGTGTGGCATGGCGGTGTAGAAGAAGTTTTGACCCAGTTTCGCGCCTTCATCGGTTTAAACAAACGCTGTGATCGGCCTGATTCGTTGGTTCGATGGGAAGTCCCTCATATCTACCTATGGAATCCTGCACTGCTGCCAAAACCATTGGACTGGGGAACAGAACTTTCGGTTGTTGGTCATGTGACGCTCGGACCTACTGAAGGACTCAGCCGAAAAATACGCAAGAAACGCGAGAAAGATAGCAAACGTCTCAAGTGGCCGAGTGAGCTTGACGAATTCGCATTCCAGACTCAATCCCCCCGGGTCGTTTACTTCGGAGTCTCCACGCGAACCATGACAAACGATGATCTCGACGAGTTACTGCGAAAAATTGATGTTGCTGTTGCTTCTTCAGAACACCAGATTCGCGTCATATTCCAGACTCGTGAAATTGGCGACAGCAATCGAGCGCCCTACAAGTCTTCGAACGTGCTCCAAATTACCAGCGATCTACCGTATGCACGTATTTTTCAAGAGCAAACAGTAGCTGCGGTAATTCACTGGGGAGAGCCCGATATCACTGCTGAAGCTCTCTCCACCGGCAAACCTGTCGCCATTAGCGGCACTCACTCGTTGCAGCACTTTATGGCTTGCGTCTGCGAACAAGCTCAAGTGGGTCTACCACTGATCGATTGGAAGACGAGCTCATCGGAGTCTTTAGCCTCAATTTTCAGGAAGTTGCTCGAGTCAGATATCCGAGAGAAAGCGCTGGTATTATCCACAACTTTTGATCGAGAGCAGCCCGTCAACGCCGCTGTAAGAGCATTTTACGACAACCTGCCACTGGAGGCGATGCGCTGCGACGTTGATCCAAGCAAGCTCGCGCGAGTGTTCGACCCTACCCACAAGCTCAAGCTGTCACTTCCAGTCTACGTGGCTATCCGCGATAAAACCAAGGTATTTGTGCCGTACAAGCCTCTTCGGTTCGGCGGGAACCAGCCCCCGGCATTCTCCATCCGCAACAATCTAGGGGAAGCGCCCCAATACGCCAAACCTGCTCGCCAGTATGATGGTGTCCGCTTAACTCTGGATTTTCTCGAAACTAACAGCAATTTCCTCAGCAGCAGGACTTTGAGCTGTTCCTCGATCGTGTCCAATCCTGGCAGTCTTGTTGCTACCCCAGAGCAGATCGAGATGTTCTGGTCTTCTACGCACGAGGAAATCGAGGTGCGTAAGGCCACCAGAGTAGCCTACGAACGCTTAGTCAAGAAACCGCGACGCATGAGCAAACGGGAAGCAGTGATGCGTTTTTTCGGGTTTAGGAAGTCAGCACAGCGTCGTGAAGCGGGACAGTTAACCTCAGTAGAATAGCCAGACTCACCATTGTCTTTCAGTCGCCCGGCTTGCCCCTAGAACACCACAGCAAACAGAAAACTGAGTAAATTCAGACTGATGAAAACGAATCTATTCCAAATGAGTACCATAGGAATCATACCCGTTACCCGATCATACCCCGCTTGAAGAACTGGCGCGTTAAAGAGCAACTGATGATGCGGGCGATGACGAGGAGCCGTCAGCAAAGTTGCGCGTCCTAAGCAGTTGTTCGTACTTGGCGTTGATCTCCACTGTGCACTTAGCTTGCTCCTCGGGCAAGTTCCAGAATTTGGGCATTTCCACCACGTTCAACGCCATGGACTGAGCGCGGGATAGCTGGGTGTGCCGTTTACGTGGCGTGCCGCCAAACGTCTTGGACATCACCGACTCTGTGGACGACGGCGAGGTCAATGATGCCCGTTCACGGTCCACTCTTGCCGCCAGCTCTTCGCTAGCAGGGTCGTAAGTGTACAGAACTTTCGTTCTGGGCTGTTTCTTAAGGTTGCTAGATGAAGCCGAATGAAGCAGCTCCAATTCGCGCAAAGAGAATCGTGGCGGGTGGTGCTGTGAGTACTTGAGTGGCTTATACTTCAAGTCACCCGCGCTCCCTGCATCATTGGTAATCTGGTGCACGACCAGTCGGGCCTCGTAAGACAGCTTCATTTCGTGCAGCGAGTCATAGACGCGAGCAATTCGTGCCGGGTCCAGATCACAGGTCATTCCTGCTAGCGGTAGATTGCTGTAGAAGGCAGATACAGCAGTCTCGATCGCGTTTGAAGACGAAAACTTCGGGGCAAGCCGTTTAGCGCAGTGTGCAAGTTTGGAGTCCAACAGCACACGGAAAACATGAACTAGGTTGGACGGCGTCAGTGCATCCATTTCCAACGGTTCGATACCTGCTCCCGAGAGGACTAACGCTTGACCCCACATGCGCTGCGTAATGTTACGCGGAACCACACACGCAGGCTTTTCTGCAGCCAAGCACGTCGATGTAATGGAGAGATCCCCCCAGTGTATGGCGGCATGTACAAGTGGTAGAATGCGCTTTACAGGGAAGTGCTGATCGATCTCAAACACGACGTCCGTGCCACCCACGAAGAACGCAGCATCGGCGTTACTGTTTTCGTAGCTTTGAAAAACAATACGAACGTTCGCTTTTCGAGCAGCCTTTTCAAGGGTACCGACCAAATCTTGTATGCGTCGGGGATCCCAATCACCACACTGGAAGTCAAAGTAGATGAGCGGTGTACCAGCTTTGCTGGCGAATGACAGCAGCTCTTGTTCGATAGCAGCATTGTCCGTGTCCTCGGATTCACTTGCCTCCAGCTCTACATACCCCGCAATAGTAATCTCACTGCCCCAATCATGAGGCTTTGGTAGGATTGCAGGATTCCAAAGGTATGTGTGCGGAATACGCCACTCAGCAAGCAAATTGTTTGCTACACTCTTGCCAGTAAGCCCCAGGAAATACCGGAACTCGTCCAAGACGTCTCGCATACCATTCCACAACACATTGTCGATGACATCGTACGAAGCTGCGTTTGTGGGCGCGTATCGGTACGGCCGGTGAAGCTTCATGTTCGAGCTGATCAGGTTAGGGAATGCCTGTGTGCGAGATTGTGGGTTATAACTCATGCATTGCAGGGGCACACCAAGACGTTCTGCCACGATGGTTTGTCCAAACAGATAAGGGTGCGCAATAATGGCGTCAGCGCGGAAAGCCTTTCCGGGCACAAGAGGGTCCACTTCCACACATGCCGGCCACAGCGAGAACACGAGCTCGCGCAGGTCATCCACTTCGGGAAACGATTCACGCCGGTGGTTCAGTTTGGTGTGAGCGTAATTAAGCAGTCGAGATTTGTGGCGTGGCTGGTCTTGGCTGCGCTGGTGCAGATACTGCAAAAAGTTGCCGGTCGTAATAGCACTACCTCCAAGTGGATAGAAATCTAGGCCAGCACTGACAATGCGATCCCGGTGACCGCTGTTTGTGGCAATCCGCACGCAGTGGCCATCGGCTTTAAGGCGCAGTCCGATTGCAACATATTGTTGGACACTTTCTTCCCAGCTGCCTGTTGTCATCATACAAATGTTCATTTTCGGCAGCGGCTTGCTGTTCAGGCTCTCCAGGCGCTTCTTATGAGTCTCTTCCTCTTTGCGAGCCTCTGCTTCCATTTCTTGAACTTCACTCTCATGAAGTGCCTCGCCAACCTTCCCTCCATCGCCAAATGCAATATCAAACGAGTCGCTCCCATTGAAAGTGGCTCCATTGACATTTACAACAATTGTTTCCGTTTCCGCCGCACTCTCCATGGATTCTGATGTCGACAGACTGCTCTTTGCGAGCTTGAACGACTTTTGTCCATGCAATTTGCGTTCTTGCACAAGCGCGTTAAACCTTCCTTCAAGTTTGCTCTTCTCCCCAGGTGTCAACTGAATAGCAATTTGTTTAGACAGCAGATCATTTTCGTCAACGACTTCATCTGCACTCATCGAACCATTGTGAACGTTGTTGCGAGTCTTGAAGCCCATGGCATTCAGCAGCTTCTTGTTATCCCCAATGAGTGAGCCCTTCTTCTTGTCGTCATCTCCGCGAACGTTATTGTAAGCTCCTGTTGCAAGGTGGTCAGCAAATACCACAGTACCTACCAAAGGACTGATCATCAATCCACCCAGGCCCTTTACCAGTCCGATGACAGCGCCCTTCGCTCCCTCTTCCCGGTACCCTTGCGCAGGTTTGACAATAACATCTTTAAAGCCCGATCCAAAGACGTGAGCGAATGCGCCCACACCAGCAGATGCACCCTCGAGGACATTCTCAGGGCCACGCGCCGAGTAATTCACATAACTGTACTCCACGATATCTTTCGGCGAGTTTTCAGGACGGGCGGTCACCACAAACGCGCACTCATCACACAACCGAATTTTGTCCTTTTGGCTCCACATTGTTGCAGCTCGTCCACAATCCAAGTCACAGCGCATGCGGCGCAGGGGCAGGTGTCGATAGAAGCAATTTACAGCTTCACCTGCTCCATCCTCTTGACGCATGAGATCGCGCATTGCGATCGCACGTGCGCGAAGCTGTGGACTCTCTAGTCCCTCAAATGAAACACGAAGCTTTTCGGTCGTCAGCTCCGAGATTGGGCACGGCTCCACTCCGACACCAGCGTCCACTACAGCACGTCCCCAAAACGGCTGGTCTCCGAAGAACGGTACGATGAACGTGGGTTTACCAGCAAGTAGGCCCGCTGCAGTAGTTCCAGCTCCACCGTGGTGCACCACCGCTGATACGCGCGGCATGAGCCAATCGTGCGGACAGCTTCCAAGAAAAAAGATGTTGTCTGGGATGACCAGATCTCCCGCCATATCACTCCAGCTCGACTGAATCAGCACACGGACACGTGCCTGCTCTGCAGCTTCAATGATCATCTTGGTAACGCCCTTCGGATCTTGGAGGATCATGGATCCGAAGCCCACAAAAATCGGTCCGGCATCGTCACCAAGGAAGGCCTCAAGTTCCGATGAAGGAGTGTATGAAGAACTCGGTCCATCCAACGAAACTGTTCCGATGACGTCATACATCTTACCCCAGTCGTTCGGCTTCGGCACAAGTCGAGGGCTCCACATGAAGGCATGTGGAATCGCAAGATCCAGCAAAATATCCCGGCCACCGTCTCCCTTGCGAATCTTCCGCAGCTGCAACTTGTCTCTGCGGAACGCGTTCACCATTCCTTCAGTGCCCTGCCACATTAGCAGGTCAACCATCTTGTACGACATATAGTTCACCTTCTTGGGTTTGCCAGTATAAGGCATGTTCGACAGTGGGTGAGGAAATGCTATCGTAGGTACCCACGGTTGCGGGAACATGATATGAAGCGGCACACCAAGTCTTTCTGCAACGTGAATGTGGCCGTACGTGACGGGGTTCGAGATGATGGCCTGTGCTCGGAAAGGTTTGCCTGGAATACCGGGACCACCACCATCGGGGTCCGCTTCAAACACCGCCGGCCACGTCGAGTATAAAATCTCCTCGATCATCTGCATGTTTCGTGGCACGTCCTTCTGGATCGTTTCCAAGTTCAAAGGGATCAAGTGGCCGCCTGTCTTGACCATATAAGCTGAGAGTTCCTTGGGATCTCCTGCCAATGGGTAGAACTCGACGTCGTAGCTCATCACAAAGTCACGATACACTGCGTGGGTGGCCAAACGTACGCGATGGCCGTCGTGGATGAGTCTCTTGGCAATGGCAACAAAGGGCTGCACGTCTCCGTGAGTGCCGACGATCATGATGCAGATGGTCATGATGGGGGCGTTGTAGTCGGCTCGACTGCTTTGACGTGTCGTACGCAGGGACTCGTCCTCACGTCTCTTGGCCTGCTCCTGTAGCCCTGAGATGTCGTACTTGTCATCGTCCTCGTCAAATTCCATGTGGATGTGGCCGTCACGGTCGAAGGCTGCTGCTGCCTGCACTACATCTGCGAAGGACGTGAACTTGCCGACGTCCATGGATTGGCGTCGTCGCTCCTCTGCGATCGTCTGCACGGCACGAGCGAATGCCTCCTTCCATCGCTGGAGAACATGGAGACAAAGTGCAACATTAGTCGGCAACTGTCATGACCATCACTCTCGATTCCGCACTGGTGGCTTGCTTTACCTTGGGCTTCTGCTCGCTGGCTGCTTGGGGCTTCTCTTCCTCCTCGTGCTCTGCTGCATGCTGCGTTGATTCCACCTTGGGCGTCTTGTCCTCCTCCTGCGTCGCCTCCATCTTGATTCTTGCGCACTGAGCGACGGACGCGCGCGCTGCAGCGATGCGGACTGTGGATCTGAGTTGTCCCGCACTTTTTGGTCTGAAAAAGATGGCAATCCAGCTGATTCTAATTTTCTATATTGAGGGTGCGTTACTGTTCATACAACTTGAGGTTTGTAAGGATATATTTTCTGTTTTTATATATCCTGTGATAGATGATATAAAATGGATACATTCCAAACGATCGGTTTGAGAAATCGTGCTTGCGATTACCGAACCGGATGGGGAACGCAGGCTCGGCCCGTGAGCTGTTTGTAAACGACGTCTGGAAACTCGTGGCGGATTTTACTAGCGGAGAAAGGCCCGGTCTCGCGGTTTTCATCGGCGAGGCGAGGCCACTTGGCGCGACTTGTTGTATAATAAACCTATAAGACGGAGGGGCTGAATTTGTATTACGCGTTCCACGTGACAACATTGAGACCTTGTCTGAGCGTGAACGAATTCTGAGAGAGGACACTGCGTGCGTAATGGTTGCTGCGGCTTTAGGTTGTCTTGGGATCTGCCGACGGCAGTGCCGTGGGTGCGAATAGACTATTTGGAATAGTATTGGCTCGGCACAACCATTAAATGGTTTAGCATAAATTAATTTTTAAGAATGCTAGGCCGTATCGCCAGTAGCAGTAGTTCACCCGCATTGCCTTTCGCAACGGCGTTTGTTTCGTCTGCTTCACCTGTAGTGATTATTGAAGCCTATCATCACAACAGTATCGATGGAATTGCGGATTCGAGTATATTCCAGCAGCAAGGTCTGCCCAGTGTCGTTATGCGGCTACTAAGTACCTACTTCTCGTTGCAAAAAAGTATGCTCTATTTGTGGCGAACTTAGCTCCGAACTTTGGCTCCTGGCTGTCATTCAGCAAGTGTTTGACGACCTCGACGCCGCAACCAAAATTTGATGCACCGTCGGATTCGTGTGCAGTTGAAGTGTAACAGCTCGGCCTTCCCATTGGCCACCGCCAAATCACTTGTTTTTTTGCATGGGATCACTTGAATCGAAACGGATTGTCGAGTCTCATCACAACAACCTCGTGGACCTGCAGTCTCAAAGTTCTATCCTTTCATCTACCCCCGCCGCCTTCCTAAGGACGACCCGATGACGAGCAAGAACCGGCGGTTGCGCTCCACGTCGGTCTCCTTCGGGGCCGGCTCGATCCCGCGGCCGAACCTCGGTGTGGAGTCTGTAGCCAACACTTTCACGCGCCGCCGCCGTTCGTCGTCTCCGCGGTTTTCGTCGTCTCCCTGGCGGCGCGCCGATAGCGTCATGGAGCGCATCATGAACCCGTTCCTGGACCGCCAGTCCCCGTCCCATTGGCATCATTACAAGCCTGTGCCGACAGTACCGGAGCTGCAACTCGCTCCCGATACAACGGCGATTCCTGAATCTGCAGCTGGTATTCAACACACACCGTTGACACCAGCTGAGAAGACTCAACCAACGTACAGGAAGGCGTTGGCGTTCCATGATGGACTACACTCAACCTACGTGGCCGACTATCCAAGAGGACTGCGTGGTCTATTCGTGTTGGTGCAGAGTCCACTGCTGTTGATTGGCATCGGCGTCTTCGCTGGAAGTGTCGGGCTCGGAATCGACATGTGGGGCGTCACAATCGCGGAATATCATCAGTGGCTCGGCGATCAAGGATTCGGACTGTTTGTGCTGTCTGCATTGCTTGCTGGCGGCTTCGCGGCGGTTCTGACGCAGTGTGTGTGCCCACAAGCTGCTGGATCAGGCCTGCCGTTCATGAGGGTGGCTATCTCGGGTATCGACATGAGTGCCTACCTGTCCTTCCGCTGCGTCGCTACAAAGATTATCGGACTGATGGCGGCACTTGGTGCTGGATTGTCGATTGGTAAGGAGGGGCCCTTCATCATGATTTCCTGTGGTTTTGCCAGTGTTTTGATGAATTGGTGCCCATTCCGCCGCATTCGCGATGATGATACCAAGCGTCTGGAGATGCTCGCTTGTGCGTGTGCAGCTGGAGTTGCCGCTACCTTCGGTTCTCCATTTGGCGGCGTGCTTTTTGGAGTGGAGGTGACATCGCACTTTTACCTCGTCAGGACACTGCCGCGGTCTTTCTTCGCAGCTATCGTCGGTGCGTTGTTTGTAGATTTTGGTGCTGCAAACACAAACTATGGACTCTTTGGCAACCGCAGCATGGGTATCTCCTCCGATACTGAAGCGGTGAACGGGAGTGGTGGGGCCACTTTCGTCGACCTCTGTATATTTTCAATCATGGGCATTGTTTGCGGTCTCGGGGGTGCCTTCTTTAACTACAGTTTGTCGATTCTTGTCCGCGCACGTGATCATTTCTTCGAGGCCTCGCCATCAAGCCCACCCCGTCGTGCTTGGTGGGACGCACTTGGCAAGCGGTTGGGACTCGTGCTAGTGGTGACAATGCTCTCTTGCTGGCTTGAATTCTATGGCGACAGTGCTTGGTTTCTGCGGCATGGATCCCCTCGACGAATTCTTGACGCACTTTTCTCCAAGGACAAGCAAGTGTTCATAGCTGACGGTGCTCCAGATAACTCTGAAGAGGATAGTTTGCTGCTGTCAAGGTCTCTGATGACGTTCCTGCCGCTTAAATATGTGCTGACGCTCATCAGTATTGTGCTTCCCGTGCCGGCTGGTTTGTTCACCCCCACGTTCGTCATTGGAGGCATCTTCGGCCGTCTTGTTGGCGAAGCCGTGCGTGCTTACGATCTTTGGGATACTCATTATGAACCGTTTGAGTTCGCTATCATCGGTGCTGGAGCCTTTTCCTCGGGTGTCACCCACGCCATCTCCACTGCGGCCATCATCATGGAGATTTCCCACACCGACGGCCTCAATCTGCCCGTGTCGGTTGCCATTTTAGCGGCATATTTCACAGCCAAGAGATTTACCGAGAATGTGTACGACGTGCTCATTGTGACGAGTAACTTGCCTCGACTGAAAAAACTACCGAAGGCTGCCTACGACATTCCAGCATGGGAAGTGATGAAGGACGTGACCGAAATGGGCGTGCTGAGTGCTGACTCGACTTACGAAGACGCTTTGGCATTGCTAAAGAGGTCCGATATGGAACCCGTGTTCCCCATCGTGGACTCGCTCGAGAACCGCTTCCTGTTAGCCACAGTCACACGTTCCCGTCTTGCCTACGCAGTGTCTCGATGTCAACGTCAAGGTGCGACGCCCATTGCACTCACACCGGCGAACTTTCGTCAACCTACAAACGTTGAAGTCGTCGCGACGGCTGCAACTTCGCTCCTCTTCCCAACAACACCTCGATCAGCCACCCCCACTGCTATGCGTACGGTCGGCTACGACTCAGGCATCCGGGCACCAATGCCAGTGGTTGGCGTTACGTATGGGGCAATGGACTCGATGCCTCATCACGACAGCGACGAATTCGACGATGACGAAGCGGAGGACGGTCTGGATGAACTTCCTATGCAGCTGCTGAGCTCACCGATCCACTTTGCGTTTAAGCGTGGCGGTAAGTTCATGGACTGGGGCACAAACGAGGTGTGCGAACCGTCCAAACTGACAGTGCAGATCGATCCGTCACCATTTCAGCTGATGGAGATGACACCGATGCGACGTGTGGACATGCTCTTCCGCATGCTCAAGCTCAACAACGTATTCGTGGCCCGCTCGGGGAAGCTCATGGGCGTGATCAGTCTCGGGCGCATGATGACGTTCCTGGGGACAACCACGCCGTTCCAAGCCCCAGGGCTGCTGCGTACGCTCAAGAACTTCTGCTCCAAGTCGTGAGCCACTTCAACTTTCCTCACCGTCTACCATTGGCTATAATATTATCCAAATATCACCCAATAAGATACTTTATTCGCTAAACTTTTTGCCAATCCTAGATCTACTTTACACGTATTAGTTTCATCCAATCGTAGCCCGTTAACCGCCTCGAGGAAATGAAGAGCTCATTAACCCCCGACGCTTGCCTCCCATCGCTCGCCTGCCGCCATGAACATGAACCAGATGAAGAACGCGTCCAATCTGCACGCAGCCAACGCCACTAGCGTCGTGGGCAACTCCATGGCTATTCCGTCGCGACTGGGCCCCGCTGCAGGAGTTGCCAACGGCGCTGGAGCCGCCGCCCAGTCCACAGCTGTGCCCATGAACGTATCGGCGGCCCAGTTGAGCCAGATGAACCTCAGTCACGTGCGCAGCGCCGCCTTCAAGCCCGCAGTCCCCGTGTCTGGAGCCAATGTAGTCCTTCCCAGTGCTGGTGCCGTCACTTCCGTGCCCAACACGGCCGGAGCGGGCGCCCTGCAACTGTCAGGCCGCTGGTCACTCGATCGCGAGGACTCGGACTCTACCAATAACTACCTGGAGGCCATGGGATTGCCACTCATTGCTCGCCAGGCCGCAGACAAACTGGACCTTATGGTGATCATCAGCCAGACACCCGGAGACTTTGTGATCACGCGCCGTACACGCATCTTCACGGAGACCAAGCAGCTCAAGTTCGGCCAGGAGGTCAACGTCAAGAACAACCTCATCACCGTCACGGGTGATGCATCGCAGATCAAGACCGTCACGCAGCTCTCGGGCTTCCGTGGCGTGCTCACGGACATTCGCTCGCTGGACCCGAGGGGCCGCATGCACGTGAAGCTCACGCTCACGATGCCGGAGAAGCCGCCGGTTATTATCAACCGCTACTTCAAGAAGACGAGCGAGTCCACATCACTCGAGAACCTGCCGGCGTTCGACATGAGCCTTGAGACCTCGGGTGACGTAAAGCGCAAGCGTTAATCAATGCTATGTTTTGTAGAATTGGATGGACGAAGGCGGGGGTAGAGGACGACATGGAGCCACCCACTCCTGGCTGGATCGAAAGCAAGACACTTGAAGAGAACTTCGCTTCTCGCCACCGTCGAGTTCGCGTGCGTGGCATTTATTATGCGTGCTGCCATGCAGAGGGTGGCTTACGAAGGGAAGTAGAGGCATTATTGGACGTTCACATGGAATCTGCTTTACTACAGCTCTGAGCGTTGCTACAGTACTTCATAGGGGTGTGCATTGCTGCAATAAACTGTAAAACCTAACTAGATCCGAGGAAGAAGTTGCGCTGCATGTCGAAGGCGTTGAAGCGCTTAGCTGCGTACTCGAGGAAGTCGAAGTCGATCTTGGAATGGGCCGCCTGGACGAGGGCCCAGTAACCCCAGAACAGGTGCGACGCAAGCGCGTAGCGGTTCACTACATCATACAACGCGTGAAAGAATGCCTTGGACTCGCGGTTCGCCTCCAGCTGGGCCAACATCTTGGGCGCCGCCGTGATCATATAGGCCTTGAAGAAGGCAAACTGCTTCTCAATGCTCGGATACAACGCCAGGTCCAGCTCGAAGCCGCAGTTCTCGCAAAAATGGTTGGCAAAGTCAAATCCACGGAAGTTGTAGCCACCGTACTCGTAGTCGATGATCTGCACGCGGTCCCATTCCGGGTTGTGTAGGATGTTGCCGCTTAGGAGGTCGTTATGGGAGAACACGACGTCGGATGCGAACGCCTCAGCCTGCTTCGTGATTTCGTCCGTGTCGAGCTCGTCGAGCAGGTCCTTTCCGTTGTGGTTCTGGTTCGAGGGGAGCACCGACTTAAGCCACTGCAGCTTCTGGTGTAGACCTGCCAAATCCAGCTCCTCCAGCGCCGCGTTCTTGACCGGGTCCTCGAGTTCAATCTCCAGTGCCAGCTTCTCAAAGCGCTCGATCTTGGTCCACAGCACAGGCGTGCGGTCCTCGGGGATGTCCATGATGTGCATGATGCCCAGCTCGCGACCGATCATCTGCAGGTAGTTAATGGGTTGGGTCTGACCCATGTCCTCTGGCTCCAGCGGTCTCGCGTCCAACCAGCCTTCGATGCGGCCGTTCTTGAAGCGACCGTAGTACGTGGGGGCGAATCCACGCTCCGACAGCAAAGCAAACAGCACTGCAACACCGGAACGGACAAAAATGAGCCGAACTGCGTCATTACAATCACTATAGCGCTGACAAACGTACTGTTCTCAATGCTGCGGTCGATAAACTCCTCCGTGTGGTCGCCATATAGACGGACGAGCACTGACTGCAAGCAGGAATAACACAGCAAAACACGTCAGTCATCACCTCTACCACACACAAGGCTCTCTCAATAAGCCGCACCTTATCCCCCCACATAAGACGATAGAGGCGGTTGGTGATGCCACCCACGATGATCTTGACCGAAATATCATCGTTCGGGGCGTCCTTCCTGCCACGTCAGACACGACAAATGTCATGTTAAACACAAGAGCTTCCCCCTCTATAATCAGATCAGACTTGTCTCACCAGTCGGGGCAGATCTGCTTGACGACGTACTTGGCGTCGTCGAACTCGTCGGCACCTCCAGCGCCCACCGCGTAGTCCAGACACGCGTTCGCGTTGTTCAAGTAGACAACTAGCAACAGCAGTAACACACACAGAGTTCGTTAGCATCTGTCACCACCTTCTACTACTGCAGACAAGACCTCACCTTGTTCTGGCATGTTGTCAGAGGCTTCGGAGCTGTAGCGACGGTGCGTGTGTCGGCGGGAAGATCGAAAGTGGCGTCTGTCGAGGAGCAGGAAGATGCTGGCGGCAGTGAGAGTGCAGGTGGCGGCGGAGACGAGGGCGAGGGCGCGCCAGTTGAGGTTGGGACTGGCCGGATGCTCGGCGCCGGGCATTGAATGTGGCAGGAAGCTTGTATACTGAGCTAATTGAGCGGGATGCTGCGGCAGCGAAATCGGAATTGACGTTTTGACCAATCAGAAGGCGTTACTTAATTTTACGACGCGCTGATTGGACAGTTATTTATGTCTTTTGAGACGTGGACGGTACCAGGTTCCTCCCATCAGGCGACCATCTGCACTGACGCGCTGCGCGCATTGCCTTATCAGCTGCATGCTGCCAGATCTCAATTACAGACCAGGGAAAGCGTTGTTCCGACGTGTGACGCTCAATCGAGTCCTGCGTTGCAGTCGATCTTGCTTTCTTGTGTGCTGCTGTGCCAGGCATGTTGAAGTTAAACGCCTCGGCATTCTAAAGTATGCTGCATTGCAAGTAAGCTTGAATCAAAAGTAGCTACAGGTCGAGAATGGCAGAGGAAAACAACGTTGGACTCCAACTTGGAGAGGTACGTGTTACGCTTCGCAAGAACTGAAGCTTTCGCCTTGATTTGATCGTCACCGAACGTTATTTAGCACCGTTGCGGCAAATACTGCTTCCTTGTGAAAGTGTCGAATCCTTGAAACGCTCTAGGTCTGTAGTGTGTTACGTGTAAGGACCTCGGCCTGAAGCAGTTTCGCGCGATAGTACAGGTATTGTTTTACTCTTTAACTGTGCGAGCTTGTTCGGTCGCATACCACCACAACCTGCTCAAACAGAAGCGCTTTATAGCGCCACGTTGAATTGTCGAAGCTGCCTGCTAACATCCCTATCCCAAGTAAGTTTCTGGAATTGTTACAAGACCGAAGGCGACAGTGGTAAATTGGAGCCTTCAATGATTCCAAACTCAATCAGAGAGAGAAGGTAGGCTATTTAAACTTAGTTAATAGCTGCCTGATAGAGTTGAAGCCGTTTAACAAGCTTCGGCACTCGTTGGTTAGACCTTGCTGCTGGCCGAGTCGCTACTGCCGGCCCTTTAGGAGCACTCTCAACGCTCATTCCTGTAAAACAATCCAGGCACATGTGTAACTGGAGTCCTTGGGTTCTGGACTTTGTCTGAAGTCGCTCCCATCTTGCCACTGCCCGTATCTGCCGAATAGATTGACTCCACATGAATGCCAACTGCTGGGGCGCCGTCCATACTTTGCCTTCGTGTACGACTTGGTTACGAATTTGCCACAGCAATGCGTATCCAATGCTACATAACGCCCACCACATTCGCTTCATCGAATCTTGTGCTTCTGCATCACAGCGGCCGTAGTACTCAACGAGTCGCTCCTTGAGTTTGGCACCTAGTGGAGGCGCCACTCGCGTTGACACGTTGCTTCTGAACTGATCTATCTGAGAGGGTGGCACCTCTAGACCAAACCAGTGCATGAGGCACTTCTGCCAGAAAGCTTGGGCTCGTTGACATACCCAAAATATGTAAGTCCTGGAAATGTGTTTGTCCTTGCAGGCCGGATCTTGAGGGCATCCCACCCCCATGGTTTTATCTGCGTAGTGGAGGTTGAGTTGCTGTGCCGCCAGTCTGTACACCACCCAGACTTGGAAATTTGTGATCATGTTCCTGTGTGCCCACAATTGCTTTGGGGATTGACTTTGAAGGCCTCGAGCCCATTCATCTTGCTCCGTCGTTGCCTTCCATTTGTCCAATACCTTATCCAGGTGTGGACTAGCTGATTGTCGGAGTTCCTTCACTGGTAAGCGCTTGAGATGCTCAAGTACTCTACGATTGGGCCGCTTGATCGGTACATGCCACGGGTAACCATGAATCTGCGGATTCGCGACAAATATGATACCTCCAGGTCGTTTTGAAAGCCTCCTCGCGTCCTTCTTGGCGTTTTGCTCCCCGAGCACCGTCCAGTGGATCCCATTTTCTTGTTGTCTGAGAGTGATTACCGAAGCACCGTCCTTGGATCTTCCTTCGATATTCAGGTCCCTAGAGAGTACCCAGTCATACTGCCTCGTGAAATACGGCGGGCGTCGAAGTTGTAGTGGCGGAAAATTCCCGAGCTGTTCACCGACCTTTAATCTTGGCGAATTGAGCAGGATCGCTATGACCCAGCGTTCCAATTTGGCTACAGTGTGGCCGTCCTGGAATTGAAGTGCTGTAGGCACTCTGGCACTATAGGTTGTCCTTCCAATTCGGGTGATCTCTAACTCGATGATCGGCGTGACCTCGATACGGTCATAATTCTGTCTTGTCAGTCGCGGTGCGTTGCTGTCTGGAAACCACGGGTTATCTGCCCATTCGAACACGCCCCAGACGGCTTTGATTTCCTCTGGAGGTGGACGGAGGCGGGTCTATGGACTCGAGGTCAGCCTGTATTTCGATCAACTCGTTTGATCGTGGCTGACGCGTAGCGCTCCGGGGTTGTGTTGCTGCTGTCGCCGCTAATCTTGGGAGATGCCGAGCGACGTATTGACACCGTTCGGTTTGTTCTTCAGCTGTTGGGGCTAGTCGAGCCCCTAGTTCGAGCCCAGTAATTCTTCTTCGTGCAGTCCAATGCGCTAAGCTCGTCCTCTGGTGGGCCAGACGTGGAGTGACGACAGTGTTCCTTCCTCCTAAGCCACTCCACCATCGCCACGCATCTTGACCGTCCTATAAGCCAACGCATAGCTACCCGCACTCGCTGCGCTTGTATAGCAACCGGAATGGCGATCAAGCCCAATCCACCTGCCTCCCGTGGAGTAAATATCAAGCTTGGTGACATTTTATGTCTACTTGGATCATCCACGAGCTGCCGATGCCACAGGAATTGCTTCTGCATGTTTACCAGCTCAGTTTGAGTAGCCTTCGATGGCGGAAATACCTTCGCCGCGAACAGAACCGAGGGTAGTACGATTGCATTCAGGAGATCAACCCGGTCTCGCGCCGTCGTCGCTGCTGTCTCTGCCGTAGCCATTCTCCGTTTTAGACTGCGTATGCGCACGGCCCAATTGATCTTCTGTAAATCCGCGTGCCCTATTTCATAGCCGAGGTAACGAACAGTTTGTCCTGGCTGAAGAACAGGAATTTCACACCACTGCGATAGACGAATTGCCTTATTCAGGAAGATAAACTTGCTCTTTGCCGGTTGTACTTTCAAGCCAGACAGCTTTCCAAAGCTCCGAACAATATCCATCGCTCTGGGCAGCTGACTGCTGCGCTCGAGAAAGAGGGTCGAGATGCAGAGAATTTATGGCACGAAGGAGGGTCGGTGCCTGGTACAGCTAGACCCTGAAGCTGCTTGTCTTGGTCCAGAGCCAATGCCAACACCTCTACCGCCAGGATGAACTGGAGTGGGGCTAATGGGCAGCCCTGACGAATTCCAGACTTGACTTTCAGCGGGGAGGGTAGCTCTCCGTTGACCAAGTATTGTGCGGATGTGTTCTCGTGCAGTCGTTCCATCAGAAGGACAAAATCGCCAGAGAAGCCAAATTGGCGGAGCACCTCGAGCAGATATGCTCGGTCAACTGTATCGTAGGCTTTAGCGAAGTCTAGTAGTAGGATTCCTGCGCTCTCCGAAGGTGGCCGGTGTTCGTCGGATAGCGCTGCCTTTAGCTGGGCCATCATCATCGCAACTGACTTGTCCATTTGCCGGCCGTGTACGAAGCCCTACTGTGTGTGTCCAATTAGTCGCCCGAGAAAAATTTGGAGCCGCGTCGCTAGGATCTTGGCAAACAATCTGTAGCTCGTCTGTAGCAGAGATATTGGTCTGTAATCCAGTGCGTTGGGCGAGTCGCCCTTCTTGTGTAGCGGGACTACGATCGCTCGGAGAAAAGAAGGCGGGGGAGGTTTACCTTGTAACAGCTCGTTGCATACTTCCACGAGTCGTGGAACCATAGCGCTGGTTAGATCCAGATAGAAATCGTTGTTCAGGTTGTCCTCACCTGACGTCTTGTGTCTCTTCAATTCTGCTACAGCCGCCAATAGTTCGTCCTCCGTAATTTCAGCCATAAGCCGCCAGTTATCCTCCTCTCGGACACGTCGATCATCTGGTATCGAAACAAAATTGTTGATTCCGGAGGCCATCTGCTCCGGTGATATCTCGCTGTGGCGCTTCCCCATTATTGACGCTCACACTCTTGAGAAACGTTCCGGAATTGGGACCTTCTCGTCAAACTGCAAGCCTACCGGTGGGTCGATGCGAGAGACTGTCTGATCGCGCTCCCAGATTGCAGTACGCTTGAACAACCAGCGTACTTCGGCTGGTGTCCTCCGAAGTCTATTCCCAAAGCTAGTCTCATTTCGAGCCCGTAGTTCCCCGACTAGTGTTTTGAGAAGCTGAATCCGCGCGGTCGTGTTCTCTCGGAGTTGCTGTTCCAGTTTTTGCTGCTTTGCCCTTGCGGCGCTTGGCATCTCGACGAGAGATCATTTTAATGGCCTTGTTACATTGCTTTATCCATGAAGCGCTCCCTGACCTGGCGGAGCGAGGGGCTTGCCATTTAATTCCCTCAGGAGCTCTTCCACCAGTCGTTCGGAATGTGCCCCTTTTATCGGGTAGGCAGCTCTCTGGACTACCTTCTGCTTGGTACGGGCGGAAGGATCGCGAAGATGGAGAGTCACCTCATCATGGTCGGATGGTACTGGTGGTAACTGCACTTGTAGCCATTGTAGCCACGATCTTCGACTCTCAGGAATGTAAAAACGGTCAATGCTGCTTGCCGCTTCCCCTTGCCAATGCGTAAAGTGTTCAATTGGGCTGAGCTCCAAGTCTATCAGTGCTGATCCGAGGAGCGTCCTCGCATCTGCCACTTGTACTGTCCGTACCAGCCTCGACAGCGTCTCACTCTCGGTTCGTTCAGATCTCTCTCCTCCCAGGCGGTCTGGCACTGGGACTTCGACGCAGTTGAAGTCTCCTGCTATAATGGGGAATTGTATCTGGGCTATCTGCCAGGCCTGGAGGTTGCCAAAGAACCGCTCTCGAGCGTTTTTGTCAGATGCCAGAGCATACACATTCAGAATATGCATGTCCTCAATCTGTACTCCGATCACCCGCGACGTCCAGAGATGCTGGTTCCACGGTGTCACTCGGTCTTTGTATTCGGGGAACACAAGTATAGCAACTCCACCGGTCCTGCTCGCACCAACACTCCAGTATGACAGGGATTTACCCTCTTGAGGTTGACCCCACATCCAGTTCCACCACTTTTCCAAGTCGAATTTCTCCGTCTCTGAACATACATGTGTCTCTTGAATCAAAATCATCGCGGGCCTCTCAGGTTGTGGTATGTTCCTCCACGCCGCCAGCCACTCTTTACGATCTTTCTGTGTAAATCCTTGGACGTTCTGAGTAACTAGCCGAAGATCCGAGCTGCGCAGCACTGGCTTCAGGTCCGCTTCCTCCTCCGTATGGTAATCCATCATATCTACATGCAACCGCCGACTGTAAGCGTCCACACCTCGGGCGAATTGCCTCGTGCCAAAGTTGACATGGGAGTTGCCCTTAGTATTGACGTGTGAGGGAGGCATCTCCTCCCTCAGGCTCCACCTGGTTTTCGCCGTCGTCAAGTACTGCAGTCATGTGCTCCCAGCATACCGACTGGCCACTGTCGTCATCCAGGAAGCTGCTGTGGTACTCCGGGCGCGTTCGCAAGGCATGAAGATGTCGTTCCAGCAACAACGTGATTGGGTCAGATTCGTGGTAGTCCGATCCAATGAGGGTTGCGATCCTTTCGGCATACACAAAAGCGCATAGTAGATAGTGTCCAATACGGAGTCTGCGTTGGGGTGCGCATAGGCGCATAGGCGCAGCATCGCACTTCTGCCGTACTTCTCATCCTGTTCGATCACCCATTCCTCTGTGCTATTAATCAGTGCTTGTCGTAACTGCAGTTGCTGGCTGGACACTGGTACGGCCTCCACTCGCCGTTCCCACGCTGCAAGTCGCGTGGATCTCTGTGAATAGTCTGCTGCATTTCGCTTCCCCGCTGCTATCGCTGCAGACCAACATTGGACGCGCCAGCGTTTTGAAAGGTTTCCAGTCAGTGCTCACGGCTAAATCTCTTGCAGTTTGCGTGAGCATTGATCAAGACCGCTTGTGCAAATCGATCAAGTTGCAGCACATCATTTGTGGTGCCTGCCGGACCATCATGGGCTAATAACGTGGCTAAGAAGAGACTAAGACGTTGATGTTGTTGTGCTCTCTGTTGTAGATATGGGTAGCAGGCAAGGTACAGATGGTTTGATGCTTGATTTCGTCGGCGTTTCGACTCAAGTTGAAGTATAATGTTGCATGAAGAGTAATGTTGCTTGACCTACATCTCTATTCCCTCCCAATCTCGATCATGTTCAACCTTCATAACTAAATATCATTTTCTTCAAAATATTTTGGCGCGCTCCATTTCGCGCGCAGGTTTCAAATCGTTCAGATCCCAATACAAAAATCAAAATCATGGACGACGTCGAAGCCGCGCCGCCGTCCACGCGCGAGCTGGCGTCCCAGCTGCGCGCCAGCCTCTCGGCACTCAAGCGCGACGTGGCCACGTCCTTCCGTCTCTGCGGACGCGACTTCGGTGTACTCGGGGCCGAGCTCGTCTCCGCCTTGGAGCGCGGCAGACAGCGCGAGCGCGCATCAGTTGACGCTTTGGCCCACGAACGCGCGGCCCGTGGCCACTTGGAGACGCGGCTGGCCGAGCTACAGGGAAACATACGCGTGTTATGTCGCGTCCGGCCCATGCCAGTGGCCGCTACAGGCTCCAGCGGCGAGGAGAGCGAAGGCACAAGTCCAGACAGACGCCGCAAGCGCGTACAGGTCGAATCAGCACAGGAATTGAGCGTCTTCTCGCCTGTGGACGGTGCATTATACAAAAGTTTCTCCTTCTTCAAGGTCTTCCACGAGCAGCACTCACAGGTCACAGTCTTTAAGGAGGTGGCGCCACTTGTACGCTCGGCCATCGCAGGCCGTCACGCCTGTGTGTTCGCCTATGGCCAGACGGGGGCGGGCAAGACACACACAATGCAAGGTGTGGAGAGTGACAGAGGTCTCTATTATAGAGCAGCTGAGCTCATTTACAGCTCCATGGCCCAGCAACAACATGTTTATGACTTCCAAGTGAGTGTGCAGATGGTGGAGATCTACAATGAAGAGATCTACGACCTGTTGGGTCACAATACAGGGACAGTTACTACAGGTTCAGGAGACAAAGGCTCGCCTATGGGCTGCCACGTCGGTGCTACCAGTATGTGTGGCAATCAGCAGAGCAACTCGACGTCGACGCTGGAGATTCGACATGGAGAGAACGGAGTTTACTTGAAGAACGTCGAGGCTGTTGCTGCTTCTAGTGTTACAGAACTTCATGATGCTATTACTCGGAGCAAGGCCAGTCGCAAGAACGACCGCAGCAATCGGTCACATACAGTTTTGATGATTGATATTCGACGGACCAGTAAGGCAAATGGAGAAACAGATACAGGCAGATTGGCTCTCGTGGACTTGGCAGGATCCGAACGACTCTCGAAGACGGCGGAGACGTCAGCACTTACTGTGCGTGAATCGCAGCATATCAACAAGTCATTGGCGGCTGTGGGTGACGTGTTGTCGGCGTTGTTGGCCAAGGAGAAACACATCCCGTTCCGGAACTCGAAACTCACGCACTTGCTGCAGGATTCACTGAGTGGTAACGCGAACCGCACTCTTTTGCTCGTCCACGTGAGCCCCAGAAGCGCCGACGTGAACGAGACCATCAACTCGCTCAAGTTTGCGTCCCGTGTGAGCCATATTCAGATGGGCAAATCGCGTCGTACTGAGCGCGCTGAGATCACTCGGCTCAACGGAGTGGTGAGAGCCTGCTGCTCTTGTCTGCTATGTTTCAGCTTTTTGATGCTGACATTTACTGTTGTGCCTGCAGGTTGCTAATCAAGTTTCTCAGATTCAAGCTCTCCAAGAGAAGTTGACAGCGGAGCTTGAATTGCGCAAGAAATACGAGAAGCGGCTGGAAGAGTATCGTCAAGAGGAGCACCGTCGCAGATCCAAGGGCGATGAAGCCAGAAGAATTTTGCAGCAGATGAGAACACCATCACCACCAGAGTTACCTCCCCCGATCTCATCGCGCAGGTGGAGTTTAAATTCTCGAAAGTAAGCAGATCAGCGGTGCCATTCAATTGGTACAGGAAGCTAACGCGTTGGATTCTTGGATGTGTGAACAGGGAGAAACTTGCCAATGATCAGGGGCTGAATGGTATCGAGAACGTCGCGGAAAACATTCTGCGTGGCAACGAGTCTTCGCCCGAAACTGCAGAGATCAGGACAACGAGCAACGGCAAACCGAGTGGAATCTCTCCTCCGACGAACTTCTCGAGACGACTCAGTTTATCAGCTTTAGATCAAGAGGCTGGAGCCCGAGGACGGACTTCAGGCAAAAGAAAGAGGTCGTCTGCCTCTGATAAAGTTCGCAGGTACGGAAGGACCCGATGCTCGTGCACTTAGTAGTTAATGGTTGACACCGGAGTTGTGTACTTGGTTTTCCATGCTCAGCATCCTCAAGAAGCAGCGTGGCGACGCCGAAAACCTCATTGACCTTACGGTGGTAGATGCGTCGAAGCAAGTCTCATTTGATTTGTCGCTAGCAACTATTGGGACTTCGACTTCAGTGCTGCCCTCGCGTGATCTTAACCCCACAGCCAGTGCACCTCGGATGTAAGTGTGTTTGTACTCAAGTGTCGCGTGTTACCACGGTCTCATTCATTCAATTTGTTGGTAGTTCTGTTGGAGGAGCAGTGCGGGTTCTCGCCTCGAACCAATCTGCCCCGGGGTCGTCATCGGCGAAGAGGGTAGCAACCCCTGGCAAGCGCATCAAGCCTAAGTCGATCGGATGGCGGTGAACAATTCTCACCGCGCTCGCATTGGCAAACGATTCAAAAACGATAAAGACGCGAGACCAGGACAGCAAGAGTGCGTGTGTATGTTCTAGCACGCATCATCGCAAGAAACATTCCCACAGTACATGTAACGTTACATATAATATGCCCAACTCAATCACTTTCGTTAGTTAGTTATCATCCGAATGCCGGTTTTCAACCGTGGTCTGAGAACGCTCTAAAATCGGCCGAGACACCTTTAAAGCTACCCCGTTATTTGACTTCGCTGGCGGTCGCAGGGAGTTCGTACGTCGCATCTTCAAACGCTCTGCCCGTTGTGCAGCTTCGTCCGCCGCGTCCACCTCATTACGCGCGCGTTGGAACGTCTATATGTACAACCTCAACGTTAGTTTACGCCCATATGCAATATGCATAGGAGCAAGCAACCAAGCGTACCGAGCAAAAAGAGGCAAGCGTCGTGAAGAACTCAGTCAGGTTTCGCTTGGGGTCTTCACCAAAGTAGTCCAGCACACTCGAAACCTCCTCTCTTGCTCGTGCTATTCCATCCGCGAGCGTTTTCATTTGCGCCTCGATGTCAGACGCAGCAGACTTCATCGCCTTGATAGTGACCTCCAGCCCTAAGCTCTCGACTGCTTGCTGCTCGATCATAATGACCAAACAGGTGAGTTAGCTTATTAACCAGCCTTGTAAGCAGCATACTCGTTAAGCAATTCGAACAAACCTTTTCGAGCAGTCCCAGTTCAGTGTTGAGACTGGCCAGCCCTCTCTCCAATTTCTTGAACTCTTCATCAACTGTCTCGAAGGACTCACGTGCCGCGAGTGGAACACTTCGTAGCTCAGATTGGAAATCAAGAACCTGTGAATGATTCTTCTTCACAAGCCGAACTAAATAGTGTAGTACCGTCGTCTTCTGATTCACGGCCTTGGTGTGCCCAAGCCGGAGCAGTGAGTCAACAGTGAAACCCTTGATCTCATTTTCCTCACCGCTCCCATTCAGCGTGTTGCCCAGCTTGAGCACCATGGCCAGTAAGATCTTCAGCAGTCGACTGCCTTTCACTTCTTCGCCTGCCTTTTGTAAATGTGCCAAGGAGACACCTAGCTCGGCACTGCGTGCTGTAAAGGAAAGCTTATACACCAGACACTCCATCCGCGGTGCATATCGCTTCACCTTCGCTATCTCAAGAATGAACTTTTCAGCCTGGTACACAATCATAGATAGTGTTAGCATACTGGCACAGATCTCCCACCAAGCCAATCGAAGGGCGTACCTCGCCGAGCATCTCCTTGTCTCCATTGTAGCCAGAAACCACCGCCGCCTCCTCCGATGTGGGCAGGAACTCGTTAATTCCAATGATTTGTTCGATAGTCAAGCCACTTGGGTCAAATTTCATCACAGCTTCAGCAATCTCATTGTACGAGAGTTTTACTCGGGCCAACGAGATGGCAGCATTCATCGCGCGCTTTCCGTCAATAAGCGTTACAGCCTGCTTGCGCTTTAGAGCCTTACTCGGCCCTCGTGACGAATTTTTCTTGCCGCTGCCCGTGTTCTGATTCGCGAAGAAGAGAGCCTCAAGCTCGTCCATATCCATATCGAAATCAACGTCGTCATCTTCGTCTTCCCAAATCGTCTGTTGGTTCAGGTTGCTCAAGCGGTCCTCAGAAATGGGTTGCCAGTGCAATTTTTTACGTGCACGCTTTGGCTTCGCCGCAACAGCCTTTGCTGCCTTGGCATCTCCCCCAGAAGACAACTGTGAAACCATTGCATCAGCCCCGAGCTCCAGTGCACGCACGTCGACATTTTCTGTCAACATTTTCTGTTTGACAGCGCCTTCCGGAAGTCCCATTTTCAGCATCTTGAAATACTTCGAGTAGACTGGATCATCCTGGAGCTTGGTATCATTCTTCGGTGTGGTTAGCTCCGAAACTAGTGCATCAGGACCAAGATCGAGAGCGCGTTCGTCGACACCTTCGGTTTTCATCTTTTGGCGTACAGCTCCTTCCGGAAGTCCCATCTTCAGCATCTTGAAGTACTTGGAATAGGCTGGATCATCTTGTAGCTTGAGTCCGCTTTCACTAGACGATCCCGCCAGCTGTGAAACCATTGCATCTCCACCAAAAGCTAAGGCCCGGTTGTCCACACCATCCACTTTCATTTTTTGCCTGACAGCATCTTCAGGCAATCCCATCTGCAGCATCTTGAAATATTTTGCATATATCGGATCATCCTTGAGCTTCACGTCATTTACTGGTGCGGTGTCCTTCTCCTCTGTAGGTTGCGGCAACTTAGAGAAAGGTGCGTCTCCGCCAAGGTCCAAAGCACGCTCATCAACACCATCTACCTTCATTTTCTGACGAACAGCACCTTCAGGCAACCCCATTTTCAGCATCTTGAAATATTTGGCGTACACTTCGTGGTTTTTCAGTAGAATTTCCGATGCAAGGTCTTTCACGTTTGAACTGGGAGGTGATTTCACGCATTTAATATCATCTTGAAGCTTTGACTCACGCTGTGTAGCTGTGATGCGATCCTTCACCTCTTCGTAAACGGCATCAGGCCCAAGGTCTAGAATAATAGGATCAACTCCGTCCATGGCTAGTTTCTGCTTCACAGCTTCTTTTGGGCATCCCATCCGCAGCATGCGGAAATAGCTGGCGTATTCTTCCATGTCCTTTAGTCTTGTCTTCTGCTCAGCTACCTCGTTCGTGCTGCTGCCATTCGTATCTTCGCTTGGAAGGAGGGGCTTCAAAGTCGAAGGATCCACACCGTCCTTCTGCATGCAGTTTTGAACTGCCTCAAAAGGAACACCACGCTTCAGCATCAGCGTGTACTTGCTGTCTCCACTACTTGCGGTCGATGTCTCACTTGCATCACGAGACTTTCTCGCAGTCTTTAGTTCATTGAACAGAGCCGACTTCATATCCGGTTCCGGTGGTCCAAACGGAGCAGTAACAACGGAGTATGCCGGTGACAGGGTATTCGCTAATGACATAACAACCGAAGCGCTCGTCGTGCTAGGACTTGTTGCCGCCTTCATAAGATCTTCAATCGATAATCCATTTGTCGCCAGAAATTCCTTCAGCTGATTGAACTCTGGTGGGGCGTTTGCTCCGATGGTTGTGTGAGGTTCTCTATCCACGGAGACAGAGAGACTATCACGACCCGTAGCAACACTGGATGAGTCTCTCGCTTGAGCGTCAACGTCTTGCGGGTTCGCAGACGCAGTACCAGGTTCTCCACCAACCCATGAGGCAGGTACCAATTTCATGTTTGACGGAATCTCTCCGCCTGGTAGAGGTGCTGACAAGAGCGGGGACTTTGGAGCGCAAGCATCGCACTCCCACGCGCTGAAAAACTTTTTCACATATACAGCATGATTGGTGCGATCACTCATAGTGGTCAACCCGAACGGGATCTTTCGTAGCCCCACACATGTCGTGTGATAATATTTTCCGCATCGCCCAGCACACCGGACTATCTGCGGCCGCATCATGTAGTCGTCTTCCTTGCATGTATCACACAGTGACGAATCCACCGCTGTGGGAATCGAATACCGCGAGCGTTGGGACTGCATGGCGACAATTTCTGCTGTTGTTTGTCGCCGAAGCGCCGGTTGCCGATCACTCTCCGTAGGTGAGTCCAGTATTTGATTATCCTTGGTGGTTTCTTCTCGCTCCTTTTTCGCTGCTATCTCCGCTGCTTCCTGAGCAAAACAGGCTGACAACCCTTTCGAATGCAGTAGATCTAGTGCCACATTCGGTGCGTTCTGAGAGCATTGTAACGCGAACGTGGTGGGTGTTTCGCAGAATCCCATTCGAATGAAATTCGAATGCATGGATGGGTCCGGCAATACGACGTGGTGCTTGGTGATTTCAATCAGACCCTGTCGCACCGCACTGCTCCCCGTATAGTCCATCTCTACGGAATTTCGGGGCTTCTTGGTGTTATTCTCGTGCAGCACCAGATCCACCGAGAACTGGTCCTCATCGAATCCATGTTCGTACTGCTTCATGAGGTCTAAATCATGTTTCTTAAGTGTCACGAGCCCAGGCAGCAGAAACAGCGTTGAGTCCGCATACCTAAAAAGTACTCTCGAGGACGCGTCAACGTCGTCCACATTGTCATAGTCCTCTCCAAACGAGCACAAGATGGAGAATCCTCCGTCCAACTCGACTCCATTCTCCCACAAAATAGCAAAGAATCCATCTTCCTCGTTCCAATCCAGTACGGGTGTTTCTCCACTTTCTCCGTCTTGGAGTGCATCAGTGCAAAACACCAATTTATAATCATCCCAGATCTGCACACAAGGCTGGAGCTCCACTGGCAATTGTCTAAAGATCACAGCTTTCAAGAGCAATGGTTTATCATTGGGTGGCTTCTGCTTCTCCAGTAGTTGATGAAACCCTGATAAAAACCTCTGAATAGAAGGAGGTGTCTTCTTCTTAAGTGCTTGTGACGTAAGTGACTTCATCTCCCATCGTTTCCTATAAAACTCAACAAAAGCATCGGTAGGATCCTCCACCAGCTTAGAGAACAGCAGATAACAGGCCACTATGACGCCACTACGGGTTTTCCCCGTCTGGCAGTTAATAAGAGCCACATTCAGTGGATCCAGCGACAGCCACGCGTCCAGCGCGTAGCAGATGCGGAAGATGAGGTCGAAAGGAGGCGTATGAGCCTTCATACCGTCTCGTTCCCAGTTAAACTCGAGCATTTGCTCATGAAGACGGTCAGCGACTGATGCTTCGTCTTGTGTCTCTTGTGTGTCGTCCAGAGCGTTGAGGTTGAAGAGCATAAAGTGGCCACGATGACTCGTCTCGAGGTATTGCGCCAAGTCGTCGGTGTTAACGACGTTGCGTTTCTTGTCCGTGGGGGCGTCACAGGGCGCGCCTATCACTACAAGACGCTCTGTCATGAAGGTGAGTTCAAGTGAGCGAGCGTCAGGTGGACGGACGTCTCCCATGCTGGCGCGACGCACGAGACGCACAGGCCCAGTGTCGAACACGGAGCTCGTGAGGCGACGTAGTGACTCCATGAGTGCGGAATGGAAAATGACAATAGACTTGAATTTTGTAAGTGGAATGTAGCCGTGTTTTGTTTCATTTTTCTTCCGACCTCCCCGTTTTTGTGACATTACCACGAAACCAACTTCAACCACTGCAACTTTGAAGTTGCAGTATTTTTATTTAAAAAGATGGAGAACGACGCGACAGCGGAAGCTTGGAAGTAAGAGAGTGAAAGAGCTGGGAAGATACTAGAGGACTGATAGTGTTGTTGCTGATAGGGCGTTTGGAGGTGATACGGAGGCTGGGAGATTGTTGAAGAAACTATACTGCGGAACGAGCAAGCCCAAGGTTTCGTACCCGAGTATGTAGATAGAGAAAGTGAATATTGTACTGCTCTTAACTACTGGTTGATGCTGTAGAGCTGAAGACGAAGCCACGGGAGACGACGGCGCCGTTCATTCCTGGTGGTGGAGTGGTGGGAGCTTCAGACTCGAGGACGCATCGATTCGTAGCGAACACTTCGAGTCGAGCGATCAAAGCGCCCATGCCGTCCAAGTACAAGGGGCCTGAGGTGGGCGTGGGAGGGGTTTTAGAGTGGAGGAGTGGGGCTGACTGTGTGGTGGATGCTGTGGTAGATGCACCCGATCGACTTCCTGACGACGCACAAGAAACCGCTGAGTGAGATCGAAAAGGAGATGAACGAGATCAAGAGGCAGATGGAGGGATGCCGCAGGAGTTGCGTCAGGTTGGTGGCGTGTATATTATACAGTAGTGTGTCGTAAATTATTACTGATGTTCTGCTTTCTGCTCAGACGTGCACCGAACCAGGAGAAGGAGAAGTTGCAGCAGGTTTTCTCATACACGACTGGCAGCATTTTGCCTCGTGAGCTTCTGCCTGGATCAGGTGCCTGCACCTACGTGTCTATCTACATTAATAATCGAGATACTAATCGATGTTTTTGCAGATCTCCTCGACCGAGAACTCTCCCATGCTGCTGTGTTGCGTAACGGGAGGTTCCCGAAAGATCGTTTGGCGCAGCTTGAGGAGCTCTACGACGCGGTGTTGAAGGAGGTGGAGTCAAGGAAGACCTACATGTCCGAGATGATCGCATTGGGGAAGCCAGAGAAAGCAGCACCTGTCGAGCGCGAGATCTTGGAGCGAATGACTGAGCTGCGAAAAATCCACGAGCTCATAAAGAAGGAGAAGGAAAGCAGCAACAACAATGGCAACTAGCTTGCATCGATGCATAGCGGTGGGAAGTAACCAGTGAATACTAACACAATTGGACGTCGCGAAGACCGTTGTGGGTGCTATACCCACATCAGTCTAACAAGTCACACGCTCCACTGTTGCTACTGCGCAGTATAAATAAATAATCACAACTACGATTACTCGAATGCTCTAAGCAAGAGTAATCGTAGTTGCGATTATTTTGCTAATTTTAGTCTCGAGCATTAGCAATGCGATGCCATTCACGGACTTGCAGTGCAATCGACATTCGACCGCCAACTACAGTGGAAATGTATCGTACGGTTCCAATCGATTCTGACTGTACGCTACCGCCCAATACTCGGTCATTTGTTAGTGATAAGTTCCGTAAGATTCACCGTGCGATTTTCGCGCTTCAAAGACCTGATGGCCACATCCAGTTGCAATTCCCAGCGGAAGATGCTATCGACCTCGAAACACCTCGTGTCGATACTCCTGAAGTCCCAAGTGAATCATCCGACTCACCAAGATGTGAAGATAAAACCAAAGCCGCTAGTGACGACCAATTGATCTCCGTTCCACCGTTGATAAATATCTGTATTCTCATTGTGGGCACAAGAGGTGACGTTCAACCGTTTTTGGCCATCGCTCAACGACTACAGAGAGATGGACATCGTGTGCGTTTAGCTACCCACGCAGTGTACAGAGACTTTGTCATGAGCCACAATGTCGAGTTCTACCCATTAGGTGGTGACCCAAAAGAGCTGGCTGCGTACATGGTCAAAACCGGTGGCCACCTCATTCCAACCAAAATTGAGACGCTTACGAAGGACGTACCGAGAAACCGAGAGATGATCAATGAGATTATTCTCTCTACGTGGCCTGCTGTGTCTGATGCAGACCCTGACGGAGGGGGTCCAGGAGTTCCAGGGCCACCATTTCGAGCTCAAGCCATCATTTCGAACCCTGTGTCGTATGGACATATTCACGTTGCTGAACGTCTCGGTGTACCGCTTCATATCATGTTTCCACAGCCTTGGGTGCCCACGATGGCGTTTCCTCATCCGTTGTCGAATTTGGCGTACACTGGAAAATTGCAGAAGAGGAATTATTTATCCTACAAATTGGTCGACCTCATCATGTGGCAAGGTACAGTGGGGTTGATCAATGAGTTCCGAACGGAGGTATTGAAGCTACGTCCAATTCGCCAAGGTGACCGTGGGTCCGAGCTGCTTCTGGATCTGAACATCCCTCACGCTTTCATGTGGAGTCCGAAACTCGTGCCAAAACCTGCAGACTGGGGAGATTTATACGACGTCATTGGCACAGTTAGTCTCAAGGAAGCTGCATCTGTCTACACGCCATCTCCAGAGCTTGAAGCGTTTCTAGGAGACGATGGAGGACCCATTTTCGTTGGCTTTGGCTCGATGATATTAACAGATCCTTTTGCAACAACGGAGATGATCATCGAAGCAGCCAAATTGGCTAATGTGCGTGTGTTGATCCAGTCGAGTTGGAGTGACATGGCTGGTGACATGGAGATCCCAAGCAACGTCTTCTTCATCGGTAATTGCCCACACGACTGGCTCATGCCGAGAGTATCTGCTGTTGTTCATCATGGCGGTGCTGGCACTACTGCTGCAGGTCTACTTGCTGGAAAACCTACCTTCATCGTGCCATTTTTCGGAGATCAACCGTTCTGGGGTCAAGCTGTTGTAAGTGCTCGGGTAGGTGTATCTCCTTGCCCCATTGCACAACTTACAACCGAAATACTACACAAGGCTTTCGTGGATTTAGCAACCCCAGAGCTGCGTGAACGAGCTCAAGCCATGCAACGTATCATGCAGCAAGAAGATGGTGCTGAAGAAGCTGTCCGTAGCTTTTACCGTCATTTACCAACGCAAGATATGTGGTGTGATTTAGATCATCAACGCATTGCTACACAGTGGAGTGTTCACGACAGGATCAAGCTCTGCGATCGCTGTGCCTTCCTTGTGAAGGAGAATCAAGGCAAGAAACACCTGAAGCAGTTGCGATATCACTCCGTCGACTACTCTGCTCGTGGTCCAAACTCGTTGGTGACAGGAGTAGCCACCGGTGTCATCGTCTTAGCACACGAACTAACTGGAGCTTTCACGGGTGTATTGGCGTTGCCAGTGAAAGGTTTGATCAAGGAAGGTATCGTTGGTGGTGTCAAGGGCACAATGGCTGGAGTCTACTATTTGCTAGCACGACCTGTACATGGTGCTTTACTTCTGGCAGATCATGCGGCTACAGGGAGAAAGAACGCGAACCGAGAAGAAGGACAACGCAAATCGAACAGCGTGTTCGACCGACATCTCATGGCAGCCTTAGGAGCGGAGGATGGTCTAGTTGATACGTTCTGCTTGGCAGTTGGTCCCAATGCTGTTGACATGGTGATTTTTGCCCGACGGAAAGACCGCGAGACGATGCTGAGGAATCTGAGGCATGCCGTAAAGTACCGCTATCGAGCTCGTTATGAAGTCTTGCTGAAAGCTGAAAAGACCAATAAACTATCCGATGGAGTGCTGTTTTCACCTCGTGGAGAGTCCCAGAATCAGCGGTACCAGCCACAGGACAGTGATAAAATGGCACTTCTAGATGCAGACGCGGTTGAGTCCATTGGCACGGATGCAAGCGATCAACCTACTGCTTATATCGTGCTGAAGTCCGCCCAACTTACACCGGACGGAGTTGTGGAAATTGCACTGGAACTTCCTGATGAAGCTGCTGACGTAGTGGAGTCGTCAGCTATTGCGAAGTGGGAAGCATTCGCAAGTACTCAACATCAAGGGTCTGAGCAAACACAGCCTCCTGTCCCAGCGATGAGCGTTTGCCTCGCTGCTATCGGTACCTGGAATAATGGAGTGAAGCAATTCGTAGCAATTGGCATCAAGCTCAAAGAGCAAGGACACCGTGTTCGTGTTGCTGCTAATGAACGCTTTCGCGCTGAGATCACAGCACGTGGTCTCGGATTCTATCCACTTGCTGGAGCCCCCGAGAGTGTCCAGGATTTTGCCAAGTTTGTGTATTACAGCCAGGAAGCAGCACGGGCGGCAGTCCCAGGTCGCCTTGGTACAGGCGCCATCCAAGCTTTCAAGGAACTTATCTACTCGCTGTGGCCGGCAGCGTATGGATCGGATCCTCACGGTGGAGGTCCGAATATCCCTGGAAGACACTTTCGTGCAGATTCGCTTCTGTGGCATCCGTTGCTGCTTGGTCACGTGCATGTGGCTGAACGACTTGGAATTCCGCTTCAATGTGCAAGTTTGGAACCTTTCTCACCAACATACTGCTTCCCTCACCCTCTGAGTTCAATCACTGGGTTTGAATCGACAATCAGGACTTTGTGTCAGAGCAATTTGCTGACGTATGGAATCGTTGACACCACATTATGGCACGGTGGCGTAGCAGAAGTTTTAACCCAGTTTCGAGCCTTCATCGGTTTGAACAAACGGTGTGAACTGCCTGATCCGCTAGTTCAATGGGAAGTCCCTCATATTTACCTATGGAATCCTGCACTGCTGCCAAAACCATTGGACTGGGGAACAGAACTTTCGGTTGTTGGTCATGTGACGCTCGGACCTACTGAAGGACTCAGCCGAACAATACGCAAGAAACGCGAGAAAGAGATCAAACGTCTCAAGTGGCCGAGTAAACTTGTTGACTTTGCTTTCCAGACTCAATCCCTGCCGGTCATTTACTTCGGTGTCTCCACGCGAACCATGACAAACGATGATCTCGACGAGTTACTGCGAAAAGTTGACGTTGCTGCTACTTCTCCAGAACATCAGATTCGCGTCATATTCCAGACTCGTGAAATTGGCGACAGCAATCGAGCGCCCTACAAGTCTTCGAACGTGCTCCAAATTACCAGCGATCTACCGTATGCACGTATTTTTCAAGAGCAAGCAGTGGCTGCGGTAATTCACTGGGGAGAGCCTGATATTACTGCTGAAGCTCTCTCCGCTGGCAAACCTGTCGCCATTTGCGGCACTCACTCGTTGCAGCACTTTATGGCTTGCGTCTGCGAACAAGCTCAAGTGGGTCTACCACTGATCGACTGGAAGACATGCACAACGGAGTCTTTGACCTCAAATTTCAGGAAGTTGCTCGAGTTAGATATCCGTGAGAAAGCACAAGTATTATCGACCACATTTGATCGAGAGCAGCCAGCCAACGCCGCAGTTCAAACATTTTACAACAATTTGCCTTTGGAGGCGATGCGCTGCGACGTGGAACCGAGTAACCTCGCGCGAGTTTTTGATCCACGTTACAACCTTAAGTTGTCACTCCAAGCTTACGTAGCTGTCCAGCCTCGTCATGACGAAAGCAAAGGATTCGTGCCGTACCAACCACTTCGATATGGTGGATATCAACCTCCGATATTTTCCATTCGTGGCAATTCTGGAGAACTATCACGTGCTGCAAAACCATCTTGTCGGTATGATGCAGTCCGCTTAACATTGGACATGTTTGAGATCCCGGTGAGTCGATGCAGCACTTCTTCGACTTCCTCAGTTCAGTACAGTGTCGTTGCTACTTCGACGCAGATTGCGATGTTTTGGACTTCTGCAGATGAGGAAATAGCTGTGCGCAAAGCTACAAGTATGGCGTACGATCGACTTGTCAAGAAGTTAAAGCGCAGGAGCAAGCGTGAAGCAGTGATGAGTTTGTTCGGGGTGGGTAACGAGGCAAGACGACGGGAAGAAGAACTGCGATACATCTCGGTGGAGTAGGAACAAAATCAACAATGTTTGCAGACACTTATTTGTACTATGCTTAGCTTTCGATTACCATAGTGTACGAGCAGATCGAAGCAACTCAACAAGAGGCCATCGATGTCTTGGATGGCGAAGAATTAGACGACGTTAATGAAGATTCACGACTGCCATGCTCCGCCAATACTTTCTCGTGCGTCGAGTTGATTTCCTCCGTACGCTTTGTCTGTTCTTCTGGTGAACTCCAAAATCTCGGCATCTCCACAACGTTCAGCGCCATCGACTGACCGCGCAACAGTGAAGAACGCCTTTTGCTAGGCGAACCACCTTTTACCAAATCTTCACTGTCGGGATCATGCGTGTACACAACTCGGGGCTGGTCCTTCATGTCAGACGAAGACGAACGAAGACGCTCCGTGTCTAACTGCCGTAGCGAAAACTTGGGCGGATGACGCTGCGAGTATTTGAGTGGTTTGTACTTCAAGTCACTTGCACTGCCTCCGTCTCTCGTGATCTGGTGCACTACCAATCTCGCTTCGTACGACAATTTGAGTTCGTGCACGGAGTCGTAGACGCGAGCTGCACGCGATGGGTCCAGGTCGCAAGTCATGCCGGTCAGTGGCAAGTTGGTGTAGAAGGCTGATACTGCAGTCTCAATTGCATTCGACGATGAAAACGTTGGAGCAAGACTCTTAGCACAGTCCGTAAGTTTGGGGTCGAGCAAAAGCTTGATCGTCTGAACGAGGTTAAACGGCGTCAGTGAATCAATCCCCAGTGGCTGTACGCCAGCACCTGATAGTGCCAACGACAGACCCCAAAGCGCTGCGTATTATTGAGAAACAACACACAAGCGGGTTTCGCTGCTGCCAAACATGCCGAAGTGATGGAGAGATCTCCCCAATGTATTGCAGCGTGCACGTACGGAAGAATGCGCTTCACAGGGAAGTGTTGGTTGACCTCGAAAACAGTTTTGTTTTCAACGCCAGAAGACGAAAATCCGACGTTGTTGTTACCATGACGTTGGAAAATAATGCGCACGTTTGCAGTCTCGGCAGCTTTTTTGACGGCGACAACGAGTTCTTGAACGTGACGCGAACCCCAGTTGTCGTACTGCAGACCAAAGTAGATGGTTGGTGCATTCGAGTTCCTTTCAGTAAACGTTTGCAGCTTTTGATCGTCGCCACCAAAGTTGTAGGCTTCGTTTTCCTCCAAATCAATGCACCCTGCAATCGAGATTTCATTCCTCCAGTCCTGCGGCTTTGGCAACAACGCAGGATCCACAGGTACGTGTGAGGAACACGCCATTCAGCGAGTAAATTGTTGGTGGTGCTTTTGCCAGTGAGACCCAGAGAGTAGCGGAATTCGTCCAAGATATCTCCCAAGCTCTCCCACCCTAACTTATCGAAGGCATCGTACGAAGTTGCGTTGACGGGTGCATAGCGATACGGTCTGTCCAGTTTTACGTTGGCACTCATGAGGTGAGGAAATACTTGGGTTCTGGATTGAGGAGTGTCGCTCATACAATGCAGAGGAACACCGAGACGTTCCACCACGATAGTCTGTCCAAATAAATTTGGCTGTGCAATGATGGCATCGGGTCGGAAAGGTTTGCCGGGTTCCAGCGGGTCCATTCAATGCATGCTGGTCAGAGTGAGAAAACAAGTTCTCGCAGATCATCCATCTCCGAAAACGAGTCTTGGTGGCGAATGAAATTCAGCAGTCGCGACTTGTGTCTTGCTTGATCGACAGCTTGCTGGCGCAGGTACTCGACGAATTTGGTTGTGGTGGAGACTGAACCTCCGAGAGGATAGAAGTCTAGTCCAGCTCTGGTAATACGACCACGGTGAATTCGTACGCAGTGGCCGTCTGCTTTGAGTCGCTGTCCGATTGCAACGAATCGGTGGACACTTTCGTCCCAGCTCCCCGTTATCATCATGCAGATATTCATTTGAGGTGGTAGTAGCTTGTCTAAGACAGTCCCCTCCGTTTGACCTTCCTGGCCTTGCATCAGTTCGTGAAATCTTCTCTCAAGCCGATTTTTCTCCTCTTGCGTCAGCTCGATAGCAATCTGCCGAGACAGCGGGTTGTCTCCTGCCACCACCTCATCTGCGCTCATTGAACCGTTGTGTACGTTGCGTGACTTGAAGCCCAGAGCAGTGAGAAACTTGTTGTTGCCCTTGATGATCGAGCCTTTTTTCTTTTCATTCTCTTCGCGGCCATTGTTGTATGCACCAGTTGCAACGTGGTCAGCGAACACCATTGTCCCCACTAAAGGACTGATCATGAGTCCACCCAGACCTTTCACAAGACCCACCACCGCACCTTTGGCACCTTCCTCACGATACCCTTGTGCAGGTTTCACAAAAACATCCTTGACACCTGAACCGATAGCGTGAGCCATAGCGCCAACACCAGAAGTCGCACCTTCAAACACACTATCCGGACCACGAGCAAAATAATCCACGTAAGTGTACTCAACGATATCCTTCGGTGAGTTCTTTGGATGGGACGTCACCACAAACCCGCACTCGTTGCACAGGCGCAGTTTGTCCTTCTGACTCCACAGTGTCGCGACTCGACCGCAGTTTAAGTCGCACCGCATGAAATGTACAGGCAAATTGCGGTAGAAACATTTCACCGCCTCGCCAGCACCATCCTCTTGCCTCATTCGGCCACTCAATTCAACTGCACGCTGATGAAGTTCCGAACTCCTCAGCTTTTCAAAGGCAGCGTGGAGTTTCTCGGTTGTTAGCTCTGCAATCGGACAAGGTTCCACACCGACACCAGCGTCCAGGACAGCACGACCCCAAAACGGTTGGTCTCCGAAGAACGGCACGATGAATGTGGGTTTGCCAGCGAGAAGACCCGCTGCTGTAGTTCCAGCCCCGCCATGATGCACAACCGCAGATACACGAGGCATGAGCCAGTCGTGAGGACAACTACCCAGGAAGAAAATGTTGCCGGGAACATCGGTGTCTCCAGCCATGTCGCTCCAGCTCGATTGGATCAGTACCCGCACATTTGCTCGTTCAGCCGCTTCGATGATCATCTTGGTGACCCCCTTTGGGTCCTGAAGAACCATCGACCCGAAGCCTACGAAAATGGGGCCACCATCGTGTCCAAGGAAGGTTTCGAGCTGCGGTGTTGGCGTGTAATTCGATCCGGGGCCTTCTAGTGTGACTGTACCAATGGCATCGTAAATGTTACCCAGTCTTTCGGCTTCGGTACCAGGTGTGGACTCCACATGAACGCGTGGGGGATAGCAAGGTCTAGTAGAATGTCACGGCCACCTTCACCTTTGCGGATCTTGCGGAGATCGAGTACATCGGTACGGAACGCATTCACCATTCCTTCAGTACCCTACCACATGAGCAGATCCACCAATTTGTACGTCATGTAGTTCACCTTCTTAGGTTTACTTGTGTACGGCATGTTGGAGAGAGGGTGTGGAAATGCTGTAGTGGGCACCCACGGCTGCGGGAACATGATGTGGAGCGGCACACCGAGACGCTCAGCGACGTGAATGTGGTCGTACGAAACCGGGTTGGCAATGATGGCTTGAGCTCGGAAAGGTTTGCCAGGGATACCAGGGCCACCTCCATCAGGATCCGCTTCAGACACTGCGGGCCATGTCGACTGGATGATCTCCTCGATCATCTGCGTGTTGCGTGGCACGTCCTTCTGGATCGCTTCGAGGCTGAGTGGAATGAGGTGGCCACCCGTCTTGACCATGTAAGCAGCGAGTTCCGTTGGATCTCCACCAAGCGGATAAAACTCGACACCGTGACTCATGACAAAGTCGCGATACACTGCGTGGGTCGCTAAACGTACACGATGACCGTCGTGGATAAGCCTCTTGGTGATAGCGACGAAGGGCTGGACGTCCCCGTGAGTACCGACGATCATGATGCAGATAGCCAACGTTGGTACGTCGAAGTCGGTTGTAGAACTACATGTACTGCGTTGTCGTGTAGTCTGGAACGATTCCTCACGCTTCTTGTCTTGTTCCTGCAGACTTGAGATGCGGTAGTTGTTGTCATCACCGTCAAACTTCATGTGGATTCGTCCGGCGTGGTCGAACGTCGCCACTGCTTGCACCACATCTGCGAAGGTTGTAGGTTTGACTGGCGTCTCTCTTCGGCGACTCTTTGCGCTGCACATGCAAATGCTTTCTTCCATCGCTAAAAGATACATGGAGTTAGTAAACTGCAACTATAAGACCATCACTCTGGATACAGTCGAGTTTTACAGTACCTCCTGAGGCTGTGTCTGCTCTGCCGGTGGTGCGCCCATTAACTCGTTTCGCTGATGTTTGTCACTTGTGACTCAAATTGGAAAATGAAAGGAATTGGAGGTGGTGCGAGCGACTGGAACTTTTGAAAAACATGTACAGTAATCGAGCGAGGCGAGTGACTGGTAATCCAGTGAGACGAGCTGACGGGTAATCGAGTGAGACGAGTTGACGGGTAATCTGCTGGTTGAGAGCGATTACAATCGTCGTGGTTGAGTCTGATCTACTGTGTACTAATCCATACTGCAGATTCATTTTCAGGTACATGTATACATCGATAGAAGCGGAAGACCCGACTGATCTTCGGTCTTGATGGCAAATGATGAAGACCATAAGATACACTGTTGCGGTCGCATCTATACCATACAACAGCACCCTTGGTTTTACAGTGTCGAAAGTACTGTATTCATTTCACAAGCTTACAAGCTTTCATGGTTGTCACTGCAAGCTCCGACTCATGTTTTGCACCCACGACATGGACAGATGGATTTCCATGTGCCACGTCTGTCGATCACCAAAATGGCTACCTTTCATGTACACCACACCATTTCGTACTTTAACGAAAAGGCGTCCACTGCTTCGTGGCAACATTCAGACTCGACCTTCAAGCGTCATGACGTCGTCTTGGGTGTCGAAGCTCAAGGGGCTGGATGCATATCCGAAGACGATCGAGGAGTTCAAGGTCCGCACACTACAAGGTGGTCTCTTCTCCCTCTTGGCCTTCGCATGCATCTCGCTGCTCTTGGCGTCGGAGCTGAGCTTCTACTTGACGACGGATACAGTGGACAAGATGATGGTGGACGGAGGACGCAATACACTCGTATCCATCAACTTCGACCTCGAGTTCCCTCGCATGCCTTGCTCTGTTGTGGCTGTTGAGTCTGCGGATATGGCTGGCAACGCTCAGCACGACATTGTGCACAACATTGAGAAGATTCCATTGGATCGACAGGGTCTGGCACTGACTGAAGGCATGAGCGACGTCATTGGCGGAGCTCTCACCAATCACACAGATCTACACGAGGAGACAGACAAGTGAGTGTGTTGTGGCAGTAGTTGGAGAGACTACAGAGGAGACTGACGCTGTTGTTGGTGATAATTGGTGACAGACCTGACTGTGGAAGCTGCTATGCGGCTGGAGAGCCAGGAGAGTGCTGCAACACATGCGAGTCAGTGAAGGCTGCGTACGCCCGTAAAAGCTGGATGATGCCTAGTTTACACACCATTGCACAGTGCCAGGAGCTGGAGATTGAGAAGGTGTTGCGTGGAGAAGTGAACGAAGGATGTCGCATCAAAGGCGCACTTGTTGTGTCTAAGGTAATATTTGTTGGTTGTAAAGGTTGTTGATGTGAGAGCTGACAGTTGGTGTTGTTTTTTAGGTTGCTGGGAGATTGTATTTCGCTCCGTCCAAGTTCTTCCGCTCCGGTTACTTGTCAGCGCAGGATCTGGTTGATGCCACCTTCAAGGTGTTTGACACGTCGCACACTGTCCACTCGCTGTCTTTTGGAGAATTGTATCCGGTACGATCCGTGATTGTTTACTTTCTGTGAGAGAGTCCCCACTTACATATTTTTTCTTCTCGAAAACAGGACATGAAGAACCCGCTGGATAACCGTCAGAAGGAACTTCCGGAAGAGTCTGCCCGTGGCTCTTTCCAGTACTTCCTCAAGGTACTTTTTTGAAGTTCTTCTCGATTGTGACTTGTAGTAGCATTAACGATATTATTTTTCATGCTCCCAGGTGGTGCCGACGGAGTACACGTTCCTGTCCGCTAGCCGTATCATTACGAACCAGTTTTCCGCCACGGAACACTTCCGTCAGCTCACCCCTGTGAGCGACAAGGGGCTACCGAGTACGTACTTGCGTTCTGTGGCTTTTGGGTGGGCGTTGAAAACTGATCATGTGATCGTGTTCTGAATCTGCAGTGGTCTCGTTCAGCTACACCTTTTCGCCCATCATGTTCCGCATCGAACAGTACCGCGTGGGCATCCTCCAGTTCCTGACGAGCGTTTGCGCTATTGTCGGCGGCGTGTTTACGGTATGCGGTTGCAAAGCTTTAACTTCTGAATTCCCAGTGCAGAGTACTTACTTGATCGCGTGCGTATATGTGTTCTGAGTAGATTCTGGGCATCATGGACTCACTTGCGTTCGGACTGCTGAACAAGACGAGCAGCACCACACTACTCTAAGCTACTTGGCTAATCTCAATGTGGGCGTGAGCTTTTCTTGCTTCATTATTTTTGGATGATGCCCCCAATAGTGTACGAGACGTTTGCGTGCGTGTTGGTAGTTGACGAGCGCTGCCATGCATGGGCACACGTCATCTCTTTCCCCGGAGCTGTGGAATTTGTCTGTTGTGATCCTGGTATGTGGACTCATGGGCTGGATGATGCGACTCGTGCACCTGACGTTTATCTACCTTGAAGCGCGCTACGCGATCCAACAGAGTGCTGTACGTTTGGAGCAATCCTCGAAGCTCTTCTCTGTTTACTGCTGACAGTCTTCGTATAATTGATCTACATGTAGATCATTCACTTGGAGAAGCTGGGACCAAGGTATTGTCAGTGAACTCTGAATTTTAAGTGGTTTTAACTGTATCGCCACTGTCTCTACAGCTTGCATGTGCTTCGGCATGCTTCCATGTGGCACTTTCACCAGCTTTTGCGCACACAGCTTCAGGTTTCCTCGACAACAATGAAGCGCGTACGAGTTCCGTTCGAGATGATCTCATCGTCCGTGAAGCTTGTGGAGACAATAGACGAACAGCAACAACCGCGAATGAGTTTATCCGTCGAGGTCAAATCCGAAATGGACTGCGCTGTACGAGTGTTTTGGAATGTCAAGACAAGCGCACTAGAAGGTGTTTGGAGTGCTACAAACCCGCAAGCGGACTGGCAAATAAAGCGACAATTCCAGCTAGCTGATGCTGTTCTTCCGACACGAGCCGCCCGAACGGCTATTCACGCGATGCGCTCGCTACCAGGGAAATTATACGACTGGGATCTTGCGAGAACACCACATCAACTACTGGACGACAACATTGGCAAGGACAACGGCGATAACAGGATAACACCCACTTCACCGAAAACGGAGCTTTGCTTGTCCCGCCTATTTGCTGGAGGAGATTCGTTCCGAGCTTGCTCAGTAATGGAGCGGTACGTATCGTTGTCTTCCTGCCTTTGGATGACGTTCTCCAGTTCTCATGTATGATTTATCTCTATTCAGGAGAAAAGATGGTAGTGCTGAGGAGTACATAGTCTCAATACCAAGCGGTCTGCTCACCAATACAGATCCAGAAGAAACGATCCAGTCATCAGTCCTAGCAACCGATTGCGAGAATGCTACTCCGAAAGAGTCTCCCATGGGTTTGAGCATTGACAACTCCCGATACGCCTGTGTGATCGCGATCGGCTCTACCGACTTTTTCGACAATGTCAGCAGACCCAAATCTCGTGGTTTTGGGCTCAAAAGGCGACTATCAACAGGAAGTAGCCGCCTGAAGGACGGCATCGATGACGAGGTGCTCTGTCAGTGCATGACAATTGACTTCCTCCCGATTCCAGGGAGGCAAAATCGAGTCCCGGTGATCGTCAAGAAACTCCATTTCACAGTCACCAACGTCTTCAGCTCTCAGGTATCTGTCTTCAACGTCCCATCCAATGTACCATACCTTCTAACTTAACTCGTGATATTGTTGTCAGGAAATCTTCGGTCGTGAAAGTAGCAGCGAGTGTGTCATCTGCTTGGAACGTCCTCCAGCCTCCATCCTGTTGCCATGTCGCCACTTTTGTGTATGCCGCGAGTGTCTTGAGGAAATCGACCAGTGTCCAATCTGCCGAGCCAAATTTTCCACCTACGCTTGTTACCAAAGCGACGACAGCAACTCGACATCCGCCCATATCCAACTTCAAGTCACATAAATGCACTCTGTCACATTTTTTTTCCGACTAAAAATAATAGCTCACCTTAAGTACGATCTCACTTTCAAGTCCGCAATGGGGGCGTATGAGGCGCTAGCGGTGGCGCAGAGTGCGCAGTTGTATCTGTTGGTGGGGGTGCTGGGCTTTGTGGTGTATCTGATTCTGTTGCTTTCCTTCTTCCTCGTGCCCAACATCAAGGCGCAACATCCAGCGGCAGACCTCGTCGTGTGGCACGCAGGATGTGGCCTCATGACGTCTATTGGCTTCGTCTTGGCCTTTGTACTGCAGCGACAAGACGTGGAGTCACTGGATGACGCACTTATCCATTGGCAATGCTCACTTCTGGGTCCATTCAACCAGTTCTTCCTATTGGCAGGCGCCTGCTGGTACCTTATGCTCACGTTGGACTTACTTGTGGCACTTGTGAACCCCTGGATGGGCTACAGTTGCAAGTCTTGGGCTTACCATACCATTGTGTGGACTGTGAGTGCTGTATCTGCACTGCTACTGCATCAATTGAACCTCTACGGCCTCTCACCACTCAAGATCTGCTGGGTCAAGCGCACCAAACACCCCATGCAAGTCAATACAGCCAATTGGGTCTTCCTGTTTGCTATTGTGGCCGCTATCTGTGTGCTGTCATTTGCTGTGCTGCTATTCGCGAGCTTCCGCTTCGTCAGACGCCAATTGGACGTCACGTATCGAGCCAAACGACGGAATTTGATGCAGTATTACCGGTATCTGCTCATCTTTGCAGGTCATTGGGCGGCATGTGGAGCGCTGTATTATGCAGCGTATCGCCAACAATTTGACGGTAAACTGGCGAAACACCTTGAGCTCGCATTTGCACTCGTGTTTGGATCGTATCCCGTGATGCTGCTGATTGTGTGGGTGCTAAACACCGAGTTGTACCAGAACTTTTCAACTGAAAATAACCTCTCGAAATCGGAGAGAGGAGCTGGAGATTCGACGAGTACGGAGCATTTCAGCGCTGCGTTGCGGAAAGATTTGATGCGATACACGACTGCGGGGATCCGTTGCAGTATCTGTGAGTCTCCTGCTGACAGCTTACGTTCTCCACTATTGAGTCTGGCTCGGGATCGGTTTGGTTCTCTAGATCGAACAGCGGCGCTGTCATTTTTGCAAATGGAAGAGGGTGACTCTGCGGGTTTGTACCATGAGAAGAAGCGGTTGGCGACGACGGTGTACAATGGCGAGTATCGGTACTACGAAAAGCTGGGCTTCACTGATTACGCACCCAAAGTGTTCCAGAACATCCGCGAGATCTGTGGCATCGACAACGAAATGTACGAGCAGTCGTTCGCTGACACTCTTCTGGAACGCGCGTCGGAGGGAAAGTCAGGGATGCTGTTCTACTTTACTAGTGACCGCAAGTACCTGGTGAAGACCATGACGAAGAAAGAGCATTCGTTCCTGCTGGAGGTGCTCCCGCTATTCCACCAGTACATCCTCAAGCAGCCGAACTCGCTCTTGTGTCGCTTCCTTGGCTGTCACTCGATGCAACTTCCTGTAGGCTGGAATAAGATGTTTTTCGTCGTGATGGAGAACATTTTCCCGGATGGACCGGTCGACGAGCGCTATGACCTTAAGGGTATTTTCCACCAGTCCAACTTCAGGTACCAAGAAGGAATCCCGACACCAGTATCAAGCGAATGGAGCCGTAGTGGCAGGGAAGAAGAAGGGACTGTGAACATTTTGGATGAAGATGAAGCAGCGTCAAGCGAAAGCCAAAGCGTGGACAGTGAATTGGGACAGGTGACAGAGAAGCAGCCGCTGCTGCGTCGTGGTAGCTCGCGTCCTTCGCTCCGATATGACAACGACTTCGTAATTCGCCGCGCCTCGCTTCGTGTGAACCCAACGACTCGTGCGAACCTGCTCGCGCAAGTAACAAGCGATTGTGGATTTCTCCAGGAGTTGGGGATTATGGACTATAGCTGTCTACTCGGTATCCGACATTACAATCGTCGCATTGAACCCGAGATTATGGACAATCTAGCACACAATGCTGTTGTATCAGCAGACCAGTCCACCGTCTACTATCTCGGGTTTGTAGACATCCTGCAGCACTACAACATCGGATGGAAAATGCAGCACTGCCTACTGGCCGCGGTAGTCGACAAGCGACAGATCACGGCACTTCCTCCCGCCGAGTACGCACTGCGATTTTTGAACTTCATTCACGAATATCTGCTGCGAGACCCGGAAGGATCACACGTTCGCTCGTACGGGAGCATCGGATACTCACCGTCCAGGTTCATTCAATGCTAATGCTGTGATACAACTATTAATATGAGTGTAGCATCTCATTGCAAGATGAGATCCTGCAGGACTGGCGACGAGATGACGAGATACACGAAGGTAGACAGGTAGCTCTACCTGTAGAGACACAGGCTATCAATCAAGAACCCAGCTGAATGCAGAGCAATAACTTGGACGTAGAGTTGCAGCGCACGCTCAACGAGCTGTGCACGGACCTCTTCGTAACCTCCGCGTTGGAGGACTGCAATGCCATTTTGCAGTCGCTTGCACAGCTTGCAGAGACGTTCCCCCAAGCCCAGTCACTCCTCGGCAGATTGCTTTCTCAAAATGAAGACACTCAAGATCGCCCCCGACGTGCCACCGCGTCCAAGCTTTCTGTCCTGTCGACAAATTTTCTTTACGAGAAAGAAACAGCCTGCAGTGCAGTATGCTTGCTGGCTGCATTAGCGAACGACAGCGTGCGGAACCAACGGCGCATTATTCAAAGCGTTACTGGTGTCAAGCTTGACATCGATCCTAGCAAATGCGGGTCGCATCGACACAGAACGCGAGCAGCCAGGGGTAATCTTTATGCGCTTACAATTCCAGCCACCGTCACAAGCACGTACCGAAAATGGAGAAAGCGCCAGCGAGAGCTGCAAAACTGTCGTCTACCCAGTGGAATACCACCTGCTCATGACGGAATCCCCATGCCATGCTATTGTGACGATTGCCTGGGTGCTGAACAATTTCTATCGACGTGGCAGCAACATTTTCACGACTTGTCGCGATGGTCACTAGACCCGGAGAAGGCGACTTCTACAAGTATGTCTTTGTCTATGTCGACGGAGGAATTCTTTCGCATGTTCCTTGAAAACTATCAGCTCCGTGTGTGCACTGTGGAGGAAGCTCTTGGGAGCCAGAAAGAGGTCCAGGCATCCTATACGGCCGATGCAAACAGATCCCAAAGTCTGGTGTATTATTTCGTGTCGACAGAAGAAGCAACTGCTGCAATGCCAAGGACGCCGGTGCAATTCAATCCTCTCCACCACTTGAGCGCCATTGCCGTAGGAGGCGAGATCGACATTGTGACCGCGAGAAAAGTGCAGCTCAATCAATTGCAGCTGAACACGATTTCTTACGAGAGTCCTGAGCTGGTAGAGACACTCGCAACGGACCAGGTCATCCTCTTCACTTGCATATCGGATATCGAGTCGTGTACTGTGCTTCCACATCAGTATAATGAGGAATACGCCGGTCGCCCACATCTAGCTGCAGACAGCCACGAGCGTTTTCTTGCTGATTTTCTTCAATTTGAGGAACAACATGGCGAATTTGCGGACTGTGATTCCCTGGCGAGCGACGTGAGCGACGAAGACAATGATGTTGCAGAGTTGCTACTGCATATGCTCGCATTTTTTGAGAGCGGGGACCAGATTCCGTCGTCCGCGTTTCGGGATGATGTAACCAACCCACGCCAAGTAGAAGACATCGAGTCTGCAGACGCTGCACCGCTGAATGTCAAGATCACCATGACTGCCAAACTGCCTGAGCAAGTTCTGCAAATCGACTGCTTTGAAACCATTGCAGGAAGTGGTTCGTTGTGTTCATTCTCGACTTGCGTTCCACAGCGCGAGCTTATTGATGTAAACAGCACGGGAGACGTAGGGAGCCTCAGCTTACTCTGTCTATCTGACGACGCACTGGAGACCCTACTCCAGCGCTGCCGTATCTGCTCATGCGATGATCTGGGAGGCCATGTAGCTGACGATTCGGTATTTTATCTACGGCTATCCACTCCAGAGGAAGAAGAATATGTGTCTGCCCCGGAAATCAACGACGAACTTGGCGGAACTCCGGATGTAGGAACTGGTGACCTGCAACATTGCACTGCTATTCGTATACCACTTTCCGGGCTTTCGTCCAAGGCAAAACAAGAGTTGGCGAAGCTGGAAACAGTCGTGTCCGAAGAGAAGTATCGTAGATTGACTTGCGAAAGCCTCTCAAAAATCATGGAGAAGCTTGCGAAAGTGGTGGCAGACTGCAACGAACGTATCTCCTATCTTTCGACAACTAGAGACAAGAAACTCGTTCGAGCTGCCACGGAAGTTCATCGTGGAGCTGACATCTCTCGATGCCGCCACTGCCGCAACCTGCTCATTCAGCTCGGTAAAAAGCTGGCACTGAAGGTGAGCCCACTCGATCCATCGGCGCCAATCTCTCAGAAAAAGCTGTCGACCGTCGCGAAGCTTGTACGCACCTCCATCCAGGACGTCCTCAAGCACAGTGGGACTTTCGATCCGTGGGAGACACCAGACGCACGCGTGGAGAAACTGCAGTTGGACCGTCGGATTTGGGCCAGCGGCTTTCCTGATGCCGCCTACTACCAAGATACCGACATTCGACGGCGCGAAAACAGGAAGAAGCAGCAGCAGCTCAGTCGAAAGTTGCTACTTCAGCAGCAAAAGTCAAAAGACGTGGCGAGAGTGAAACAGCGCAGAGATTAGCAGTTCACACTTGTATCTATCTACCCATAACAAAAGTCACATTTCCTTCTTCGTCCATTCACCAAACATGTGCTGATAGTCCTCCACTTGCCGCTGCGTCACACAATTTAGTCAGCTATCACTCCACATAATAAAAAAATTACAGGCAAAAAGTCGTACTTTGAGCTGGTTGTTCTCCTCTAATAGGCGAAGATACGCCTCTGCTTGGCTGTCAGTCTGGCGTTTAAGTGCTCTGTCCAACAACAACACAAGGACCTAGCCAGCGTCACACTTTTTACTGCGAATACACAATGATCTAATGACCACCCACTCTAGCTCTGTATCTCTCTGCTGAGCTTCACCCACAGCCCCTCGTAGACAAAGTTCCAGACCGCGGGCATAGGCATCAGCTGCCTTCTTGTACGAGGCCATGCCGTACAGTGCCTTGCCCTTACGTGAGTACGTCTTGGCCCACTCCGGGTCCAGCGCTATGGCTGCATCGGCATCAGTCTTGGCCTGTTGGTATTGCCCCAAAGCGCAATAGGCGGCTGAGCGGTTACTGTGTAGTGTGGCTGTCGGCTTCTGTTCGATGCCCAGCGAGTATTCGAGGATGGCCGCCTCGTAGTCTTTGGACTTGAAGAACTCGTTGCCACGGTTCTTGTGCCATGAATCGTCCTCACGGGAAGGAGCACTGCGACCCTGAGGGGTGGACGCAGACAGTTTGGCGCTCACGGACGGAGTAGACGTCGACGACCCGAAAAGCCACTCCATTTCAAGCACTTTCGTTTTTATTGCCAAGTGAAGTTAGACATTATGTGTCTTCCCTCCCAGATTTGAACCCCTCACATCTGATATGATATGTTAGAGGCGTGATCAGACCGAATTCACAAATTTTGTAAAAATCTGAATTCCAATATTCCCTCTCACAAATGATAATTGATCGTGCAGGCCTAATCCATGTTTTTTTTAGGTCGTGTTCGCGATAAGTTTCATTTAGCTAGAATGTTCCTGGTAGTGCTACGTGTACCCACGAAGAGGAGACTGGCGATGAGAACGAGAGGCTGGAGGTGAGGGAACACGGGACTTGCGACTGCTAGAGCCAGTGAGGGTGAGCGGTCGGGGGTTCAGCGGCGAAGTGAGGGCGAGTGAGCTTTGGCTGAGAACAGAATTAGCGGCGTGGAGCACAAGTGGCTTTGCGACGACGAAGTGGAGCACCGAGGCTTCACACAACGTCTGCGAGAAGACAAGCGACGTGCTTGTAAGAGACGACGTGCGGAGCAGACGCACAAAAACGGACGTGGACGAGTGGCGGACTGGTACGGCTGAGACGGCGTGTGGAGGCGACAGCGGGGCCCCTGTGTTTGCTGAAGGCTGCGCGTGTGGGGAAGGCACCCGAGGTGTACTCCCTTGTGGCTTAGTGGATCGACGGGCTTGGGACTGGAGCAGCGCGGCGTACGAGGCTTAGGACGGTCGGTTGGTTGGTTGAGAAGGACACGAAAGTGCCCTGGTTGGTGCATTTGTAGTGAGGAATAAATAGGGACGACGGTTCCGGCTACTTTGCGGTGGCCCGTATTGAGTTCGAGTCACGTGACTACGCCTACGACCTTGGGCGAACGACAGCGGGTACTGTGAGCGATTCGACTCGCCGGCAAGCAGACGTCCTGAGACTTGTTATACCATGTCGTCACACTGCACCCATACGCCACACTTCGTCACTTTCTTCTGTTCGCCCGTCGTCAGCAACCGTCGTGACTACTATATTACTACGTGAATGGCATTACGTTCCAGTAGAACAAGACCTGTAGTGTCCTCGGCAAGGTCTAACATCAGCGCGTTCGATTTGCATCCTCAAATTGCCAGTGAAGTCATGTCGAACTTGACAGAGGCAATGGCCTGCAATAGCAGCACCCGTATCGAAATATCATTCACGGGTATACCCTAGTGCAGCGAGAGCGATTTGATCTTGAGAGTTGACGGATGTGACCCCTTGATGCTTGGTATTGGAGTGGTTGGCCGACGTCAAGGTCCTCGATGCGGTAACCCTCCTCAATATATAGAGGGTAAGTTGCAACCACATCACTTCTGATCCGTTGACACGTCGATAAATACATAGACAGACTCGTTGATGAGTTTGTCCCGTTTTTCAAGTACCACAGCAATGCCGAGGACTCCTCGGCGAGGAGATGGCCACAGTACCGGTACCGGTAGTAGTACTACCTGTGTGAGATAATGTACTACTAGTACACATTATCTCACATAGCCTGCATGATTAGATAAGTCGATACGGTGAATATTTGTAGCATTGCTGTTTACTCTGCACCACGGCGACACGGTATACGGCCCTGAAAAGGGGGTGGCCACCGCAGCTGCAGAGCTCACCAGACATCTCGCACGTTAGGGAGATAAGTAGATTCGTAGATGAGTTGATACGTTGATGCGTTTAGTTGTCGCCTTACTCAGCACCACGGTAACTCGGTATATGATCCTAAGTACGGGGTGACCACCGCAGTACATGAGCTCGCAACATTTCGCACGATAGGGTAATAAGTAGATTCATTGATGCGTTGTATTGATGCGTTGTATAGATAAATATGAAGATGCGTTGATACGTCTGCGTTGCAATATATCGCCCTCCTGCGATATAACCATCACCACCAATCAATACGCCCACGTAAATTCCCAGTATCTAGCCATACATCATGATCAACTCCCATCTGACTAGTGCTTTCAACGTTACACAACATACCGTCTTATAACGGCAAAAGATATAACGTTCGTCGTTAAAATCTACGGAAAGATACCGCTAGCTCCACAAACGACTTGCGAGCTTTGCACACCCCAAGATTCCTGTCTTCCTAAGCAAACGGAACCACACCGTTGTCCAGATGGACTGGTTCCCCGGCTGTACCAGATGATCTGACACGTGGCGGTAGTGCCATCTGTGCTTACGATGAGCGACGTACTCTACGCACCGACATCCCTCATTTCCTGTGCAGCACTGAAGCACCACCGTGCACAAGGCAGATTTCACAAACGACCTATCAACAGCACTTCGTGACTGCCAGTCCCCCTACTCGAACTCGACTTACGTTCGATGCCGCGGAGCTACAGTTCGACGAGACACCGCATCGCGACGAGTCTGAAGAGCTGCGTAGACAACAACGTGAGGGGAGCAGGATAATGGCGCCTATGAAGAATTGAGTACATGTACAAGAGCTGCACGGGGTACATCTCCGCCAGACGATGCTCGACGGAAACGGGTTGGGTCCGTAGGAGCAGAATCGGAACGGAAGCGTCGATGTCCTGCAAAGCGCATTTATACCCCCACAAGTGAACGACGCAAGCGTACACCCCAATTGACTCGCAGTGTGCAGCGTCGCCGTGACCACCAGACACCAGAGAAGCCGCGAAGGGGGAGTAGTTGTGGATATGAAGGCAATTCGGTATCGCTACTTGACACGCTGTCTCCCACCAAGGCGGCTGATCTACAGAAAGTGTTGTTTCCGATGTTCAAGCAGCGTAAACCGGCACATTGGATGTTTATCTATCTTGTGTGCAAAGCGAAGTATCTACATATAGATAAGCGTGACCGCCGGTCTCAACATGCACGCTGTGCATATTGCGCAAAGTGTGATATTGAGATCACATTTAAGCAATCCGTCACCGCTCATGTTACGTGGCACATGAAGCGTTATCACTCCAAGGAACTCAAGCAGGCGGAGCGCGAAATTCGCAGCAAGAAAACAGTTCAGCCACTGGTTCATCGGGAAGTTGAGCCGGCGTCCTCCAATGCTACGGAAGATTGCACTGAAGAAGAACAGAAGCGAGCCGATGACTTGGCATCGATATGGGTTTGCAAGTCTTCTCGGCCGTTCACTGCTGTGGAGGACAAATACTTTCGAAAGTATTCGCGGCATTTAAACTCTGTACAAGGTCACGTAAGAATTCCAAAAGCCTGGAGGGTTCGTGATCGAGTTGGAACTATTGCAGTTGATCTTCGTGCTGTACTAAAAGACGAGATTGAAGTCAAATGCGACTTTTACTCAGCGTCATCGGATATCTGGACAGCCCGAAACAAACTCGCATTTATTTCTTTTACAATTCACTATGGCGACCGTCTGTTCAACATGCGCAACTGGGTGTTGGAAGTAAAGCAATTGCCTGAAAACATGATGCTGACGCAATTGCAAAAGTCTTGCAGGAATTGATGGCAATTTGGGGGCTCAAGAAAGACAAGTGTGTTAAGTTTCTTCGCGATGGAGCTGCGAACGGTAGCAAAGCGTGTGATATGCTTGGACTGGACTCAATGTTGTGGCTGGCTCATTGTCTTCACCTTATTGTTGGGTCTGGCATTATCAAAAAGAAGTCGGACGTATCGGCCAATGATCTGATGAAAGCTGCTAAGACCGACGTCGATTTCGATAATGCGATCGAAGAGTAGGCGTGTGAAGAGGTTGACAGTTATATCAAGAAAGAATGCGAGAATTCCCGTGCCGACCTGGATGAGTTGCGTGCAGTGGTTGAGCAGCTCCACAAACTCGCGGTATTCTTCAGCCGCTCGCCAAAAGCCACATACCAGTTGATTCTGCTTCAAAAACGCCCTCTTCTACCCATAAAAGACTGTGCGACTTGCTGGAACAGTACTCACGCAATGCTTGTTCGCATGCTGGAAATCCGATCTTCATTAGATGATTTCTTTGATTTCGTTGCTACAACCGGCAAGTTCGCCGATTCCACAGCATCCCAACCGACGGCAGAGCAGTGGTTCACTATTCGTTACTTAGTGGCGTTGCTGGAACCATTCGCTGCAGCTACTACAGGCTTGGGTGGTGAAAAATATCCCACACTAGTCATGGCTGTACCGGTACTTTGGCATGTGAAACGAAAGATTGCAAACGAGCGCATCTTCGTTCCAATTATTCGCTCCGGTGGTCAAGAGCATTTTGTTCCTCGTGTTGAAGCGCTGATGCATTCTGTACGGAAGACCTACTTGAAGCTCTTTTGCAACCGCTTTATAAGTCCGATCAAGGTCACCAACAGATCAGCAAAACAACCCGCCAACAATGCTCCAAAAAGAATCGTGAACAAGGACAAAATATCTGATGAACTAATGTGGATCTCGATATTGGATCCACGGTCATCGGCGCTTTAGCATTTGGCCCTGGCCGAGGCGGAGCGTGCGAAAGAAAACCTCATTGATGCAGCACTCAAAATGGCGAAAGAAATGTATGCCGGTTGTGCATCGAATAGTGAAAACGTGGGCGCGGCAAGCAATGCTGGACCTTTGACGACACCCCATCGGGAAAAACTGGCATGGCTGACCGATGTTTTCTCTGGTGGTGCCGAAGGTACGGTCGATGAACCGATTCCAGAAGACGACGAGAAACTAAGAGATACTTGCAAGGCTCAATTGTTGCTGTATATGCGCAACGCTCACAAAACATCGGTTAGCACAAACGCATTGGAGTGGTGGAGAGATAACCAGAAGGGTTGCTCTATCCTAGCAGCTCTTGCACGCAAGTGGTTGGGTTGCATTGCCACTTCAGTCCCGTCGGAGCGTGCATTTTCCAAGAGTGGAAACTTAGTGTCGACGAAGCGCTGCTCCTTGGCTCCTGACACTGTTAGAGATGTGATGGTCGTTAGTGAAAATTACATGGAGGAAGATGACAACGTCTCAAGCGATGACGGTGGCGAAGACAGCGGGAACGAGATGTAGGTTTTCTAATTCGTATTGCTCAAAATGAATTCATTGCTGTTCTTTTGCTTGGCATTCAGTCAATAACTTGTTGTACAGATCCCCACTGCTCCCTAACTATTATCCCAGATGAGGACACCCGTCGAAAAATGTTGAAATACGGTCGCTGAAAGAGCAGCGAAGTGAGTTCAAATCACATCGCAACGATAAAAAAAAGCTTTGCAACCATCGTTCCTTCAAATCGTTTCTTACCGGTCAACAACTTCTGTCTTCAACATCTTCTTTCAACCACCTCAGCTCTGTCACCGAGGCTAACCGACCCACGCGTAATGAGCAATTCATCGCGCCCAAGGAAACTCAAGTGCCCATTCTACAATGATTGCCAAACTACAAGGTCGGACAAGACCTCACGTTCGACAGCGTTGCCGGTATCACCGTCACCATGATGTTGATTTCGCAAAAGGTCTCCCTCTACATCATTATGCCTGTGCCGGCGCACCACGGACTCTGCAAGGCTGCCACCTCACTGCTCGTCGAAGGCGCTGTTCGGATCCAGCACTGTGCTATCGGTTGCCAGCGGATCCGAAGTCGCATTGCTCACCAGATCCATCCTCGAGCCTATTGAGGACGGGAACAAACGTATCGACACTGGAATCATGATCTCCGTATCATTCTGTAGCTGGTTCATATCTTGAACCTCAGTCAGGTTGCCGACTTCTTCTTACGCTCGGTCATGGGGTTTATCTCTGCCGGTGGTTTCTCATCATACGCTCGCAGGTCCAGAACGTCATCGAAGTCAAGCTTGACTCTCACAATTACCCCGTGGAGACGTTCTCAAGGAATTTAAAGAACATCGGCCACGCGAACAAGAACGCACTTGCAGTTGGTCTCATCTCGATCTCCGACCTCATTGCAGTGAAGATGGCCTTCTTTCCGTCACCTGTGCTCTCTCTCAGTGGTTTGAAGACCCCAGCAAGACCGACGCGGCCCTCACTCAACCCAACGGAGCAAACTTCACGGACGGTCACGGCTTCTCCATCACTGATGAGCAGTACATCGGTCTTGCTTCGGCTCGCGCTCAAACCGACGAGAACCAGACCAAGGCACTTAACAGCAAGCCTGAAGATGAATATATCTTCGTCGTGACGGCGAAACCTGTAGAAATCCACGTGTACAATTAGCATCAATTTTATTGTTCGCCAATATAAAAGCATTTCGCAGGAATGGATCATCCTCCGAGCCCAGAATAAGAAGAGGGACGAACCAAGGCTTACATTCGCGCGTTCTACGGAGCCGTTGCACCCCGGGTGGCAGCACTGCAAGAGTCTGGACAACCTCCAGTGGAGGTTGCTTCCGGTTCTATGACTCAATGACAACAGCAGCAACCTGTCTCGGGTTACAAAATGATTTAGGCCAATAGAAACGATTCATTTTGATTTTAGCCAATAAAAAGCGACCCGTCGTTATCCAACGGCAACTTGCGGTAAAGCTCGTTTTAACGTCCTGGAGTTAGCCAGATAACGCCAAACGTTGAAAGCACTACTGCTGACTACGAGTCGTAGTCAATTCAATCGATCGATGAAAAACATATTTAAAAAACTCACTTGTTTGAAACATGAAATTCTCAAATTTTCCTTATCGCGAAGCAACTACCACACCTCACATAAAGAATGCGAAACGAAAAAAAAATGCAGTTTGGAGCTCGTATGCAATTTATTCGAACGTCGTCTTTGATTTTAGCCAATCAAAACGCGTATAACTGCAAAATCTTAACACTAAGGCTCATTCTCAACAGGGCGCATGCGGCCGCATCGGTTGAAAACGACTATGCGGCCGCATTTGAGCCAAGCCCACAGCTGGCAACACGTACGATCTGAATAAACTTCACTTTAAATTAAAATTGAAGGCTAAAATAACATCAAAATCTCAGCAGTTGTCCTTAGCAGTAGCACAATGCGCCTAAAACATGTCCATTACGACCTAAATATAATGAATACATAAGTTTGAACTCTACTTCCAGCAGAGTCGATCTAGAACTGCAGCCACAACAGCGGACACTCAAGAATGGAGTGGACGGCATTGAAGTAGCACCAGTCGTTGAGCTGTGATTGGTCCGTCTTCATGCGTCCCCCACCCTCGCTATGCGTCGAATTCGACGCATCAGCGCCTATTTTTGCTCCCCGACGCATGCGGCCGCACGGTGAATTACCCAATCAGATTCTCGTATTTGGACGCATGCGGCTGCATGAGCTGGTTGAGAATGGCTTAGGGCCAGCAGTTATGGAAATTTACTGGGAGTTTTAACGTTAAGATGAGTGCCATTTTGGCCATTAGAGGTCTTTAGCAAAACCGGAATGTGTTTCTTTCCGGTTGTACCATGTGGAAAATATACCTAAACCTGGGGCTCAACTGGAAAGTCGAAGCGTTTGTTCCTGCCAAAACCGGAAATAACAGCTAAAGTTTACGGGTCGGATTTCAAGCATAATATTTACCAATGGCTGGTTAAAGTAAGGAGCGACCAGAGAGGTGTAGTCTTCTTGCGTTATTTGAATTGCTGGGATCGGTTAAATAGTCATAAGTGGCTACCAGGATGTTTTATTTGCGATGAACGAGTATTTATAGGGCGACAGCGTGCGGCAACAACGTCCTGACGCCGATCTCCTTCCTTGCTATTCTTCTCTCTCAGCGCTATCAATTTCCTTCAGATGAGAGCTGTTAGAACCTCTCAATCGGAAATCCGCCATTATAAAATGAAGCAGGTTTGCCATCTACTCTGTTCAACCGAAATTACGATCGAAAACTGAAACCGGAAGAAATCTGCTAAAGACCTCTAATAGAGGTCTTTCACCAAAACATTATTTTTGTGCGGTACGGTACTTAGATTCATTTCCCCAAAACCTTTCAGGCAATTCAATATCAAACAGCACTACCAGCCCAATTTTCTAGTTTTTTAGCTCCAAAACAATTCTCGGCATGATAAAGGCTCAACGATAATGCAGTTTCTGAGTATTTGTGTTCGCGAATCAAAAAATTCAATCGATATTTTGCGGTCGAACTCCCACCTCTAGACACTAGCCTGGCTCTAATTCTTATTTCGTGTATTCCTCTGCTCTGCGCTCAGCACACCTCGCGCAAATCAAAACTTACGACGCCTACACCATTGCACGGCGTTATTCACGAAGTCAACACTCAAATTCAAAACGTCGGCACTCAAATTCAAAATGAACTGCATAACTTTATTATTGGCTTGATATACGTTTTCATAGGAAATACTGGTTGGTGGCGTAAGCACATCTTGGTGCTTCGTGGTGGCCCACTGATGGGGAACTCACAGGCGACTCAATCCACGAGCTCATTGCCATATCAACTACCAAGTATAAGACGTACCCACGTCGCGTGCGCGAGCGCATACGTCTTGTACTTGGTAGCCGGGGCGCCAGGTGCGCGCGTACATCCTCAAGTTGCGGATCCTTCGTCACGACCGCGGGACGAGTGCACCAGGACTGCCGTGGACACCGGCAACTGGAGTAGATCCCAAGAGCAGCGCGGCGGGTCGCCCAAGAAGTTACCGTGGTGGCTGTTCACGTGCATCTACTCAGACATCTCCAGCAAACGCTCTGTATTAGTTGGCGGGTGTTGCGCTGCAATGCTTGGATCAGATCTGACAGGCAGTTTATTTTGTAAAGGTACTATATTTGACAGGGTTTTGAATACGAGCGTTAACTTATTGAATTTGAGTGTTGACTTTGTGAATAACACCGTGCAATGGTGTAGTTGGACTAGCCTGACCTCCACCTGGTCAGCACCTAGTAGCGGAGGGTTTTCAGCTCTAAAATAGTCTCCTCTGACGTCCGCAGATGGTGCGCGAGGTGCCGGACGTGTTGAGTGCCGAGGAGAAGTAGCCCCCCACCGCACGGAGGGGCAGACCAACAAAACGCATTCGGCGCTGATCGAGGATGCCGAGACGCCATCGAAGGCAACGTCAGCAGCAGCTACAGTACTCGCAGGTCTCGATCACGACACCCAGCAACTACGAGTTCTCTACTCTGGGCAACTCCACCACTCAGGCTGCGGCATATCCAAGGAGGTCGTGGCGTATCACCGTAGAACCCGTTCTCAACGTCGCCCGTCACACGTTGAGGGCGGCAACCAGCGTCGTACTCGACTACTATGGGGACAGCGGCCCCCGTCAGTGCCCAGGCTGTAACGGGGTACAACGGAGTGTACCCAAGTTACACGAAGAGTGACTACTGTCACTCTTCCGAGCCCATGGTACATGGTACTGGTTGGTCTGCGAGCCAGCCATTTGGACATTCTGTAGCTTTCACGATAGTTAACTTAGAGTTTGTAGGACGCAAGCTAAAGGTCACCTATAAATATATTTAGTGTTTAACCTACCACCTAAGTAGTCGTTCCCTTAGACCAGGAACAGTAAACTGTTATTCATGTGGGAATTGGTATAACTTCCTGCACACTTCCTCTATGCAAGGTGCTGTGTGACCCCCGTCACACAGGCGCCCTTCAACTTGTGCAACCTGCTGCCGCACAGCTTGTGTTCTTCATTCTGTACCACATACTCTGTGCTTCTTAGTCATCATTTTCTATTACGTCACTATAACAAAGGGACATATCCCGGTATAAGAACAATCTCAATTCGAACATGCAAAACGAAGAAGGCCTTTTCAGCTTCATTTTTGGGAGTCGGGGGTACCCCGATTTTCAAAATGAAGGAGATAAAGACGTTTTGGAACGTTAACGCCATTTCAAGTTTTTCGTGCTCGCGACCGTCTTTCGCTAGAAAATGTCATTATCTCCGCCAAAACGTCATTATCTCGCCATCGCGAACACTGCCTTAACTATAAACTAGAGAGTTGGGCTGGTAGTGCTTTTTTCGCCATTGTAAATAGTTTGGCGAGTAGAGCCGCTTGTGGGTGCCTTCCAAAACCTACATAAAACGGTTTAGTCGAATTGTTTTGTGAGGCCATTAGGGTCCCTACTGGGTTGATAAAAGATCGCGTCAATCGAGTGCTGATAAAACCTTAGGCCAAAACTCAAACAAAAATCAAAATATGTCCAGCGACCATTGGTACACACGGATCAACTGTCTTTGCTTCAGTATTCCGTGCAAGAGGGGTGACACGATGTGGATGTGAATTTTCGTAGAAAGTGTGACGACCGGTTTTCTGGATGGATATCCAGATATACCCGGCTGCGATGATGCAGAGAAGTGGTTGCGTGGGACATATGGAGTTGCTGTGTGATGGAGTTTTGGATGCGTTTGGTGTTCTGCTAAGTAAGGGGCCACAGGTTCGGAGGCGGGCATTCTGGATGAAGATACCCAGAGTTGTCAAGATACACCCAGTCGGAACCGCCGATTCCCGGACGTCAGGTGAACCCAAGGTAGAGAAATGACCCGGAGAAGGTATCCCGGGACCCAGCCTGGCCTGACTTAGATCAAGACGCCCAAGAAACCAGCCAAGACCAACAACATACAGCACACTGTAAGTTACGCACCACGATCCTGAATGCAAGCAAGTGGAATTCTGGATGAGTCATTATGAATGGACGACATTCAGGATAGAAGACTCTATTCTCGATTACCAATGAAGAAGGAAGACTACCAAGCTTGCCAGACATCAAGATACACAACAACATTCAAGATGAACACGAACACATACCATGAAGAAGACCCCAACGACGTAAAGGTCCAGTTCCATACAAGAAGACGTCACTACTGGATACTCGAGGATCGGCAGCACGACATCAATTGATGTGTGTGCGCCTGAATTACAGATCATGAACAACCCAGCACACTGAAGACAAGTGAATTCAAGACCGCAACAAAGGCCAAGAAGACAAGAACAGCAGAGCTGAAGATAGAGAAGACCGTAAGAATGTAAAGACTTAAATAGAGTTCAATTTGCCGTGGAAGAGTTAAGCGAGAACAAGCTGCCTGAAGTGAACGCGCTGAGGAGACCCGAGCTGAGGACGTCCATAGCCTCGCTAGTGCAACACGAAGTCTAGTGTGTGGCTCTCTAGAGTTTCAAGTCCGGCAGTCTGGGGACCAACATCGTGAGTTGGGTTGATCCAGACTGCTCCATATCCAAGTTGTAAGGTACCTTTACTGTGTGCCCACGTTTAATATTATCCCTGCGATATTAGGTGGTTAGTTAGCAATCGCCCCTTGGATTCAATCGCAGATTGCTGTAAGAATAGGAAGCGTATTTGGTTTTATATACTGTTTCCCTCATCGAGGGTGGTGCGTGTGAGAAAGAGGACATTCAGGATTGACCAGTATCATGAGTGGTAAACTCAAAGTTGTACCGACGGAGAGACCCACCGTTCAAGGGTCCGTATGAATAAGAACGGCTGCACCTTAGTGTCGTATATGAACTCTATATTTGTATTTACGGTTATCAGAAGTAGTGATCTTTTCACGTGGTCAGCTAACCTTCCCCCCCCAGTCGTGACTAAGTGCCCGATCCAGAATTGTCGGTGAGCACCTAACACTCTTTACGTATTCAATCTCTATAAAACAACTCGTCCAGTTCCTCGGTTTCAAGAGGATAACACAAGGCCACACGTCATTCTGAGTGGCTCCCATTCAAAATATCCTAATCCAGAAGGTCCTCCATCCAGAGTGACCCATTCTGAATCCGGATTGCACTATACATCTTTTGGACGGTAACAGGTTCGCCACCTTCGTCACAGAGGACACATCACAATAGGAACATTTTATGATATTATCTCAATGTAAAGATCGCGGAAGTGTAGCCAGACTCTTCCCTGCAACTGACCCCCCCTCCCCCCGCAGTGATAGTGAAGCGCAGACATTTGCACTGTGCGGCGTAGGCGCAGATAATAAATTTAATTCAGTTTGCCTTTTGCAAAGCAATCTTGGCGACGTGAGGTTCTCGGGGTAAAGCCTGTGTTGACTCTTAGAGTCGTACGGCTTCCCCTGACGCTTATAGCTACGGTAGCCCCGCCACACTTGGTAGCAATTCTAGTCTACCTTTTACCGGAGTCTACGTAAGACTGTACCTATGTGAGGGTAGACCAACAGCAAGAGTTGGATAGCCCAACGACAGGTTTTCAGCCAATAATTTCTCGAGCCTGTATATCGAGAACGAAGCACTTTCGAAAGACGTGGTATGGCATGGTGGGCCTCCCTTAGGCTACTGCATATACAGTAAGAGTGGGATATAGCCCAACGACAGGGTTTCAGCCAATATTGTTTTGAAGGCCTAATCTCGAGAATGATGCACTTTCAGAGGACGTGGTATTGCCCGATTGGCTTCCCAGAGGCAGCCCGGTATCAAGCAACAGTGGGATAGCCGAACGGCAAGGTTTTAGCCAATAATTTCTCGAAGCCTGAATCTCGAGAACGAAGCACTCTATAAGGAGGTGGTTTGGCGTGATGGGCTTCCCAAAGGCTGTCCGTCCTCAAGCAATAGTGCGATAGTCGGACCGCAAGGTTTTGCCAATAATGTTTCAAAGCCAGAGAACGAAGCACTTTCAGAGGACGAGGTATGGCATGGTGGTGATAAAGGTGTTGAGGTCTAGAAGCGAGGCTTGGGCTGAGCGGAGTGAGTTCTGCACTTGTTGGTCTGGTGCGGAGACCGGAGTGAAGACCACTTGAGCTGAAGAAGGAAGATTCAAAAGTGATTGATTGATCGGAGCTTACACTGTCTTCACTACCTAGTCTGCATCCAATCACCAACACTCTGTACTCGTCCAATCATCCTACTCGTCTAATCATCGGTGGCGTAAACAACGTACCGTAATCATCGCGGGATCGTATTCGATCGTATTGGATCGTATTGGATCGTATTGGATCGTATTGGATCGTTTTGGATCGGTTCGGGTTAACCGGTTAATGGGTACAACTGGTACACAGTACCAAAACCAGCAACCCTCAATACGCCCCCTCAATGCGAACACGCGTGGATGCCGAGAGCAGCCGTCAGGTCCGTGTGGCGAGGTCCCGGGAGCGCCTTCGTCATGATGTCCGCCAGCATCACGGAAGTCTCGCAATACTCGAGCTTCACTTCACCACGCTTGACTTCGTCGCGGATGTGGTGGTACTTGATGTCGATGTGCTTGGCGCGACCGTGGTTCACTGGGTTCTTCGTCATCTTGATGCACGACTGGTTGTCTTCTCGGATCTTGAGCTCGGGTCCAGTATCGTTGGTAGCCGCCAAAATCTCGCACAGCAGGCGATGAATCCACTTGCCTTCTTGGATCGCCAGACTGAGCGCGATGTATTCCGCCTCGCTTGTAGATAGCGAAACACTTGACTGCTTCTTGCTGCCCCAGCTCACTGGCGCACCCATCAGCATGAACGTGTAGCCGGAAGTCGACTTGCGTCCGCGAGGTCGCCAGCCCAGTCCGCGTCGGAGTACCCGCGAAAGTCGATGTTGTCACCTGGCTTGAAGCAGATTCCATGCGTCTTGGTGCCTTGCAGGTAGCGAAAGATGCGCTTGACCGCAACCCAGTGTTCTTCTTGGGGGTTCTCCATGAAGCGCGCCACATAGCCCACCGCGTACGCGATATCCGGGCGAGTAGCAGTCATCAAGTGCATCAGGGCACCAACAGCTTCGCGAAACGGAGCGTTCACCTTGGTCGCTGCGTCGCTTGGAACTAGTCGAGTGCTCATGTCCACCGGACTCACCACAGCCTTGCACTCGTCCATACCGAAGCGCTTCAGGATGTCATCCACATAACGCCGCTGGCACATCATCACGCTGCCGTCCGGGCCGTCTACCAACTCGATCCCAAGGACGAACACACACTTGCCGCTGTCAGTCATTTCGAAGCGTGTCTTGAGGTCGTTCTTCGTGCGTGAGATGAGCCCGGGCGAACTTCCGGTGACCAATACATCGTCCACGTAGACCAGTACGAGCACACAGTGGCCATCAACAACCTTGATGTAGAGGCATGGGTCGAAGGCCGAAACTTGAAAGCCGATAGAGCATACGAACTCGTCGAAGGCCGAAACTTGAAAGCCGATAGAGCATACGAACTCGTCGAAGGTCTCGTTCCACACGCGCGAAGCTTGCTTGAGACCGTAAATGGCCTTCCCCAATTCCAGGCAGTCGAAGTCACCGTCGAGCTCGACGCCTTCGGGAACCACGCAGAATACCAGCTCCTTCATCACGGCATACAGGAATGCCGTCACCACGTCCGGTTGGTCCAGCGGCCAGCCGAAGTACTTGGCCACCGGCGAGAACGTCTCGGTGTAGTCGATGCCGTACTTCTGCTTGAAACCCTTGGCCACGAGGCGTGCCTTGTACTTCTCGATCGATCCATCCGCTTTGCGCTTGATCTTGAACACCCACTTGGTACCGATGGCGCGTTGTCCGTTGGGCAACTTGGCAGCACGAAACACCCCACGAAGTCGCATCGACTTGAGCTCAGCACGAACTGCCTTGCGCCAGTGCACTTGGTCCGGGCCGTTCACCGCTTCTTGGAATGTCGACGGCTCCGATAAATCCACAGCTGCTTCGACTGCGTTGGCACTTGCACGCCAAAACACAGGGGAAGTCGATTCTTCATCTTGATCTCCAGATTGTTCTTCTTCGTCTGCGTCTGCTCGGCGCGAAGAGGAGTCGTTCGGCGCACTTGCTTCTTCCAGTCCAGGTCGATGACGCACAGCTCGCGGTCTTCTGGCAGCTTCATCTTCGCCATTCGGGCGGCTCTTGCGCTTCCCTGCCTGCTTGTACTCCGTCTGGCGCGAACCGTCATTGTCGATGTCGAGCGAGTCGAAGTCCAGGTCGTCGACATCTTCATCGGAAATCGGCGGTGAAAGTCCAAAGGTCGATTCATCGAAGTCGACATCGCGGCTGATAACCGCCTGCCCCGCCTCGATGTCATAAAGTCGATATGCCTTGGACACTTCTTCGTAACCCAGGAACAATCCGGCGCGAGCCTTGGGATCCCACTTGAGCCGCTTCTCCTTCGGAGTCAGGATGTACGTCCGACAGCCGAACACACGCATGTGCTTCACACTCGGCTTGGACTTGTATACGATCTCGAACGGAGTCTTGTACTCGATCTTGGGTGACGGCAGGCGGTTCTTCACGTAGATGGCCGTCATCGCCGCCTCAGCCCAGAAACATTTGTTCAGCTTGGCGTGGTGCAGCATGCTGCGGCCGATCGTGACGATAGTTCGGATGGCTCGCGCTGCCGTGCCGTTGGTCTGGTGCGCGTACGGAACCGTGGTTTGCTGCTCAATGCCTTCGTCTTCATAGAAATCCTTGAGCGAGTTAGTCGCAAACTCACGAGCTCCGTCGTGCCGCACAAACTTGACCGTCTTGCCGAACTGCTTCTGTACCTTCATGATGTACGTCTTGATGCAGTCTTCGCTTTCCGACTTGGCACGCAGACAGAAGCCCTTCATAGATCCGCTGGATTCGTCCACGATCAGTACCAGATACTTGCTGCCAGCAAGCGAGTTTTCCTCCATGGGTCCGCAGATGGCGAAGTGTAGCAACTCGAACGTGTCGTAACGACGCTTGTCACGGTTGCTTGGAAACGGTTTTTGTATCGAGGGTTGCTGATTTTGGTACTGTGTACCAGTTGTACCCATTAACCGGTTAACCCGAACCGATCCAAAACGATCCAATACGATCCAATACGATCCAATACGATCCAATACGATCGAATACGATCCCGCGATGATTACGGTACGTTGTTTACGCCACCGATGATTAGACGAGTAGGATGATTGGACGAGTACAGAGTGTTGGTGATTGGATGCATCATATGATTGGATGCAGACTAGGTGGTGAAGACAGTGTAAGCTCCGATCAATCAATCACTTTCGAATCTTCCTTCTTCAGCTCAAGTGGTCTTCACTCCGGTCTCCGCACCAGACCAACAAGTGCAGAACTCACTCCGCTCAGCCCAAGCCTCGCTTCCAGACCTCAACACCTTTATCAGGTTATGAGCCCAAGCACCATGTCCTCTGCCCATGACGCCTCGACCAAGGTCACCATCGACAAGTTCAACGGTGATAACTACGCGACGTGGAACCGCTACATGCGTGGCGTGTTCCTGACCAAGTCGGTGTGGCATGTTGTGAACCGGGAAACGACTCCGACCTTCGCGGACTCCCGGGCCAAGGACGAGTACGTCAAATCGAGCAACATCGCTTTCGGACGGATGTTGCTCCACATGAACGCGGACTACCATCACGTAGTTGATGACTGCGAGGAAGCCTGGGGCGCGTGGACGCGCCTGAAGACGCTGTACGGTGGATCGCAGAAGGCTGGGCGCATCTACCTGAAGCGCCAGCTCTTCAGCATGGAGATGTCGGAAGGCGGCAATGTCTTGCATCATTGCAACGAGGTCCTCAACACCTTTATCAATCAGCGCCAAGCTCAGCAGCATCGACGCCAAGATGGAGGACGAGGACGTGGCGATCTGCTTGCTGCGCAGTATCCCCAAGAGCTACGAGAACGTCGTGCTCAACCTGGAGATGAGCAATGCAGAACTGCGGTCGCAAGACGTTGTGAAGGTGCTCACGAACGAGCACATCAAGCGGCAAGGCGAGAAGACGGCGACGGTGAAGACTGAGAACGCGGCCAAGGCGTTCAACACCGACCGAGAGTCTCGCCAATGCACACACTGCGGGAAATTGGGGCACGTGATTGACAAGTGCTGGACCAAGCAGAAGGACGAGAACCGAGGGCCAAGACGCGGCGGCAACGGCCGTGAACGCGGGGCCAACAACATCCAGTGGAGAAACGACAGCGACAACTACGACTACGACTACGATCGAGTGGCGTTCGCGGTTTCCCTGGAATGTGGAGTTTCGACGGGCAAGAATGTGTCCGGGATGTGGGCGGTCGACAGCGGTGCCACGCACCATATTTGTAACGACAAGTCCAAGTTCGCCAATTTGATCGAGCGAAATGAAGGCGAACTTTCGGTGGCCGACGGCAATAAGGCGGCCATCAGGGTGTGGGGACCATCGTGGAAAGAGTGGTCCTGCCCAACGGCGACGAGCGCGAGATCGAGATCAAGAACGCGCTATACGTGCCAAACATGAGCAAGAATCTGCTTTCGGTACCGCAGATCAACAAGCATGGAAACTTCCAAGTGGTGTTTGATGGCACTGAGATGCACGTTTCGCGCAAAAACTCGAATCAAGTGGTGGCGACAGCGGATCTCGTGGATGGACTCTACTGGCTTCGCACACCTCATCGATCAGCAAATGCGGCGACAAGTGGAAGGACGGTCGACCTGCACGCGCGTATGGGTCACGCTCCAGTCGAGGTTCTTCGCAAGATGGTCGACAACAAGATGATCAAGGACGCGAAGGCACCTTCCAAGTCGAGCGGACCAAGTCTGTGTCGCGGTTGCCAGCAAGGGAAGATGGTCCAAAAACCGTTTCCAAGCAACCGTGACAAGCGTCGTTACGACACGTTCGAGTTGCTACACTTCGACATCTGCGGACCCATGGAGGAAAACTCGCTTGCTGGCAGCAAGTATCTGGTACTGATCGTGGACGAATCCAGCGGATCTATGAAGGGCTTCTGTCTGCGTGCCAAGTCGGAAAGCGAAGACTGCATCAAGACGTACATCATGAAGGTACAGAAGCAGTTCGGCAAGACGGTCAAGTTTGTGCGGCACGACGGAGCTCGTGGGTTTGCGACTAACTCGCTCAAGGATTTCTACGAAGACGAATGGACCGCCAGACTGAGCGCGATGTATTCCGCCTCGCTTGTAGATAGCGAACACTTGACTGCTTCTTGCTGCCCCAGCTCACTGGCGCACCCATCAGCATGAACGTGTAGCCGGAAGTCGACTTGCGTCCGCGAGGTCGCCAGCCCAGTCCGCGTCGGAGTACCCGCGAAAGTCGATGTTGTCACCTGGCTTGAAGCAGATTCCATGCGTCTTGGTGCCTTGCAGGTAGCGAAAGATGCGCTTGACCGCAACCCAGTGTTCTTCTTGGGGTTCTCCATGAAGCGCGCCACATAGCCCACCGCGTACGCGATATCCGGGCGAGTAGCAGTCATCAAGTGCATCAGGGCACCAACAGCTTCGCGAAACGGAGCGTTCACCTTGGTCGCTGCGTCGCTTGGAACTAGTCGAGTGCTCATGTCCACCGGACTCACCACAGCCTTGCACTCGTCCATACCGAAGCGCTTCAGGATGTCATCCACATAACGCCGCTGGCACATCATCACGCTGCCGTCCGGGCCGTCTACCAACTCGATCCCAAGGACGAACACACACTTGCCGCTGTCAGTCATTTCGAAGCGTGTCTTGAGGTCGTTCTTCGTGCGTGAGATGAGCCCGGGCGAACTTCCGGTGACCAATACATCGTCCACGTAGACCAGTACGAGCACACAGTGGCCATCAACAACCTTGATGTAGAGGCATGGATCGAAGGCCGAAACTTGAAAGCCGATAGAGCATACGAACTCGTCGAAGGCCGAAACTTGAAAGCCGATAGAGCATACGAACTCGTCGAAGGTCTCGTTCCACACGCGCGAAGCTTGCTTGAGACCGTAAATGGCCTTCCCCAATTCCAGGCAGTCGAAGTCACCGTCGAGCTCGACGCCTTCGGGAACCACGCAGAATACCAGCTCCTTCATCACGGCATACAGGAATGCCGTCACCACGTCCGGTTGGTCCAGCGGCCAGCCGAAGTACTTGGCCACCGGCGAGAACGTCTCGGTGTAGTCGATGCCGTACTTCTGCTTGAAACCCTTGGCCACGAGGCGTGCCTTGTACTTCTCGATCGATCCATCCGCTTTGCGCTTGATCTTGAACACCCACTTGGTACCGATGGCGCGTTGTCCGTTGGGCAACTTGGCAGCACGAAACACCCCACGAAGTCGCATCGACTTGAGCTCAGCACGAACTGCCTTGCGCCAGTGCACTTGGTCCGGGCCGTTCACCGCTTCTTGGAATGTCGACGGCTCCGATAAATCCACAGCTGCTTCGACTGCGTTGGCACTTGCACGCCAAAACACAGGGGGAGTCGATTCTTCATCTTGATCTCCAGATTGTTCTTCTTCGTCTGCGTCTGCTCGGTGCGAAGAGGAGTCGTTCGGCGCACTTGCTTCTTCCAGTCCAGGTCGATGACGCACAGCTCGCGGTCTTCTGGCAGCTTCATCTTCGCCATTCGGGCGGCTCTTGCGCTTCCCTGCCTGCTTGTACTCCGTCTGGCGCGAACCGTCATTGTCGATGTCGAGCGAGTCGAAGTCCAGGTCGTCGACATCTTCATCGGAAATCGGCGGTGAAAGTCCAAAGGTCGATTCATCGAAGTCGACATCGCGGCTGATAACCGCCTGCCCCGCCTCGATGTCATAAAGTCGATATGCCTTGGACACTTCTTCGTAACCCAGGAACAATCCGGCGCGAGCCTTGGGATCCCACTTGAGCCGCTTCTCCTTCGGAGTCAGGATGTACGTCCGACAGCCGAACACACGCATGTGCTTCACACTCGGCTTGGACTTGTATACGATCTCGAACGGAGTCTTGTACTCGATCTTGGGTGACGGCAGGCGGTTCTTCACGTAGATGGCCGTCATCGCCGCCTCAGCCCAGAAACATTTGTTCAGCTTGGCGTGGTGCAGCATGCTGCGGCCGATCGTGACGATAGTTCGGATGGCTCGCGCTGCCGTGCCGTTGGTCTGGTGCGCGTACGGAACCGTGGTTTGCTGCTCAATGCCTTCGTCTTCATAGAAATCCTTGAGCGAGTTAGTCGCAAACTCACGAGCTCCGTCGTGCCGCACAAACTTGACCGTCTTGCCGAACTGCTTCTGTACCTTCATGATGTACGTCTTGATGCAGTCTTCGCTTTCCGACTTGGCACGCAGACAGAAGCCCTTCATAGATCCGCTGGATTCGTCCACGATCAGTACCAGATACTTGCTGCCAGCAAGCGAGTTTTCCTCCATGGGTCCGCAGATGGCGAAGTGTAGCAACTCGAACGTGTCGTAACGACGCTTGTCACGGTTGCTTGGAAACGGTTTTTGTATCGAGGGTTGCTGATTTTGGTACTGTGTACCAGTTGTACCCATTAACCGGTTAACCCGAACCGATCCAATACGATCCCGCGATGATTACGGTACGTTGTTCACGCCACCGATGATTAGACGAGTAGGATGATTGGACGAGTACAGAGTGTTGGTGATTGGATGCATCAAATGATTGGATGCAGACTAGGTGGTGAAGACAGTGTAAGCTCCGATCAATCAATCACTTTCGAATCTTCCTTCTTCAGCTCAAGTGGTCTTCTCCGGTCTCCGCACCAGACCAACAAGTGCAGAACTCACTCCGCTCAGCCCAAGCCTCGCTTCCAGACCTCAACACCTTTATCAGGTTATGAGCCCAAGCACCGTGTCCTCTGCCCATGACGCCTCGACCAAGGTCACCATCGACAAGTTCAACGGTGATAACTACGCGACGTGGAACCGCTACATGCGTGGCGTGTTCCTGACCAAGTCGGTGTGGCATGTTGTGAACCGGGAAACGACTCCGACCTTCGCGGACTCCGGGCCAAGGACGAGTACGTCAAATCGAGCAACATCGCTTTCGGACGGATGTTGCTCCACATGAACGCGGACTACCATCACGTAGTTGATGACTGCGGGAAGCCTGGCGCGTGGACGCGCCTGAAGACGCTGTACGGTGGATCGCAGAAGGCTGGGCGCATCTACCTGAAGCGCCAGCTCTTCAGCATGGAGATGTCGGAAGGCGGCAATGTCTTGCATCATTGCAACGAGGTCCTCAACATCAGCGCCAAGCTCAACAGCATCGGCGCCAAGATGGAGGACGAGGACGTGGCGATCTGCTTGCTGCGCAGTCTCCCCAAGAGCTACGAGAACGTCGTACTCAACCTGGAGATGAGCAATGCAGAACTGCGGTCGCAAGACGTTGTGAAGGTGCTCACGAACGAGCACATCAAGCGGCAAGGCGAGAAGACGGCGACGGTGAAGACTGAGAACGCGGCCAAGGCGTTCAACACCGACCGAGAGTCTCGCCAATGCACGTACTGCGGGAAATTGGGGCACGTGATTGACAAGTGCTGGACCAAGCAGAAGGACGAGAACCGAGGGCCAAGACGCGGCGGCAACGGCCGTGGACGCGAGGCCAACAACATCCAGTGGAGAAACGACAGCGACAACTACGACTACGACTACGATCGAGTGGCGTTCGCGGTTTCCCTGTATTGAGGGTTGCTGGTTTTGGTACTGTGTACCAGTTGTACCCATTAACCGGTTAACCCGAACCGATCCAATACGATCCCGCGATGATTACGGTACGTTGTTCACGCCACCGATGATTAGACGAGTAGGATGATTGGACGAGTACAGAGTGTTGGTGATTGGATGCATCAAATGATTGGATGCAGACTAGGTGGTGAAGACAGTGTAAGCTCCGATCAATCAATCACTTTCGAATCTTCCTTCTTCAGCTCAAGTGGTCTTCACTCCGGTCTCCGCACCAGACCAACAAGTGCAGAACTCACTCCGCTCAGCCCAAGCCTCGCTTCCAGACCTCAACACCTTTATCAGGTTATGAGCCCAAGCACCGTGTCCTCTGCCCATGACGCCTCGACCAAGGTCACCATCGACAAGTTCAACGATGATAACTACGCGACGTGGAACCGCTACATGCGTGGCGTGTTCCTGACCAAGTCGGTGTGGCATGTTGTGAACGGGAAACGACTCCGACCTTCGCGGACTTCCGGGCCAAGGACGAGTACGTCAAATCGAGTAACATCGCTTTCGGACGGATGTTGCTCCACATGAACGCGGACTACCATCACGTAGTTGATGACTGCGAGGAAGCCTGGCGCGTGGACGCGCCTGAAGACGCTGTACGGTGGATCGCAGAAGGCTGGGCGCATCTACCTGAAGCGCCAGCTCTTCAGCATGGAGATGTCGGAAGGCGGCAATGTCTTGCATCATTGCAACGAGGTCTCAACATCAGCGCCAAGCTCAACAGCATCGGCGCCAAGATGGAGGACGAGGACGTGGCGATCTGCTTGCTGCGCAGTCTCCCCAAGAGCTACGAGAACGTCGTACTCAACCTGGAGATGAGCAATGCAGAACTGCGGTCGCAAGACGTTGTGAAGGTGCTCACGAACGAGCACATCAAGCGGCAAGGCGAGAAGACGGCGACGGTGAAGACTGAGAACGCGGCCAAGGCGTTCAACACCGACCGAGAGTCTCGCCAATGCACGTACTGCGGGAAATTGGGGCACGTGATTGACAAGTGCTGGACCAAGCAGAAGGACGAGAACCGAGGGCCAAGACGCGGCGGCAACGGCCGTGGACGCGAGGCCAACAACATCCAGTGGAGAAACGACAGCGACAACTACGACTACGACTACGATCGAGTGGCGTTCGCGGTTTCCCTGTATTGAGGGTTGCTGGTTTTGGTACTGTGTACCAGTTGTACCCATTAACCGGTTAACCCGAACCGATCCAATACGATCCCGCGATGATTACGGTACGTTGTTCACGCCACCGATGATTAGACGAGTAGGATGATTGGACGAGTACAGAGTGTTGGTGATTGGATGCATCAAATGATTGGATGCAGACTAGGTGGTGAAGACAGTGTAAGCTCCGATCAATCAATCACTTTCGAATCTTCCTTCTTCAGCTCAAGTGGTCTTCACTCCGGTCTCCGCACCAGACCAACAAGTGCAGAACTCACTCCGCTCAGCCCAAGCCTCGCTTCCAGACCTCAACACCTTTATCAGGTTATGAGCCCAAGCACCGTGTCCTCTGCCCATGACGCCTCGACCAAGGTCACCATCGACAAGTTCAACGGTGATAACTACGCGACGTGGAACCGCTACATGCGTGGCGTGTTCCTGACCAAGTCGGTGTGGCATGTTGTGAACCGGGAAACGACTCCGACCTTCGCGGACTTCCGGCCAAGGACGAGTACGTCAAATCGAGTAACATCGCTTTCGGACGGATGTTGCTCCACATGAACGCGGACTACCATCACGTAGTTGATGACTGCGAGGAAGCCTGGCGCGTGGACGCGCCTGAAGACGCTGTACGGTGGATCGCAGAAGGCTGGGCGCATCTACCTGAAGCGCCAGCTCTTCAGCATGGAGATGTCGGAAGGCGGCAATGTCTTGCATCATTGCAACGAGGTCCTCAACATCAGCGCCAAGCTCAACAGCATCGGCGCCAAGATGGAGGACGAGGACGTGGCGATCTGCTTGCTGCGCAGTCTCCCCAAGAGCTACGAGAACGTCGTACTCAACCTGGAGATGAGCAATGCAGAACTGCGGTCGCAAGACGTTGTGAAGGTGCTCACGAACGAGCACATCAAGCGGCAAGGCGAGAAGACGGCGACGGTGAAGACTGAGAACGCGGCCAAGGCGTTCAACACCGACCGAGAGTCTCGCCAATGCACGTACTGCGGGAAATTGGGGCACGTGATTGACAAGTGCTGGACCAAGCAGAAGGACGAGAACCGAGGGCCAAGACGCGGCGGCAACGGCCGTGGACGCGAGGCCAACAACATCCAGTGGAGAAACGACAGCGACAACTACGACTACGACTACGATCGAGTGGCGTTCGCGGTTTCCCTGTATTGAGGGTTGCTGGTTTTGGTACTGTGTACCAGTTGTACCCATTAACCGGTTAACCCGAACCGATCCAATACGATCCCGCGATGATTACGGTACGTTGTTCACGCCACCGATGATTAGACGAGTAGGATGATTGGACGAGTACAGAGTGTTGGTGATTGGATGCATCAAATGATTGGATGCAGACTAGGTGGTGAAGACAGTGTAAGCTCCGATCAATCAATCACTTTCGAATCTTCCTTCTTCAGCTCAAGTGGTCTTCACTCCGGTCTCCGCACCAGACCAACAAGTGCAGAACTCACTCCGCTCAGCCCAAGCCTCGCTTCCAGACCTCAACACCTTTATCAGGTTATGAGCCCAAGCACCGTGTCCTCTGCCCATGACGCCTCGACCAAGGTCACCATCGACAAGTTCAACGGTGATAACTACGCGACGTGGAACCGCTACATGCGTGGCGTGTTCCTGACCAAGTCGGTGTGGCATGTTGTGAACCGGGAAACGACTCCGACCTTCGCGGACTTCCGGGCCAAGGACGAGTACGTCAAATCGAGTAACATCGCTTTCGGACGGATGTTGCTCCACATGAACGCGGACTACCATCACGTAGTTGATGACTGCGAGGAAGCCTGGCGCGTGGACGCGCCTGAAGACGCTGTACGGTGGATCGCAGAAGGCTGGGCGCATCTACCTGAAGCGCCAGCTCTTCAGCATGGAGATGTCGGAAGGCGGCAATGTCTTGCATCATTGCAACGAGGTCCTCAACATCAGCGCCAAGCTCAACAGCATCGGCGCCAAGATGGAGGACGAGGACGTGGCGATCTGCTTGCTGCGCAGTCTCCCCAAGAGCTACGAGAACGTCGTACTCAACCTGGAGATGAGCAATGCAGAACTGCGGTCGCAAGACGTTGTGAAGGTGCTCACGAACGAGCACATCAAGCGGCAAGGCGAGAAGACGGCGACGGTGAAGACTGAGAACGCGGCCAAGGCGTTCAACACCGACCGAGAGTCTCGCCAATGCACGTACTGCGGGAAATTGGGGCACGTGATTGACAAGTGCTGGACCAAGCAGAAGGACGAGAACCGAGGGCCAAGACGCGGCGGCAACGGCCGTGGACGCGGGGCCAACAACATCCAGTGGAGAAACGACAGCGACAACTACGACTACGACTACGATCGAGTGGCGTTCGCGGTTTCCCTGTATTGAGGGTTGCTGGTTTTGGTACTGTGTACCAGTTGTACCCATTAACCGGTTAACCCGAACCGATCCAATACGATCCCGCGATGATTACGGTACGTTGTTCACGCCACCGATGATTAGACGAGTAGGATGATTGGACGAGTACAGAGTGTTGGTGATTGGATGCATCAAATGATTGGATGCAGACTAGGTGGTGAAGACAGTGTAAGCTCCGATCAATCAATCACTTTCGAATCTTCCTTCTTCAGCTCAAGTGGTCTTCACTCCGGTCTCCGCACCAGACCAACAAGTGCAGAACTCACTCCGCTCAGCCCAAGCCTCGCTTCCAGACCTCAACACCTTTATCAGGTTATGAGCCCAAGCACCGTGTCCTCTGCCCATGACGCCTCGACCAAGGTCACCATCGACAAGTTCAACGGTGATAACTACGCGACGTGGAACCGCTACATGCGTGGCGTGTTCCTGACCAAGTCGGTGTGGCATGTTGTGAACCGGGAAACGACTCCGACCTTCGCGGACTTCCGGGCCAAGGACGAGTACGTCAAATCGAGTAACATCGCTTTCGGACGGATGTTGCTCCACATGAACGCGGACTACCATCACGTAGTTGATGACTGCGAGGAAGCCTGGGGCGCGTGGACGCGCCTGAAGACGCTGTACGGTGGATCGCAGAAGGCTGGGCGCATCTACCTGAAGCGCCAGCTCTTCAGCATGGAGATGTCGGAAGGCGGCAATGTCTTGCATCATTGCAACGAGGTCCTCAACATCAGCGCCAAGCTCAACAGCATCGGCGCCAAGATGGAGGACGAGGACGTGGCGATCTGCTTGCTGCGCAGTCTCCCCAAGAGCTACGAGAACGTCGTACTCAACCTGGAGATGAGCAATGCAGAACTGCGGTCGCAAGACGTTGTGAAGGTGCTCACGAACGAGCACATCAAGCGGCAAGGCGAGAAGACGGCGACGGTGAAGACTGAGAACGCGGCCAAGGCGTTCAACACCGACCGAGAGTCTCGCCAATGCACGTACTGCGGGAAATTGGGGCACGTGATTGACAAGTGCTGGACCAAGCAGAAGGACGAGAACCGAGGGCCAAGACGCGGCGGCAACGGCCGTGGACGCGGGCCAACAACATCCAGTGGAGAAACGACAGCGACAACTACGACTACGACTACGATCGAGTGGCGTTCGCGGTTTCCCTGTATTGAGGGTTGCTGGTTTTGGTACTGTGTACCAGTTGTACCCATTAACCGGTTAACCCGAACCGATCCAATACGATCCCGCGATGATTACGGTACGTTGTTCACGCCACCGATGATTAGACGAGTAGGATGATTGGACGAGTACAGAGTGTTGGTGATTGGATGCATCAAATGATTGGATGCAGACTAGGTGGTGAAGACAGTGTAAGTCCGATCAATCAATCACTTTCGAATCTTCCTTCTTCAGCTCAAGTGGTCTTCACTCCGGTCTCCGCACCAGACCAACAAGTGCAGAACTCACTCCGCTCAGCCCAAGCCTCGCTTCCAGACCTCAACACCTTTATCAGGTTATGAGCCCAAGCACCGTGTCCTCTGCCCATGACGCCTCGACCAAGGTCACCATCGACAAGTTCAACGGTGATAACTACGCGACGTGGAACCGCTACATGCGTGGCGTGTTCCTGACCAAGTCGGTGTGGCATGTTGTGAACCGGGAAACGACTCCGACCTTCGCGGACTTCCGGGCCAAGGACGAGTACGTCAAATCGAGTAACATCGCTTTCGGACGGATGTTGCTCCACATGAACGCGGACTACCATCACGTAGTTGATGACTGCGAGGAAGCCTGGGGCGCGTGGACGCGCCTGAAGACGCTGTACGGTGGATCGCAGAAGGCTGGGCGCATCTACCTGAAGCGCCAGCTCTTCAGCATGGAGATGTCGGAAGGCGGCAATGTCTTGCATCATTGCAACGAGGTCCTCAACATCAGCGCCAAGCTCAACAGCATCGGCGCCAAGATGGAGGACGAGGACGTGGCGATCTGCTTGCTGCGCAGTCTCCCCAAGAGCTACGAGAACGTCGTACTCAACCTGGAGATGAGCAATGCAGAACTGCGGTCGCAAGACGTTGTGAAGGTGCTCACGAACGAGCACATCAAGCGGCAAGGCGAGAAGACGGCGACGGTGAAGACTGAGAACGCGGCCAAGGCGTTCAACACCGACCGAGAGTCTCGCCAATGCACGTACTGCGGGAAATTGGGGCACGTGATTGACAAGTGCTGGACCAAGCAGAAGGACGAGAACCGAGGGCCAAGACGCGGCGGCAACGGCCGTGGACGCGGGGCCAACAACATCCAGTGGAGAAACGACAGCGACAACTACGACTACGACTACGATCGAGTGGCGTTCGCGGTTTCCCTGTATTGAGGGTTGCTGGTTTTGGTACTGTGTACCAGTTGTACCCATTAACCGGTTAACCCGAACCGATCCAATACGATCCCGCGATGATTACGGTACGTTGTTCACGCCACCGATGATTAGACGAGTAGGATGATTGGACGAGTACAGAGTGTTGGTGATTGGATGCATCAAATGATTGGATGCAGACTAGGTGGTGAAGACAGTGTAAGCTCCGATCAATCAATCACTTTCGAATCTTCCTTCTTCAGCTCAAGTGGTCTTCACTCCGGTCTCCGCACCAGACCAACAAGTGCAGAACTCACTCCGCTCAGCCCAAGCCTCGCTTCCAGACCTCAACACCTTTATCAGGTTATGAGCCCAAGCACCGTGTCCTCTGCCCATGACGCCTCGACCAAGGTCACCATCGACAAGTTCAACGGTGATAACTACGCGACGTGGAACCGCTACATGCGTGGCGTGTTCCTGACCAAGTCGGTGTGGCATGTTGTGAACCGGGAAACGACTCCGACCTTCGCGGACTTCCGGGCCAAGGACGAGTACGTCAAATCGAGTAACATCGCTTTCGGACGGATGTTGCTCCACATGAACGCGGACTACCATCACGTAGTTGATGACTGCGAGGAAGCCTGGGGCGCGTGGACGCGCCTGAAGACGCTGTACGGTGGATCGCAGAAGGCTGGGCGCATCTACCTGAAGCGCCAGCTCTTCAGCATGGAGATGTCGGAAGGCGGCAATGTCTTGCATCATTGCAACGAGGTCCTCAACACCTTTATCAATCAGCGCCAAGCTCAGCAGCATCGGCGCCAAGATGGAGGACGAGGACGTGGCGATCTGCTTGCTGCGCAGTCTCCCCAAGAGCTACGAGAACGTCGTACTCAACCTGGAGATGAGCAATGCAGAACTGCGGTCGCAAGACGTTGTGAAGGTGCTCACGAACGAGCACATCAAGCGGCAAGGCGAGAAGACGGCGACGGTGAAGACTGAGAACGCGGCCAAGGCGTTCAACACCGACCGAGAGTCTCGCCAATGCACGTACTGCGGGAAATTGGGGCACGTGATTGACAAGTGCTGGACCAAGCAGAAGGACGAGAACCGAGGGCCAAGACGCGGCGGCAACGGCCGTGGACGCGGGGCCAACAACATCCAGTGGAGAAACGACAGCGACAACTACGACTACGACTACGATCGAGTGGCGTTCGCGGTTTCCCTGTATTGAGGGTTGCTGGTTTTGGTACTGTGTACCAGTTGTACCCATTAACCGGTTAACCCGAACCGATCCAATACGATCCCGCGATGATTACGGTACGTTGTTCACGCCACCGATGATTAGACGAGTAGGATGATTGGACGAGTACAGAGTGTTGGTGATTGGATGCATCAAATGATTGGATGCAGACTAGGTGGTGAAGACAGTGTAAGCTCCGATCAATCAATCACTTTCGAATCTTCCTTCTTCAGCTCAAGTGGTCTTCACTCCGGTCTCCGCACCAGACCAACAAGTGCAGAACTCACTCCGCTCAGCCCAAGCCTCGCTTCCAGACCTCAACACCTTTATCAGGTTATGAGCCCAAGCACCGTGTCCTCTGCCCATGACGCCTCGACCAAGGTCACCATCGACAAGTTCAACGATGATAACTACGCGACGTGGAACCGCTACATGCGTGGCGTGTTCCTGACCAAGTCGGTGTGGCATGTTGTGAACCGGGAAACGACTCCGACCTTCGCGGACTTCCGGGCCAAGGACGAGTACGTCAAATCGAGTAACATCGCTTTCGGACGGATGTTGCTCCACATGAACGCGGACTACCATCACGTAGTTGATGACTGCGAGGAAGCCTGGGGCGCGTGGACGCGCCTGAAGACGCTGTACGGTGGATCGCAGAAGGCTGGGCGCATCTACCTGAAGCGCCAGCTCTTCAGCATGGAGATGTCGGAAGGCGGCAATGTCTTGCATCATTGCAACGAGGTCCTCAACACCTTTATCAATCAGCGCCAAGCTCAGCAGCATCGGCGCCAAGATGGAGGACGAGGACGTGGCGATCTGCTTGCTGCGCAGTCTCCCCAAGAGCTACGAGAACGTCGTGCTCAACCTGGAGATGAGCAATGCAGAACTGCGGTCGCAAGACGTTGTGAAGGTGCTCACGAACGAGCACATCAAGCGGCAAGGCGAGAAGACGGCGACGGTGAAGACTGAGAACACGGCCAAGGCGTTCAACACCGACCGAGAGTCTCGCCAATGCACGCACTGCGGGAAATTGGGGCACGTGATTGACAAGTGCTGGACCAAGCAGAAGGACGAGAACCGAGGGCCAAGACGCGGCGGCAACGGCCGTGAACGCGGGGCCAACAACATCCAGTGGAGAAACGACAGCGACAACTACGACTACGACTACGATCGAGTGGCGTTCGCGGTTTCCCTGGAATGTGGAGTTTCGACGGGCAAGAATGTGTCCGGGATGTGGGCGGTCGACAGCGGTGCCACGCACCATATTTGTAACGACAAGTCCAAGTTCGCCAATTTGATCGAGCGAAATGAAGGCGAACTTTCGGTGGCCGACGGCAATAAGGCGGCCATCAAGGGTGTGGGGACCATCGTGGAAAGAGTGGTCCTGCCCAACGGCGACGAGCGCGAGATCGAGATCAAGAACGCGCTATACGTGCCAAACATGAGCAAGAATCTGCTTTCGGTACCGCAGATCAACAAGCATGGAAACTTCCAAGTGGTGTTTGATGGCACTGAGATGCACGTTTCGCGCAAAGACTCGAATCAAGTGGTGGCGACGGCGGATCTCGTGGATGGACTCTACTGGCTTCGCACACCTCATCGATCAGCAAATGCGGCGACAAGTGGAAGAACGGTCGACCTGCACGCGCGTATGGGTCACGCTCCAGTCGAGGTTCTTCGCAAGATGGTCGACAACAAGATGATCAAGGACGCGAAGGCACCTTCCAAGTCGAGCGGACCAAGTCTGTGTCGCGGTTGCCAGCAAGGGAAGATGGTCCAAAAACCGTTTCCAAGCAACCGTGACAAGCGTCGTTACGACACGTTCGAGTTGCTACACTTCGACATCTGCGGACCCATGGAGGAAAACTCGCTTGCTGGCAGCAAGTATCTGCTACTGATCGTGGACGAATCCAGCGGATCTATGAAGGGCTTCTGTCTGCGTGCCAAGTCGGAAAGCGAAGACTGCATCAAGACGTACATCATGAAGGTACAGAAGCAGTTCGGCAAGACGGTCAAGTTTGTGCGGCACGACGGAGCTCGTGGGTTTGCGACTAACTCGCTCAAGGATTTCTACGAAGACGAATGGACCGCCAGACTGAGCGCGATGTATTCCGCCTCGCTTGTAGATAGCGAAACACTTGACTGCTTCTTGCTGCCCCAGCTCACTGGCGCACCCATCAGCATGAACGTGTAGCCGGAAGTCGACTTGCGTCCGCGAGGTCGCCAGCCCAGTCCGCGTCGGAGTACCCGCGAAAGTCGATGTTGTCACCTGGCTTGAAGCAGATTCCATGCGTCTTGGTGCCTTGCAGGTAGCGAAAGATGCGCTTGACCGCAACCCAGTGTTCTTCTTGGGGGTTCTCCATGAAGCGCGCCACATAGCCCACCGCGTACGCGATATCCGGGCGAGTAGCAGTCATCAAGTGCATCAGGGCACCAACAGCTTCGCGAAACGGAGCGTTCACCTTGGTCGCTGCGTCGCTTGGAACTAGTCGAGTGCTCATGTCCACCGGACTCACCACAGCCTTGCACTCGTCCATACCGAAGCGCTTCAGGATGTCATCCACATAACGCCGCTGGCACATCATCACGCTGCCGTCCGGGCCGTCTACCAACTCGATCCCAAGGACGAACACACACTTGCCGCTGTCAGTCATTTCGAAGCGTGTCTTGAGGTCGTTCTTCGTGCGTGAGATGAGCCCGGGCGAACTTCCGGTGACCAATACATCGTCCACGTAGACCAGTACGAGCACACAGTGGCCATCAACAACCTTGATGTAGAGGCATGGATCGAAGGCCGAAACTTGAAAGCCGATAGAGCATACGAACTCGTCGAAGGCCGAAACTTGAAAGCCGATAGAGCATACGAACTCGTCGAAGGTCTCGTTCCACACGCGCGAAGCTTGCTTGAGACCGTAAATGGCCTTCCCCAATTCCAGGCAGTCGAAGTCACCGTCGAGCTCGACGCCTTCGGGAACCACGCAGAATACCAGCTCCTTCATCACGGCATACAGGAATGCCGTCACCACGTCCGGTTGGTCCAGCGGCCAGCCGAAGTACTTGGCCACCGGCGAGAACGTCTCGGTGTAGTCGATGCCGTACTTCTGCTTGAAACCCTTGGCCACGAGGCGTGCCTTGTACTTCTCGATCGATCCATCCGCTTTGCGCTTGATCTTGAACACCCACTTGGTACCGATGGCGCGTTGTCCGTTCGGTAACTTGGCAGCTCGAAACACCCCACGAAGTCGCATCGACTTGAGCTCCGCGCGGATGGCCTTGCGCCAATGCGCTTGATCGGGTCCGTTTACTGCGTCTTGGAATGTCGTCGGCTCAGACAAATCGCCGGCTTCCACTGCGTTGGCACTTGCACGCCAAAACACAGGGGGAGTCGATTCTTCATCTTGATCTCCAGATTGTTCTTCTTCGTCTGCGTCTGCTCGGTGCGAAGAGGAGTCGTTCGGCGCACTTGCTTCTTCCAGTCCAGGTCGATGACGCACAGCTCGCGGTCTTCTGGCAGCTTCATCTTCGTCATTCGGGCGGCTCTTGCGCTTCCCTGCCTGCTTGTACTCCGTCTGGCGCGAACCGTCATTGTCGATGTCGAGCGAGTCGAAGTCCAGGTCGTCGACATCTTCATCGGAAATCGGCGGTGAAAGTCCAAAGGTCGATTCATCGAAGTCGACATCGCGGCTGATAACCGCCTGCCCCGCCTCGATGTCATAAAGTCGATATGCCTTGGACACTTCTTCGTAACCCAGGAACAATCCGGCGCGAGCCTTGGGATCCCACTTGAGCCGCTTCTCCTTCGGAGTCAGGATGTACGTCCGACAGCCGAACACACGCATGTGCTTCACACTCGGCGGACTTGTATACGATCTCGAACGGAGTCTTGTACTCGATCTTGGGTGACGGCAGGCGGTTCTTCACGTAGATGGCCGTCATCGCCGCCTCAGCCCAGAAACATTTGTTCAGCTTGGCGTGGTGCAGCATGCTGCGGCCGATCGTGACGATAGTTCGGATGGCTCGCGCTGCCGTGCCGTTGGTCTGGTGCGCGTACGGAACCGTGGTTTGCTGCTCAATGCCTTCGTCTTCATAGAAATCCTTGAGCGAGTTAGTCGCAAACTCACGAGCTCCGTCGTGCCGCACAAACTTGACCGTCTTGCCGAACTGCTTCTGTACCTTCATGATGTACGTCTTGATGCAGTCTTCGCTTTCCGACTTGGCACGCAGACAGAAGCCCTTCATAGATCCGCTGGATTCGTCCACGATCAGTAGCAGATACTTGCTGCCAGCAAGCGAGTTTTCCTCCATGGGTCCGCAGATGTCGAAGTGTAGCAACTCGAACGTGTCGTAACGACGCTTGTCACGGTTGCTTGGAAACGGTTTTTGGACCATCTTCCCTTGCTGGCAACCGCGACACAGACTTGGTCCGCTCGACTTGGAAGGTGCCTTCGCGTCCTTGATCATCTTGTTGTCGACCATCTTGCGAAGAACCTCGACTGGAGCGTGACCCATACGCGCGTGCAGGTCGACCGTTCTTCCACTTGTCGCCGCATTTGCTGATCGATGAGGTGTGCGAAGCCAGTAGAGTCCATCCACGAGATCCGCCGTCGCCACCACTTGATTCGAGTCTTTGCGCGAAACGTGCATCTCAGTGCCATCAAACACCACTTGGAAGTTTCCATGCTTGTTGATCTGCGGTACCGAAAGCAGATTCTTGCTCATGTTTGGCACGTATAGCGCGTTCTTGATCTCGATCTCGCGCTCGTCGCCGTTGGGCAGGACCACTCTTTCCACGATGGTCCCTACACCCTTGATGGCCGCCTTATTGCCGTCGGCCACCGAAAGTTCGCCTTCATTTCGCTCGATCAAATTGGCGAACTTGGACTTGTCGTTACAAATATGGTGCGTGGCACCGCTGTCGACCGCCCACATCCCGGACACATTCTTGCCCGTCGAAACTCCACATTCCAGGAAACCGCGAACGCCACTCGATCGTAGTCGTAGTCGTAGTTGTCGCTGTCGTTTCTCCACTGGATGTTGTTGGCCCCGCGTCCACGGCCGTTGCCGCCGCGTCTTGGCCCTCGGTTCTCGTCCTTCTGCTTGGTCCAGCACTTGTCAATCACGTGCCCAATTTCCCGCAGTACGTGCATTGGCGAGACTCTCGGTCGGTGTTGAACGCCTTGGCCGTCAGTCTTCGTCGCCGTCTTCTCGCCTTGCCGCTTGATGTGCTCGTTCGTGAGCACCTTCACAACGTCTTGCGACCGCAGTTCTGCATTGCTCATCTCCAGGTTGAGTACGACGTTCTCGTAGCTCTTGGGGATACTGCGCAGCAAGCAGATCGCCACGTCCTCGTCCTCCATCTTGGCGTCGTTGCTGCTGAGCTTGGCGCTGATTGATAAAGGTGTTGAGGACCTCGTTGCAATGATGCAAGACATTGCCGCCTTCCGACATCTCCATGCTGAAGAGCTGGCGCTTCAGGTAGATGCGCCCAGCCTTCTGCGATCCACCGTACAGCGTCTTCAGGCGCGTCCACGCGCCCCAGGCTTCCTCGCAGTCATCAACTACGTGATGGTAGTCCGCGTTCATGTGGAGCAACATCCGTCCGAAAGCGATGTTACTCGATTTGACGTACTCGTCCTTGGCCCGGGAGTCCGCGAAGGTCGGAGTCGTTTCCCGGTTCACAACATGCCACACCGACTTGGTCAGGAACACGCCACGCATGTAGCGGTTCCACGTCGCGTAGTTATCATCGTTGAACTTGTCGATGGTGACCTTGGTCGAGGCGTCATGGGCAGAGGACATGGTGCTTGGGCTCATAACCTGATAAAGGTGTTGAGGTCTGGAAGCGAGGCTTGGGCTGAGCGGAGTGAGTTCTGCACTTGTTGGTCTGGTGCGGAGACCGGAGTGAAGACCACTTGAGCTGAAGAAGGAAGATTCGAAAGTGATTGATTGATCGGAGCTTACACTGTCTTCACCACCTAGTCTGCATCCAATCATATGATGCATCCAATCACCAACACTCTGTACTCGTCCAATCATCCTACTCGTCTAATCATCGGTGGCGTAAACAACGTACCGTAATCATCGCGGGATCGTATTCGATCGTATTGGATCGTATTGGATCGTATTGGATCGTATTGGATCGTTTTGGATCGGTTCGGGTTAACCGGTTAATGGGTACAACTGGTACACAGTACCAAAACCAGCAACCCTCAATACGCCCCCTCAATGCGAACACGCGTGGATGCCGAGAGCAGCCGTCAGGTCCGTGTGGCGAGGTCCGGGAGCGCCTTCGTCATGATGTCCGCCAGCATCACGGAAGTCTCGCAATACTCGAGCTTCACTTCACCACGCTTGACTTCGTCGCGGATGTGGTGGTACTTGATGTCGATGTGCTTGGCGCGACCGTGGTTCACTGGGTTCTTCGTCATCTTGATGCACGACTGGTTGTCTTCTCGGATCTTGAGCTCGGGTCCAGTATCGTTGGTAGCCGCCAAAATCTCGCACAGCAGGCGATGAATCCACTTGCCTTCTTGGATCGCCAGACTGAGCGCGATGTATTCCGCCTCGCTTGTAGATAGCGAACACTTGACTGCTTCTTGCTGCCCCAGCTCACTGGCGCACCCATCAGCATGAACGTGTAGCCGGAAGTCGACTTGCGTCCGCGAGGTCGCCAGCCCAGTCCGCGTCGGAGTACCCGCGAAAGTCGATGTTGTCACCTGGCTTGAAGCAGATTCCATGCGTCTTGGTGCCTTGCAGGTAGCGAAAGATGCGCTTGACCGCAACCCAGTGTTCTTCTTGGGGTTCTCCATGAAGCGCGCCACATAGCCCACCGCGTACGCGATATCCGGGCGAGTAGCAGTCATCAAGTGCATCAGGGCACCAACAGCTTCGCGAAACGGAGCGTTCACCTTGGTCGCTGCGTCGCTTGGAACTAGTCGAGTGCTCATGTCCACCGGACTCACCACAGCCTTGCACTCGTCCATACCGAAGCGCTTCAGGATGTCATCCACATAACGCCGCTGGCACATCATCACGCTGCCGTCCGGGCCGTCTACCAACTCGATCCCAAGGACGAACACACACTTGCCGCTGTCAGTCATTTCGAAGCGTGTCTTGAGGTCGTTCTTCGTGCGTGAGATGAGCCCGGGCGAACTTCCGGTGACCAATACATCGTCCACGTAGACCAGTACGAGCACACAGTGGCCATCAACAACCTTGATGTAGAGGCATGGGTCGAAGGCCGAAACTTGAAAGCCGATAGAGCATACGAACTCGTCGAAGGCCGAAACTTGAAAGCCGATAGAGCATACGAACTCGTCGAAGGTCTCGTTCCACACGCGCGAAGCTTGCTTGAGACCGTAAATGGCCTTCCCAATTCCAGGCAGTCGAAGTCACCGTCGAGCTCGACGCCTTCGGGAACCACGCAGAATACCAGCTCCTTCATCACGGCATACAGGAATGCCGTCACCACGTCCGGTTGGTCCAGCGGCCAGCCGAAGTACTTGGCCACCGGCGAGAACGTCTCGGTGTAGTCGATGCCGTACTTCTGCTTGAAACCCTTGGCCACGAGGCGTGCCTTGTACTTCGATCGATCCATCCGCTTTGCGCTTGATCTTGAACACCCACTTGGTACCGATGGCGCGTTGTCCGTTGGGCAACTTGGCAGCACGAAACACACCACGAAGTCGCATCGACTTGAGCTCAGCACGAACTGCCTTGCGCCAGTGCACTTGGTCCGGGCCGTTCACCGCTTCTTGAATGTCGACGGCTCCGATAAATCCACAGCTGCTTCGACTGCGTTGGCACTTGCACGCCAAAACACAGGGAAGTCGATTCTTCATCTTGATCTCCAGATTGTTCTTCTTCGTCTGCGTCTGCTCGGCGCGAAGAGGAGTCGTTCGGCGCACTTGCTTCTTCCAGTCCAGGTCGATGACGCACAGCTCGCGGTCTTCTGGCAGCTTCATCTTCGCCATTCGGGCGGCTCTTGCGCTTCCCTGCCTGCTTGTACTCCGTCTGGCGCGAACCGTCATTGTCGATGTCGAGCGAGTCGAAGTCCAGGTCGTCGACATCTTCATCGGAAATCGGCGGTGAAAGTCCAAAGGTCGATTCATCGAAGTCGACATCGCGGCTGATAACCGCCTGCCCCGCCTCGATGTCATAAAGTCGATATGCCCTGGACACTTCTTCGTAACCCAGGAACAATCCGGCGCGAGCCTTGGGATCCCACTTGAGCCGCTTCTCCTTCGGAGTCAGGATGTACGTCCGACAGCCGAACACACGCATGTGCTTCACACTCGGCTTGGACTTGTATACGATCTCGAACGGAGTCTTGTGCTCGATCTTGGGTGACGGCAGGCGGTTCTTCACGTAGATGGCCGTCATCGCCGCCTCAGCCCAGAAACACGTGTCCAGCTTGGCGTGGTGCAGCATGCTGCGGCCGATCGTGACGATAGTTCGGATGGCTCGCCTGCCGTGCCGTTGGTCTGGTGCGCGTACGGAACCGTGGTTTGCTGCTCAATGCCTTCGTCTTCATAGAAATCCTTGAGCGAGTTAGTCGCAAACTCACGAGCCCGTCGTGCCGCACAAACTTGACCTTCTTGCCGAACTGCTTCTGTACCTTCATGATGTACGTCTTGATGCAGTCTTCGCTTTCCGACTTGGCACGCAGACAGAAGCCCTTCATAGATCCGCTGGATTCGTCCACGATCAGTACCAGATACTTGCTGCCAGCAAGCGAGTTTTCTCCATGGGTCCGCAGATGGCGAAGTGTAGCAACTCGAACGTGTCGTAACGACGCTTGTCACGGTTGCTTGGAAACGGTTTTGTATCGAGGGTTGCTGATTTTGGTACTGTGTACCAGTTGTACCCATTAACCGGTTAACCCGAACCGATCCAATACGATCCCGCGATGATTACGGTACGTTGTTCACGCCACCGATGATTAGACGAGTAGGATGATTGGACGAGTACAGAGTGTTATGATTGGATGCATCAAATGATTGGATGCAGACTAGGTGGTGAAGACAGTGTAAGTCTGATCAATCAATCACTTTCGAATCTTCCTTCTTCAGCTCAAGTGGTCTTCACCTGGTCTCCGCACCAGACCACAAGTGCAGAACTCACTCCACTCAGCCCAAGCCTCGCTTCCAGACCTCAACACCTTTATCAGGTTATGAGCCCAAGCACCGTGTCCTCTGCCCATGACGCCTCGACCAAGGTCACCATCGACAAGTTCAACGGTGATAACTACGCGACGTGGAACCGCTACATGCGTGGCGTGTTCCTGACCAAGTCGGTGTGGCATGTTGTGAACCGGGAAACGACTCCGACCTTCGCGGACTTCCGGCCAAGGACGAGTACGTCAAATCGAGTAACATCGCTTTCGGACGGATGTTGCTCCACATGAACGCGGACTACCATCACGTAGTTGATGACTGCGAGGAAGCCTGGCGCGTGGACGCGCCTGAAGACGCTGTACGGTGGATCGCAGAAGGCTGGGCGCATCTACCTGAAGCGCCAGCTCTTCAGCATGGAGATGTCGGAAGGCGGTAATGTCTTGCATCATTGCAACGAGGTCCTCAACATCAGCGCCAAGCCCAACAGCATCGGCGCCAAGATGGAGGACGAGGACGTGGCGATCTGCTTGCTGCGCAGTCTCCCCAAGAGCTACGAGAACGTCGTACTCAACCTGGAGATGAGCAATGCAGAACTGCGGTCGCAAGACGTTGTGAAGGTGCTCACGAACGAGCACATCAAGCGGCAAGGCGAGAAGACGGCGACGGTGAAGACTGAGAACGCGGCCAAGGCGTTCAACACCGACCGAGAGTCTCGCCAATGCACGTACTGGGAAATTGGGGCACGTGATTGACAAGTGCTGGACCAAGCAGAAGGACGAGAACCGAGGGCCAAGACGCGGCGGCAACGGCCGTGGACGCGGGCCAACAACATCCAGTGGAGAAACGACAGCGACAACTACGACTACGACTACGATCGAGTGGCGTTCGCGGTTTCCCCTGTATTGAGGGTTGCTGGTTTTGGTACTGTGTACCAGTTGTACCCATTAACCGGTTAACCCGAACCGATCCAATACGATCCCGCGATGATTACGGTACGTTGTTCACGCCACCGATGATTAGACGAGTAGGATGATTGACGAGTACAGAGTGTTGGTGATTGGATGCATCAAATGATTGGATGCAGACTAGGTGGTGAAGACAGTGTAAGTCTGATCAATCAATCACTTTCGAATCTTCCTTCTTCAGCTCAAGTGGTCTTCACCTGGTCTCCGCACCAGACCACCAAGTGCAGAACTCACCCACTCAGCCCAAGCCTCGCTTCCAGACCTCAACACCTTTATCAGGTTATGAGCCCAAGCACCGTGTCCTCTGCCCATGACGCCTCGACCAAGGTCACCATCGACAAGTTCAACGATGATAACTACGCGACGTGGAACCGCTACATGCGTGGCGTGTTCCTGACCAAGTCGGTGTGGCATGTTGTGAACCGGGAAACGACCCGACCTTCGCGGACTTCCGCCAAGGACGAGTACGTCAAATCGAGTAACATCGCTTTCGGACGGATGTTGCTCCACATGAACGCGGACTACCATCACGTAGTTGATGACTGCGAGGAAGCCTGGGCGTGGACGCGCCTGAAGACGCTGTACGGTGGATCGCAGAAGGCTGGGCGCATCTACCTGAAGCGCCAGCTCTTCAGCATGGAGATGTCGGAAGGCGGCAATGTCTTGCATCATTGCAACGAGGTCTCCAACATCAGCGCCAAGCCCAACAGCATCGGCGCCAAGATGGAGGACGAGGACGTGGCGATCTGCTTGCTGCGCAGTCTCCCCAAGAGCTACGAGAACGTCGTACTCAACCTGGAGATGAGCAATGCAGAACTGCGGTCGCAAGACGTTGTGAAGGTGCTCACGAACGAGCACATCAAGCGGCAAGGCGAGAAGACGGCGACGGTGAAGACTGAGAACGCGGCCAAGGCGTTCAACACCGACCGAGAGTCTCGCCAATGCACGTACTGCGGGAAATTGGGGCACGTGATTGACAAGTGCTGGACCAAGCAGAAGGACGAGAACCGAGGGCCAAGACGCGGCGGCAACGGCCGTGGACGCGGGGCCAACAACATCCAGTGGAGAAACGACAGCGACAACTACGACTACGACTACGATCGAGTGGCGTTCGCGGTTTCCCCTGTATTGAGGGTTGCTGGTTTTGGTACTGTGTACCAGTTGTACCCATTAACCGGTTAACCTGAACCGATCCAATACGATCCCGCGATGATTACGGTACGTTGTTCACGCCACCGATGATTAGACGAGTAGGATGATTGACGAGTACAGAGTGTTGGTGATTGGATGCATCAAATGATTGGATGCAGACTAGGTGGTGAAGACAGTGTAAGCTCCGATCAATCAATCACTTTCGAATCTTCCTTCTTCAGCTCAAGTGGTCTTCACCCGGTCTCCGCACCAGACCAACAAGTGCAGAACTCACCCGCTCAGCCCAAGCCTCGCTTCCAGACCTCAACACCTTTATCAGGTTATGAGTCCAAGCACCGTGTCCTCTGCCCATGACGCCTCGACCAAGGTCACCATCGACAAGTTCAACGGTGATAACTACGCGACGTGGAACCGCTACATGCGTGGCGTGTTCCTGACCAAGTCGGTGTGGCATGTTGTGAACCGGGAAACGACTCCGACCTTCGCGGACTCCTGGCCAAGGACGAGTACGTCAAATCGAGCAACATCGCTTTCGACCGATGTTGCTCCACATGAACGCGGACTACCATCACGTAGTTGATGACTGCGAGGAAGCCTGGCGCGTGGACGCGCCTGAAGACGCTGTACGGTGGATCGCAGAAGGTTGACGCATCTACCTGAAGCGCCAGCCTTCAGCATGGAGATGTCGGAAGGCGGTAATGTCTTGCATCATTGCAACGAGGTCTCAACATCAGCGCCAAGCTCAACAGCATCGGCGCCAAGATGGAGGACGAGGACGTGGCGATCTGCTTGCTGCGCAGTCTCCCCAAGAGCTACGAGAACGTCGTACTCAACCTGGAGATGAGCAATGCAGAACTGCGGTCGCAAGATCGTTGTGAAGGTGCTCACGAACGAGCACATCAAGCGGCAAGGCGAGAAGACGGCGACGGTGAAGACTGAGAACGCGGCCAAGGCGTTCAACACCGACCGAGAGTCTCGCCAATGCACGTACTGCGGGAAATTGGGGCACGTGATTGACAAGTGCTGGACCAAGCAGAAGGACGAGAACCGAGGGCCAAGACGCGGCGGCAACGGCCGTGGACGCGGGCCAACAACATCCAGTGGAGAAACGACAGCGACAACTACGACTACGACTACGATCGAGTGGCGTTCGCGGTTTCTGTATTGAGGGTTGCTGGTTTTGGTACTGTGTACCAGTTGTACCCATTAACCGGTTAACCCGAACCGATCCAATACGATCCCGCGATGATTACGGTACGTTGTTCACGCCACCGATGATTAGACGAGTAGGATGATTGGACGAGTACAGAGTGTTGGTGATTGGATGCATCAAATGATTGGATGCAGACTAGGTGGTGAAGACAGTGTAAGTCTGATCAATCAATCACTTTCGAATCTTCCTTCTTCAGCTCAAGTGGTCTTCACTCCGGTCTCCGCACCAGACCAACAAGTGCAGAACTCACTCCGCTCAGCCCAAGCCTCGCTTCCAGACCTCAACACCTTTATCAGGTTATGAGCCCAAGCACCGTGTCCTCTGCCCATGACGCCTCGACCAAGGTCACCATCGACAAGTTCAACGGTGATAACTACGCGACGTGGAACCGCTATGCGTGGCGTGTTCCTGACCAAGTCGGTGTGGCATGTTGTGAACCGGGAAACGACCCGACCTTCGCGGACTTCCGGGCCAAGGACGAGTACGTCAAATCGAGTAACATCGCTTTCGGACGGATGTTGCTCCACATGAACGCGGACTACCATCACGTAGTTGATGACTGCGAGGAAGCCTGGCGCGTGGACGCGCCTGAAGACGCTGTACGGTGGATCGCAGAAGGTTGGCGCATCTACCTGAAGCGCCAGCTCTTCAGCATGGAGATGTCGGAAGGCGGCAATGTCTTGCATCATTGCAACGAGGTCTCAACATCAGCGCCAAGCTCAACAGCATCGGCGCCAAGATGGAGGACGAGGACGTGGCGATCTGCTTGCTGCGCAGTCTCCCCAAGAGCTACGAGAACGTCGTACTCAACCTGGAGATGAGCAATGCAGAACTGCGGTCGCAAGACGTTGTGAAGGTGCTCACGAACGAGCACATCAAGCGGCAAGGCGAGAAGACGGCGACGGTGAAGACTGAGAACGCGGCCAAGGCGTTCAACACCGACCGAGAGTCTCGCCAATGCACGTACTGCGGGAAATTGGGGCACGGATTGACAAGTGCTGGACCAAGCAGAAGGACGAGAACCGAGGGCCAAGACGCGGCGGCAACGGCCGTGGACGCGGGGCCAACAACATCCAGTGGAGAAACGACAGCGACAACTACGACTACGACTACGATCGAGTGGCGTTCGCGGTTTCCTGTATTGAGGGTTGCTGGTTTTGGTACTGTGTACCAGTTGTACCCATTAACCGGTTAACCCGAACCGATCCAATACGATCCCGCGATGATTACGGTACGTTGTTCACGCCACCGATGATTAGACGAGTAGGATGATTGACGAGTACAGAGTGTTGGTGATTGGATGCATCAAATGATTGGATGCAGACTAGGTGGTGAAGACAGTGTAAGTCTGATCAATCAATCACTTTCGAATCTTCCTTCTTCAGCTCAAGTGGTCTTCACCCGGTCTCCGCACCAGACCAACAAGTGCAGAACTCACCCGCTCAGCCCAAGCCTCGCTTCCAGACCTCAACACCTTTATCAGGTTATGAGCCCAAGCACCATGTCCTCTGCCCATGACGCCTCGACCAAGGTCACCATCGACAAGTTCAACGGTGATAACTACGCGACGTGGAACCGCTACATGCGTGGCGTGTTCCTGACCAAGTCGGTGTGGCATGTTGTGAACCGGGAAACGACCTGACCTTCGCGGACTTCCGCCAAGGACGAGTACGTCAAATCGAGTAACATCGCTTTCGGACGGATGTTGCTCCACATGAACGCGGACTACCATCACGTAGTTGATGACTGCGAGGAAGCCTGGCGCGTGGACGCGCCTGAAGACGCTGTACGGTGGATCGCAGAAGGCTGGCGCATCTACCTGAAGCGCCAGCTCTTCAGCATGGAGATGTCGGAAGGCGGCAATGTCTTGCATCATTGCAACGAGGTCCTCAACATCAGCGCCAAGCTCAGCAGCATCGGCGCCAAGATGGAGGACGAGGACGTGGCGATCTGCTTGCTGCGCAGTCTCCCCAAGAGCTACGAGAACGTCGTGCTCAACCTGAGATGAGCAATGCAGAACTGCGGTCGCAAGACGTTGTGAAGGTGCTCACGAACGAGCACATCAAGCGGCAAGGCGAGAAGACGGCGACGGTGAAGACTGAGAACGCGGCCAAGGCGTTCAACACCGACCGAGAGTCTCGCCAATGCACGTACTGCGGGAAATTGGGGCACGTGATTGACAAGTGCTGGACCAAGCAGAAGGACGAGAACCGAGGGCCAAGACGCGGCGGCAACGGCCGTGGACGCGGGGCCAACAACATCCAGTGGAGAAACGACAGCGACAACTACGACTACGACTACGATCGAGTGGCGTTCGCGGTTCCCTGTATTGAGGGTTGCTGGTTTTGGTACTGTGTACCAGTTGTACCCATTAACCGGTTAACCCGAACTGATCCAATACGATCCCGCGATGATTACGGTACGTTGTTTACGCCACCGATGATTAGACGAGTAGGATGATTGGACGAGTACAGAGTGTTGGTGATTGGATGCATCAAATGATTGGATGCAGACTAGGTGGTGAAGACAGTGTAAGTCTGATCAATCAATCACTTTCGAATCTTCCTTCTTCAGCTCAAGTGGTCTTCACTCCGGTCTCCGCACCAGACCAACAAGTGCAGAACTCACCCGCTCAGCCCAAGCCTCGCTTCCAGACCTCAACACCTTTATCAGGTTATGAGCCCAAGCACCGTGTCCCTCTGCCCACGCCTCGACCAAGGTCACCATCGACAAGTTCAACGGTGATAACTACGCGACGTGGAACCGCTACATGCGTGGCGTGTTCCTGACCAAGTCGGTGGCATGTTGTGAACCGAAACGACCCGACCTTCGCGGACTTCCGGGCCAAGGACGAGTACGTCAAATCGAGCAACATCGCTTTCGGACGGATGTTGCTCCACATGAACGCGGACTACCATCACGTAGTTGATGACTGCGAGGAAGCCTGGGCGCGTGGACGCGCCTGAAGACGCTGTACGGTGGATCGCAGAAGGTTGGCGCATCTACCCAGCGCCAGCTCTTCAGCATGGAGATGTCGGAAGGCGGCAATGTCTTGCATCATTGCAACGAGGTCCCAACATCAGCGCCAAGCTCCAGCAGCATCGGCGCCAAGATGGAGGACGAGGACGTGGCGATCTGCTTGCTGCGCAGTCTCCCCAAGAGCTACGAGAACGTCGTGCTCAACCTGGAGATGAGCAATGCAGAACTGCGGTCGCAAGATCGCGTGAAGGTGCTCACGAACGAGCACATCAAGCGGCAAGGCGAGAAGACGGCGACGGTGAAGACTGAGAACGCGGCCAAGGCGTTCAACGACCGAGAGTCTCGCCAATGCACGTACTGCGGGAAATTGGGGCACGGATTGACAAGTGCTGACCAAGCAGAAGGACGAGAACCGAGGGCCAAGACGCGGCGGCAACGGCCGTGGACGCGGGCCAACAACATCCAGTGGAGAAACGACAGCGACAACTACGACTACGACTACGATCGAGTGGCGTTCGCGGTTTCCCTGTATTGAGGGTTGCTGGTTTTGGTACTGTGTACCAGTTGTACCCATTAACCGGTTAACCCGAACCGATCCAATACGATCCCGCGATGATTACGGTACGTTGTTTACGCCACCGATGATTAGACGAGTAGGATGATTGGACGAGTACAGAGTGTTGGTGATTGGATGCATCAAATGATTGGATGCAGACTAGGTAGTGAAGACAGTGTAAGTCTGATCAATCAATCACTTTCGAATCTTCCTTCTTCAGCTCAAGTGGTCTTCACCCGGTCTCCGCACCAGACCAACAAGTGCAGAACTCACTCCGCTCAGCCCAAGCCTCGCTTCCAGACCTCAACACCTTTATCAGGTTATGAGCCCAAGCACCGTGTCCTCTGCCCATGACGCTCGACCAAGGTCACCATCGACAAGTTCAACGGTGATAACTACGCGACGTGGAACCGCTACATGCGTGGCGTGTTCTGACCAAGTCGGTGTGGCATGTTGTGAACCGGGAAACGACTCCGACCTTCGCGGACTTCCGCCAAGGACGAGTACGTCAAATCGAGCAACATCGCTTTCGGACGGATGTTGCTCCACATGAACGCGGACTACCATCACGTAGTTGATGACTGCGAGGAAGCCTGGCGCGTGGACGCGCCTGAAGACGCTGTACGGTGGATCGCAGAAGGCTGGGCGCATCTACCTGAAGCGCCAGCTCTTCAGCATGGAGATGTCGGAAGGCGGCAATGTCTTGCATCATTGCAACGAGGTCCTCAACACCTTTATCAATCAGCGCCAAGCTCAGCAGCATCGGCGCCAAGATGGAGGACGAGGACGTGGCGATCTGCTTGCTGCGCAGTCTCCCCAAGAGCTACGAGAACGTCGTGCTCAACCTGGAGATGAGCAATGCAGAACTGCGGTCGCAAGACGTTGTGAAGGTGCTCACGAACGAGCACATCAAGCGGCAAGGCGAGAAGACGGCGACGGTGAAGACTGAGAACGCGGCCAAGGCGTTCAACACCGACCGAGAGTCTCGCCAATGCACGTACTGCGGGAATTGGGGCACGCGGATTGACAAGTGCTGACCAAGCAGAAGGACGAGAACCGAGGGCCAAGACGCGGCGGCAACGGCCGTGGACGCGGGCCAACAACATCCAGTGGAGAAACGACAGCGACAACTACGACTACGACTACGATCGAGTGGCGTTCGCGGTTTCTGTATTGAGGGTTGCTGGTTTTGGTACTGTGTACCAGTTGTACCCATTAACCGGTTAACCCGAACCGATCCAATACGATCCCGCGATGATTACGGTACGTTGTTTACGCCACCGATGATTAGACGAGTAGGATGATTGGACGAGTACAGAGTGTTGGTGATTGGATGCATCAAATGATTGGATGCAGACTAGGTAGTGAAGACAGTGTAAGCTCCGATCAATCAATCACTTTCGAATCTTCCTTCTTCAGCCAAGTGGTTCACTCCGGTCTCCGCACCAGACCAACAAGTGCAGAACTCACCCGCTCAGCCCAAGCCTCGCTTCCAGACCCTCAACACCTTTATCAGGTTATGAGCCCAAGCACCGTGTCCTCTGCCCATGACGCCTCGACCAAGGTCACCATCGACAAGTTCAACGGTGATAACTACGCGACGTGGAACCGCTACATGCGTGGCGTGTTCCTGACCAAGTCGGTGGCATGTTGTGAACCGGGAAACGACTCCGACCTTCGCGGACCCCGGCCAAGGACGAGAGTACGTCAAATCGAGCAACATCGCTTTCGGACTGATGTTGCTCCACATGAACGCGGACTACCATCACGTAGTTGATGACTGCGAGGAAGCCTGGCGCGTGGACGCGCCTGAAGACGCTGTACGGTGGATCGCAGAACGGGCGCATCTACCTGAAGCGCCAGCCTTCAGCATGGAGATGTCGGAAGGCGGTAATGTCTTGCATCATTGCAACGAGGTCCTCAACATCAGCGCCAAGCCCAGCAGCATCGGCGCCAAGATGGAGGACGAGGACGTGGCGATCTGCTTGCTGCGCAGTCTCCCCAAGAGCTACGAGAACGTCGCACCAACCTGAGATGAGCAATGCAGAACTGCGGTCGCAAGACGTTGTGAAGGTGCTCACGAACGAGCACATCAAGCGCAAGGCGAGAAGACGGCGACGGTGAAGACTGAGAACGCGGCCAAGGCGTTCAACACCGACCGAGAGTCTCGCCAATGCACGTACTGCGGGAAATTGGGGCACGTGGATTGACAAGTGCTGGACCAAGCAGAAGGACGAGAACCGAGGGCCAAGACGCGGCGGCAACGGCCGTGGACGCGGGCCAACAACATCCAGTGGAGAAACGACAGCGACAACTACGACTACGACTACGATCGAGTGGCGTTCGCGGTTTCCCCTGTATTGAGGGTTGCTGGTTTTGGTACTGTGTACCAGTTGTACCCATTAACCGGTTAACCCGAACCGATCCAATACGATCCCGCGATGATTACGGTACGTTGTTTACGCCACCGATGATTAGACGAGTAGGATGATTGACGAGTACAGAGTGTTGGTGATTGATGCATCAAATGATTGGATGCAGACTAGGTGGTGAAGACAGTGTAAGTCTGATCAATCAATCACTTTCGAATCTTCCTTCAGCCCAAGTGGTCTTCACCCGGTCTCCGCACCAGACCAACAAGTGCAGAACTCACCCGCTCAGCCCAAGCCTCGCTTCCAGACCTCAACACCTTTATCAGGTTATGAGCCCAAGCACCGTGTCCTCTGCCCATGACGCCTCGACCAAGGTCACCATCGACAAGTTCAACGGTGATAACTACGCGACGTGGAACCGCTACATGCGTGGCGTGTTCCTGACCAAGTCGGTGTGGCATGTTGTGAACCGGGAAACGACTCCGACCTTCGCGGACTTCCGGGCCAAGGACGAGTACGTCAAATCGAGCAACATCGCTTTCGACGGATGTTCCACATGAACGCGGACTACCATCACGTAGTTGATGACTGCGAGGAAGCCTGGGGCGTGGACGCGCCTGAAGACGCTGTACGGTGGATCGCAGAAGGTGGCGCATCTACTGAAGCGCCAGCTCTTCAGCATGGAGATGTCGGAAGGCGGCAATGTCTTGCATCATTGCAACGAGGTCCCCAACAATCATCAGCGCCAAGCTCAGCAGCATCGGCGCCAAGATGGAGGACGAGGACGTGGCGATCTGCTTGCTGCGCAGTCTCCCCAAGAGCTACGAGAACGTCGTGCTCAACCTGGAGATGAGCAATGCAGAACTGCGGTCGCAAGACGTTGTGAAGGTGCTCACGAACGAGCACATCAAGCGGCAAGCGAGAAGACGGCGACGGTGAAGACTGAGAACGCGGCCAAGGCGTTCAACACCGACCGAGAGTCTCGCCAATGCACGTACTGCGGGAAATTGGGGCACGTGGATTGACAAGCGCTGACCAAGCAGAAGGACGAGAACCGAGGGCCAAGACGCGGCGGCAACGGCCGTGGACGCGGGGCCAACAACATCCAGTGGAGAAACGACAGCGACAACTACGACTACGACTACGATCGAGTGGCGTCGCGGTTTGTATTGAGGGTTGCTGGTTTTGGTACTGTGTACCAGTTGTACCCATTAACCGGTTAACCCGAACCGATCCAATACGATCCCGCGATGATTACGGTACGTTGTTCGCCACCGATGATTAGACGAGTAGGATGATTGACGAGTACAGAGTGTTGGGATTGGATGCATCAAATGATTGGATGCAGACTAGGTAGTGAAGACAGTGTATCTGATCAATCAATCACTTTCGAATCTTCCTTCTTCAGCTCAAGTGGTTCACCCGGTCTCCGCACCAGACCAACAAGTGCAGAACTCACCTGCTCAGCCCAAGCCTCGCTTCCAGACCTCAACACCTTTATCAGGTTATGAGCCCAAGCACCGTGTCCCCGCCCATGACGCCTCGACCAAGGTCACCATCGACAAGTTCAACGGTGATAACTACGCGACGTGGAACCGCTACATGCGCGGCGTGTTCCTGACCAAGTCGGTGTGGCATGTTGTGAACCGGGAAACGACTCGACCTTCGCGGACTTCCGGCCAAGGACGAGTACGTCAAATCGAGCAACATCGCTTCGGACGGATGTTGCTCCACATGAACGCGGACTACCATCACGTAGTTGATGACTGCGAGGAAGCCTGGGCGCGTGGACGCGCCTGAAGACGCTGTACGGTGGATCGCAGAAGGCTGGCGCATCTACCTGAAGCGCCAGCTCTTCAGCATGGAGATGTCGGAAGGCGGTAATGTCTTGCATCATTGCAACGAGGTCCTCAACATCAGCGCCAAGCCCAGCAGCATCGGCGCCAAGATGGAGGACGAGGACGTGGCGATCTGTTTGCTGCGCAGTCTCCCCAAGAGCTACGAGAACGTCGTACTCAACCTGGAGATGAGCAATGCAGAACTGCGGTCGCAAGACGTTGTGAAGGTGCTCACGAACGAGCACATCAAGCGGCAAGGCGAGAAGACGGCGACGGTGAAGACTGAGAACGCGGCCAAGGCGTTCAACACCGACCGAGAGTCTCGCCAATGCACGTACTGCGGGAAATTGGGGCACGTGGATTGACAAGTGCTGACCAAGCAGAAGGACGAGAACCGAGGGCCAAGACGCGGCGGCAACGGCCGTGGACGCGGGGCCAACAACATCCAGTGGAGAAACGACAGCGACAACTACGACTACGACTACGATCGAGTGGCGTCTGCGGTTTCTGTATTGAGGGTTGCTGGTTTTGGTACTGTGTAAAGTTAAAATTCCATTAACCGGTTAACCCAACCGATCCAATACGATCCCGCGATGATTACGGTACGTTGTTTACGCCACCGATGATTAGACGAGTAGGATGATTGGACGAGTACAGAGTTTGGTGATTGGATGCATCAAATGATTGGATGCAGACTAGGTGGTAGACAGTGTAAGCTCCGATCAATCAATCACTTTCGAATCTTCCTTCTTCAGCTCAAGTGGTCTTCACCCGGTCTCCGCACCAGACCACCAAGTGCAGAACCTACCCGCTCAGCCCAAGCCTCGCTTCCAGACCTCAACACCTTTATCAGGTTATGAGCCCAAGCACCATGTCCTCTGCCCATGACGCTCGACCAAGGTCACCATCGACAAGTTCAACGGTGATAACTACGCGACGTGGAACCGCTACATGCGTGGCGTGTTCCTGACCAAGTCGTGTGGCATGTTGTGAACCGGGAAACGACCTGACCTTCGCGGACTCCCTGGCCAAGGACGAGTACGTCAAATCGAGCAACATCGCTTTGGACTGATGTTGCTCCACATGAACGCGGACTACCATCACGTAGTTGATGACTCGCGAGGAAGCCTGGGCGCGTGGACGCGCCTGAAGACGCTGTACGGTGGATCGCAGAAGGCCTGGCGCATCTACCTGAAGCGCCAGCCTTCAGCATGGAGATGTCGGAAGGCGGCAATGTCTTGCATCATTGCAACGAGGTCCTCAAATCAGCGCCAAGCCCAGCAGCATCGGCGCCAAGATGGAGGACGAGGACGTGGCGATCTGCTTGCTGCGCAGTCTCCCCAAGAGCTACGAGAACGTCGTACCTCAACCTGGAGATGAGCAATGCAGAACTGCGGTCGCAAGATCGTGAAGGTGTCACGAACGAGCACATCAAGCGGCGCAAGCGAGAAGACGGCGACGGTGAAGACTGAGAACGCGGCCAAGGCGTTCAACACCGACCGAGAGTCCGCCAATGCACGTACTGCGGGAAATTGGGGCACGCGGATTGACAAGTGCTGGACCAAGCAGAAGGACGAGAACCGAGGGCCAAGACGCGGCGGCAACGGCCGTGGACGCGGGGCCAACAACATCCAGTGGAGAAACGACAGCGACAACTACGACTACGACTACGATCGAGTGGCGTTCGCGGTTTCC